>JAANYP010009487.1:0-28786 GCA_020465985.1 Centrapalus pauciflorus | reverse complement strand
TTGGCGAATTTCAGAGTTTTCTTTCATCTTTCACGAATTTTTATCATAGTTTAGTTAAAGTTTTCGAATTTCTTGTATTAGAAGCATCGGTTCGAGTTTTGGATTCAAATTCTTTATTGTAGCGGCGCGATTTGGTACATTCGTTCCTTTACTTTCTGAATTTATAATGATTTTTATTAATTTAAGTTTAATTTTGAGTGTTATCATGATTAGTGAGTAGTTTTCTTGTTCACCCGCTTGGGATGATGGATTCTATGTATTAATTGGTAAATTATTGGATTGATTGATGGATTTTTGTTTATATTTGTTGGATTCTTGATTATTTCATATTTTCTTGTTAAAAATCAGATTTTTATTAATCTTTTAACATTGTTTTGCGATAATAGAGTTTTAATTAAATCTGCGTTTTAAAAAGAAAGAGGCTTTAAATGAAAAATTAATAGTCAACTATCTCTTCTAGGCATTGTGTTGCGATAATGATTTGATAGTTGATTGTTAATCTAGGATTTTATGTGTTTGTTGGTTCTTATGCATTGTGTTGCGATAATAGGATTGACAAATCATAAAATTTGATTTTTAAAGTGACAAAGTCAATTTCTTGGATTTCGGTGTTAATCGATTATCTTTATGCATTGTGTTGCGATTATAAGATTAATTGGTTAATATTGGAGTTTGATGAGTTGCTTTGTTTTCATCACGTGGTTATAAAGATTAAATATTTTAACTTGAAGTAATTAAATAATCGGTAAATTAAACTGAAATCCGAGATTAATTGAATTAAAATATTGGTTATCAACCGATTTGTCTTTAGTCAATCAATTCAATCCATCGCCAGTTAATTATAGTTTTCTAATTCCAAGTGGGTGACGCTTTCGTAATATAAGAGTTTCGTAAAATTTATCATCGTACTTTAGTTGCTTAAGTTAGTTTGATTTAATATTTGATTTAATTAGTTTGGTTCGTATAATTTAGTTGTCGTTGCTTGCTTACCTTAGTTGTTTAGTTTAATTCTTGTTTGCTAAAATTAGTTTTTTTATTTTAATGTTAAAAATCCAAAAATATTAGTTTAACTTTTTATTCTTGTGTTACTTAGTTTGCTATAGTTATCCTGTTAGTTAAATTTAAGTATTGTCTCTAAGTTGATAACTTTCTCAAAAGGTCAAAAATAGCTGAATATTGGTTTAGGTTGTAGTATTTGAGTCTCCAATATTTATTCCGTTCCCTGAGTTCGATAAATCCTGGGTGATTCTTAAAGCTATATTGCACATGATTGGTACACTGCCAGTTGTGTAATTTATACTTTGGGTTCATTTAGATATTAAAACCTGAGGTGTGTTTTGCACGCGTCAGCTGGCCGCCGGATTTAGAGAGAGGGGGAGAGAGATAAGGGTGAGGGAGAGAATGTGGGAGGGATAAATGAAATGTTTGTTATTTTGTTAATTTAATGATTTAATTACCTAAATTACTTCCTTCTATATTAAATGTTTCTAAAATATATTTTAATTACAATTAAATATAATTAACGAGTTTAGCATTCCTAAAACGCCCTTAATGCATTTTTAGTTCTCATTTGGTTCCCGATGCATGTGGTGCCCCATAGAACCTCAATCTAATATATATATATATATATATATATATATATATATATATATGTGTGTGTGTGTGTGTGTGTGTGTGTGTGTGTGAGTGTGTGTGAGTGTGTGTGTGTGTTGTGTGGTGTGTGTGTGTGTAGTATATGAAAATAATAATAAATACTATGGGGCGGACGAGGATTGGCCCCCCTCATCCCTGACCCGTACCCGATAATATCCCCAAACTACGTCGAAAGAGTTCGGGTTTCTCCATCGGGTTTCGGTGTTTTGCCATAATATTTTAGACTCGATCTATATATATATATATATATATATATATATATATATATATATATATATATATATATATATATATATATATATATATATATATATGTATATATATATGTGTGTGTGTGTGTGTGTGTGTAAGAAAAAATGATATGAAATAGTTGTGTAATTATAATATCGTTTCCATTTTGGCTGCATATATTTTTGTGCAGATTTATGATCCATAGTTACAAAGTGTTTTCACAATTGGTTGTTCGGTAACCTTATATACATGTATTACCAGTTACCATGTTGATGTGAACCTTATCAATGTTTTGATTTAAGTTATGTATTTTTTAAAAGTGTTCCGATTAACAATATCATTATATCAAAAACACATTTTCTCTGCTCTTTCCTCAAGTGTCGTAGAGTTGTCTTCGAGGTTCAAATTGGATCTTTCTTCTGGCTTTCTGCTAGATGTAAGTTGTTTTAATGGCCATGGCTCGTATGATGCTCAAATTTGGTGTCTCGTCATGACAAGATTAAATACTTTTTTTTTATTTAGTCTCGGGATGGGACTTATCTGTGTCTCTTCGTGTCATCATTTATGTATTTTTTACGGTATAAATCGATTGTAGTTTCTGAGATTGGTTTAGGTACTGGTTGTGTTCCTAGCTTGTCGAGTGATCCTCGATCTCTGATCAATTTGTCTATTTCGAAGCTTAATTTCATTTCTTCCATTAATATATAATTTGTCGTTCAAAAAAATAACTATTTCATTTAATTTCTTATACATATAAAATAAAAGTTGACATCTACTTACTCTTATTACTAGGGTTTAATACTATATCTGTCTAAACACCTAAAAACACACGCATTCTTTAAAGAAGGGTTTTTAGATGTATGTAAGTATGTATCATGCATGTTTGTGTGTGTCCTGTGAGATAAGATGATGGTATTTTAGTGAAAGTGGTATTTTCTAGAACTCTTAAAAAACATATTGAATGAAAGAAAAGTATGCAGTATAGAATCTTGTACTATCTCTTGAAAAATGTGTTAGTGTTTGGTATTGCACTAGCTCTCTGGAGGACCTAAGAGAATCCTTGTTTAGAGCTTCAAAAGATGAGCCCTTTTCCCCACCCCACTTATATATACATACACTATATATGTATATATCTAATATATATACACACACACAAGGATAGCTCATGCTCGAATCTTTTATATATATATATATATATATATATATATATATATATATATATATATATATATATATATATATATATATATATATATATATATATATATATATATTACATGTTCATAAATTTATTAAATATATATAAAAAATAAATACATGTTTTATACAAAAATATTAAATATATAAAAAGTAAAAATAATATAATATATTAATTATAATTTTATTAAAACAAACCAGATTCCATAAAAAATACTAAATATTCAAAAATTAAAAATAATACATATTAGTAAGAAAATATATATAACATTTTATTGATTGTAATAAAATATATAAAAATTGTTTTCAAGTTAAAAACTCAAATAGTAATAATAAAAAAATATAAATTTAAAAACAAAAAACCTATAAGAGTGTGATATAAAAGCACCTATTATTGATATATATGTGTGTACGTTGGTTTCCATTTAACATATATACATACATATATATATATATATACATATATATATATATATATATATATATATATATATATAGGATTGGGTTCACATGAGAACCCCTCTATTTCGTGAGAACCACTCTAAAATTTGTGCATCCACTCTATAAAATTATGCATTTGATACTAAAATTAAATGTTATCGATAAATTTATGCATTTCATGTAAAAATTTACGTATCCCATGCTATAATTTATCCATTTTATGTACGAATTGTGCATTTAAAAAAATTGTGCATTTGATGTTCAAATTTGTGCATTTAGTTTATAATTTAATGAATATAATTTTTGAATGTAATTTTAGTGTTAGATTATGATATTTATTAATATTTAAGACTAATAATGGTTTTAAGTAAAACTTTTAATTTTTAAATTTGTGCATCTGATGTACAAATTTGTGCATTTTGGAGTGGTTCTCACGGTAACGAGGGTTCTTACCGGAACCCAACCCTATATATATATATATATATATATATATATATATATATATATATATATATATATATATATATATATATATATATATATATATATATATATATATATATAGGGAGGTTCAATGGAAAACCACAATGCATCTGAAAACTTGTGAAAATCACACTGCACCACCACAAATGCATCAAATTCCCCGCGTGATGCATCAAAATTCTGCGTGATGCATCAAATTTTCCGCGCGATGCATCAAAATCCCGTGTGATGCATCATCTTATTTACTATCATGCCACCGCGTTTTTCATGAAATGCACCAAATCGGACGGTATGTGTAGGTTTCCACAGTTTTCAGGTGCATAGTGGTTTTCCATTGAACCCACCCCTATATATATATATATATATATATATATATATATATATATATATATATATATATATATATATATATATATATATATAGAGGGAGGTTCAATTGAGAACTTTTGTGCATCGAGGTACAAAAGTACCTATATCATCCATTAGATCAAAAATTTGTATGGATTAGATTGATGGCAAAAGGGTAAATAGTTGGACAATTATATGCATCTTGTGCATTATGAAAACAAACAAGGAAGGGCATTTTGGGGAATATGCATACATCATTAGATTTAATATTTCAATAATTAATCAAATAATAAATGTTCAATAAATTCAATTGATACATTTCCAAACTCAACAAAAAGTACACAAATTCAAAAAAGATGATGGAGATCGATGCATATCATCGTTAATCGTGTTTATCTATGCATCGTGTTCAAAAAAGACGCATTTAACAAAAAAAAAATACACAAATTCATTTATGCATCGTGTTCGTCGTTCATATTCTTCATTTATCTATGCATTGTGTTCAACTTGTTCATCATTCATCTATGCATCATCATTGTTTATCATTCATCATCATTTTTTGTTGTTCATCGTTCATCATCCATCTATGCATCGTCATTGTTCATCTTCCATCTATGCATCACCATTATTCATCGTTCTTCATCCATCTATGCATAGTGTTTTTCATATTTATCATCGGTTGCATCTCTTGTTCATGTTCATCATCATCGTTGTTCATCGTTAATCATCGTCTTCAAATCATCATCACTATGAAATTTATAAAGAACACAATTAGAGAGAAAATGAGAGAGAGAGAGAGAGGAGAGAGAGAGAGAGAGAAATGGGGAGGAAAATGAGGAATGTAGTTAATATGAGATTTTAATTCAAAATGTAACTCCTAATTATCTTTTAATGATATTTAAAAATTAATTAATTTCATATATTTAATTTTCCCAAAATGTCCTTTGTGCACCCTTGTTAAATTATCTGATGCACAAAAGTGCCCCGAGGTGCCCCGATGCATAAAAGTTCTCATTTGAACCTCAATCTATATATATATATATCGACCTTTTTAGAATCATATTTAATTAACTTAATTACCATCTCAATTTTAGACCCCCATAAATTTATTTGTTTTAACATTTCATGTAAACCACCCTTTGATTAGTTTAATGAGATATGGCATGCAACACCATAAAGTGTGTATATGTACATATCTATCTATACTATTAAAAGAGTAACTATACTCATTTCTGGTGAAGCCACGTGTCGTCACCATGAATCGACACGTGGCATTTATAGATTTTAAAAATAATAAAGAAATCTAAACTAAATCTATCCAGATCTAATATAATCCACTTTTAAATTCAAATCAAATCAAATCAAACAAAATCTAATACTCTACTAACTTATTAATTAAATCTATCAAATCTAATATAATCCACTTTTGAATTCAAATCAAATCAAATCAAACAAAATCTAATAATCTACTAACTTATTAATTATAAAATAATATAATAAAAATTTAAAAAAATATATATTTAGAAATATACAAAATTAATAGGTCATAATAAATAATAATATCATCATATATACTTTTGTTTAAAAAATAATATTTATATAATTTTATCTTTTTATTTATTATATTTTATATGTATTAAAAATATCCGCGTAATACGCGGGTAATAAACTAGTATGTGTATATACAAAAACAATCATTCGTATGTGTATGTCTAAGTTTAAAAGATTAAATATCACACATGTCTTATAATAATAATATTATATAGTATAAGCCTTTTATAACCAGGTATTTAATTTATGGATATATCATAAAATACGAATTTTCATTGTTTATATGCTTTAGGAATGTATTAAACTTTTGTACTTTGTGTCGTTCATGCATTAATCTTTCCTTTGATGAATTAATTTGATATTTTTAACGACCTGTGATCTGTTTCTCGCTTACATATATAGCCAATTATGTGGTCTTTATAATGTTGACATGTCATTGTCGCATCATCGCCATATGATCAACACATCATCTTCATAGAAGTAAAAACTTACATATGATCGACGTGTAGACATGAAATCAGGTAAGTCATCATAATCACCGAACTACTAACCACAAAACAAACACTTTCTTGAAACTTTACGTACTTTGTTAGTGTTCTACGACATTATTCCTTAATTTACTAGCCGAACAAACTAATGGGGCATTTGGTTACCGATTTTCTGAGATTCACTGATATTTGAATTTAAAATTGACAGTTTGGTTTGCAGATTTCAGTAAGCATTTAAAAACTCATGATTTCTTAAGTCACGTCCTTCTTTGTTATTTAAAATCGCAATCTTACTCATAGGATTTCAAATCCCAGTTATTTTGCATTATTCAGATTAACAAAAGTTTGCTAAAAAATAATGCAAATTCTTTGACGAAATTATGATAAATGAAAATGCTGAATAATGCAAATCTTTTGACAATATGCAAATCTCAAAGAAAAAAAAATACGAACCGAACGTCCACTTAAATTCTGTTCATTACTTCATTTAGATGTCTTGAATGAACTTACTGTACCACTTGTTGATACAGATATGTGAAGAATATAAGTTTAGAGAGAGAGAGAGAGAGAGAGAGAGAGAGAGAGAGAGAGAGAGAGAGAGAGAAAGACGAGAGAGAGTGAGAGAGGAGAGAAGAGAGGAGAAGAGAGAGAGAGAGAGAGAGAGAGAGAAGAGAGATGAGAGAGAGAGAGAGAGAGAGAGAGAGGAGAGAAGAGAGAGAGAGAGAGAGAGAGAGAGAGAGAGAGATGTTTTTGGTGTTAGTGATGGTGTCAGCTTGATGGTGCATGCGATGTTTTTGAAACATAAGAAGGGTAAATGTATAATGGAGTATATGACTAGACATGAAAGGAATGAATTTTGGGAGTTTTCTTTTGGAGTTATCTTCACATTGCCCTAATTCCCTTCTATTCTCTTGGTAATTGTACATTTATTCTATTTCCATATCTCATTCTACTGTACCTTGATTAGCTTACTTTCTAACTTTATTATTTTCTATAAAAAGACTTGCTAAAACCATATTTTCTACCTAACTAACTTCCACTTTATAGTTTAACAACAATATTATTTAGAACTTGGTTGAAATATATCTTTTTAAAAGGCTGCGAATTTTATAAACGTCACTCCTAAACAAGATGAGGCACTTCGAGATGAAGAAAACTCCTAACAAGTTACAGATTCACTACATGATCGATTACGTTGCAAACTAACACATTCAAGAAAAAAAATCTTTTGCTAACCCTAATCAAGCAACCATGGAGAAGGCACCCATAAGTCCCGATTCCATAATCTTTCTCTCGTGTTCTGCATTCATGCTGCGAATTTATTTGAATGAATGGAAAGATATCTTCCTCTTTCACCTATAAATTAAGCCCATATCGTTATCATATATATCAAGCAAACTCCTAAAAGTTATTTGAATAATTAGTGGTTCTTTGATTATAACCAATTTAATGATGTATGTGTTGAAAATGTCAATATATTTAAACTGTGGCTCACAAAAAGTTATGTTATATATGATTGTATTTCTACAAGACAATTGATCTGAATGGTACATATGAAGAACAAAAAATCTATTTCGTAGGATCCTAAGATTGTTGGTATTTATTTTCTTTGTAAATTATATGATAGCTCTAATATTCGTTTCTCCTAACAATCATATAATAACCACTTAAATAGTAAAATCATTTATTTTGTTATTGTTTCTCCGAACTAATGATCTCGTTTAAAAATTTCTAAACTTCAATATATACGTGCTTTTACTTGTAAATTTGAAATAAAAGATCTTCTACTCTTTTCATTATATAATCATATAGCTTACAGATTATAAAACAAAATCAGTTTCACGAACTTACTATATTTTGGCCGGTATTCTTTTTGTTTCAGATTGTCAAATGTTTGTGTATTAAATAAAATTTTCACGATAATTCCCATATAATACTTTTTTTATATATAAATACATATTTTACTAATATATCTTTATGTCTTATAGAATATGAAGTTCCCAAAACCTTTGGCCAATTGGCATGAAAAAACGTGCATGCCTATCAATTTGTATATATATAAAAGTTAACTATATGTACACATAAACGTACTCATGAAATTTTATATACAAATAAATATAGGAGACAAAACCAAATAATCATCTTTTTATTGATTTAACAATTAGCTTTTTAAATGTATTATTAAGAGTTTAGTTACAAATCATTTTTAGTGGCCGGGTTTAGTTCCAAAACAACTAAACATTTTCTTTAATTTGTTAATAAGTGGTATTAAATTGGTAGTTATACTTTGATTTTTAATTTAAATTTTGTTGTGTTTGATGTATTATTGTTATTATATATTAATATATAGTATATCAACTCGTGTATTACACGAATAACTTTATATAAATATATTTTTCTCAATACCATATAAAATTAAAATTAAAAATTTAACATTAAAATTTAGATATATAAAGGTTTTTAATATGAGATTTTACATAAATTTATTATAATTACTTTTATGTATAAGTTATTTAAATATTAAATATGTTTATTATTATTATTATTATTATTGTTATTATTTAAACACATGACTCGACAAACATATAACACGTGTCACACGGCAATACGAATTTATACACGAATTTAATACAAAACATGTATAATTATAAATTTAAAACATGGTAATACAAGTATCCAATAACACATCAAAAGTATTTGAAGCCACTATTAATGATCGTAACCAAAGCTAAACTTTCGACCGAACTAGACTCCTTGTTGATATCGATTTAAGTTGAAAATATTATTTATCACATTATCTATGTGAGAGAAAAACCCAAATTTTTTCAAATATTTCAAATTAAGTGTGATTCAAATTTTTTTTAGAAATCTAGAAACCCTAGTTTATACTTGTCTTATACGTGTCTTATGTGATTCATGTGTTACACGTGTTTATATAGGTAAATCGTGTTTTACATGTACAAGACGCAAAACACGAATTTTAAATTCGTGACAGCACGAATTTACACGAAACAAGAATTTGCAAAACCCATATATGGAAAACTCGCTCCGTATACGTATCGCATCTGTCATGTCGTGTACCAAATTGTTAGGTCTACTCGCGAACCTAGCTAACCTCTCTATCACACATCTTTATCAAATGCAATGTTGCATGTTGGGATATATCAAAAACTAGTGAGGTGTCGATCTTGAGGGTTGCTTTGTTGAATTAATTTTGTGCCCCCTGCCAATTTTGTGGCTTTATAAGCTAAAACAATGTGAGTTCGAGGCGGTAACATCGTCAACTTGTGAAAGAAACCAATTTTCACGCCGGTTCTAAAGGGTCTTAAAAGTATTGAAGCCGGTTTAAAAAGCGTACTCTATGGGTTTAAAAAGCGTACTCTATGCGTACTCGGAAGCGTATCAAAAGCACACAAAAAAACCTTTATAAACCGGCTTCTTAGATATATATACAAGCCTATATGGAACCTATCAAAGCCTATTTGGAACCGGCTTCTAAGATGTATATATTTTTTATTTTCTACAAAAATTCAAAATTAAACCAAACAATACAATTCAACCAATCAAAAGCAAAGCTGGAACAATAACCCATCAAATACCAATATATATCACCATGTGAAAATGAAATCTGGTTACATATACACAAAGCCAAAATTCTAAAATTTCTAAACACATGCAATACTCAAAATAAAAAATTTCTAAACAGATGCAATACTCAAAATCAAAAACTTCCCCAGCTCACGTAATGCCTTGTGATAAGTCAAGTCCTGCAATAGTTTTAAGTCAAATAAACAAACTTAATAACTCATCAAAATCAATTCCACATTACTCTTAATCCGATGCAAATATATAAAAAACAAGGTTAAAGGTTCATGTTGGTCCACGATGATATTTTAATAATATACCATACAAACATTACAAATTAAAGTAATCCAATACTTGCAATATTTATGTGCAAACTAATCAATAATCTAAGACAATATGTCAAATATTAATAAGTTCATTGAGCTATTGTCAATGATATTTCTCTAATATATAATAATTTGAGGGTCAAAATCATTATAGTTTGTTTACATACCTCACTCGTCATCAACAACATTAATTTCACATATACTGTGCCAAAGATTAACAACGTCATCTAGTTGTTGTTCTGTTAAAGCTTTCATACTTGTCCAATGAATCTAAAATATAAAAAACCTTTAGAAACAATAATATTTTAGTAATATAACATTCAAAATTGAAAAATGTTAGTAATTACTTTAGCCGGAAAGTTGTATTGGTACTTCGTGACAAAATCATGAATGAACGTGAGAGTATAATAATCGCATTCGCAGCTACCTTTTTGTTGGTTGCACTAGTTGTAAATAGAGAAAATAAATACATAAAATATATATTTAAATCAATCAATGCTATTTTAAATTAATACTAAAGTACATTGAGTAGTTTCCAATTCAATTGACCACCAAGTGCCCTATAAATATTAAGCATATTAGTAAATATTGCTACTTTAAAGATTTTAGCAAACATAAAAGATACTCACTCCATCAAACAATCTGTGAGTAGGTAGACCTTCTCTGTCTTTGCACCAGTTTTGTTTAGAGAATCCAAAATATACACCATCTCTTTCATCGGATGTATCAAATATAAAACCCAGTGATTACTGTAAGTCATAAAAATAATTAGTAATTACACAAATAAAGTTACATAAAAATAAAAAGAGGGTACCTTTGATGATACGCCCCAAATAAAACTGAATGTGACGGTTATTCTTGTCATAGAAGAGAACTTTCAAGTACGATATCACACCCTCTCTATTTTCTTGTATGCCTTGTTCACAAATAGTATTTGGCATAAGAAATAGTATATGCTCTTTGGCTTTCAAGAGAAGACTTTTATAAAGGGACCTAAAATCATGACGATATATTAATGAGTTATTTAGTATAACAAACAATGACCATAACATATATATATATATATATGTGTGTGTCTATATATATATATATATATATATATATATATATATATATATATATATATATATATATATATATATATATATATATATATATATATATATATATATATATATATATATATATATATATATATATATATATATATATATATGTATCTATATATATATGTATCTATATATATATATATATGTATCTATATATATATGTATATATATATGTATCTATATATATGTATATATATATATATATATATATATATATATATATATATATATATATATATATATATATATATATATATATATATATATATATATATATATATATATATATATATATATATATATATATATAAACTTACCATTCAAACCAAGATATAACTCCAATATCCAACCAGTTGTTGGTCCATAGGTCTTTCATATCATTGGGATCAATAGCAAGAAAAATTTCTTTTTTAAACCCAAAGACCTTGTCCTCGGGAAAAATTGTTATGTCGTAAGGTTTACAAGGATTGTTTCGTTGCATCCAATCTCTGTAGCCATGTTTTATATGCTCGCCTCTTCTCATCAAATAATTGTTTAAGTCTATGAGTTCTTTCAATAACTCTCTCCTTTTGCGTCGATCATTTTCTATTGATTTTCTTACTCTTTCTTCTTCCCTTCTTTCTTGCAATTCTCTTTTTCTTTTCAACTCATTTCTTTTAACCTCATTTTCCTAACGAACAAAAATAGTTAATAAATCAAGCATTTAAAAGAAACACAGATTTAATTAAATCATAATCAAAAGATAAAGAAAATAGAAGCATGTTGTTCACCTTATTAGGGGTATTATTAGGAACCTTATTAGGGATTGCCTTCGTAATCTTTCGAATCTTTGACAAATGCCATTGAATGAAACTGCCTTTTGCTTGACCTAATGCGACAATGTCTTCAGTAGGCACCGGAACTTTGAGATTAAAGAATTCTGGAACAAAAGAATCCACGGAAACCTTCATGACCATAACATATATATATATATATATATATATATATATATATATATATATATATATATATATATATATATATATATATTATAACTTACCATTCAAACCAAGATATAACTCCAATATCCAACCAGTTGTTGGTCCATAGGTCTTTCATATCATTGGGATCAATAGCAAGAAAAATTTCTTTTTTAAACCCAAAGACCTTGTCCTCGGGAAAAATTGTTATGTCGTAAGGTTTACAAGGATTGTTTCGTTGCATCCGATCTCTATAGCCATGTTTTATATGCTCGCCTCTTCTCATCAAATCATTGTTTAAGTCTATGAGTTCTTTCAATAACTCTCTCCTTTTGCGTCGATCATTTTCTATTGATTTTCTTACTCTTTTATCTTCCCTTCTTTCTTGCAATTCTCTTTTTCTTTTCAACTCATTTCTTTTCTCCTCATTTTCCTAACGAACAAAAATAGTTAATAAATCAAGCATTTAAAAGTAACACAGATTTAATTAAATCATTAATCAAAAGATAAAGAAAATAGAAGCATGTTGTTCACCTTATTAGGGGTATTATTAGGAACCTTATTAGGGATTGCCTTCGTAATCTTTCGAATCTTTGACAAATGCCATTGAATGAAACTGCCTTTTGCTTGACCTAATGTGACAATGTCTTCAGTAGGCACCGGAACTTTGAGATTAAAGAATTCTGGAACAAAAGAATCCACGGAAACCTTCATGTGTGAGGGTTGTAGAGGAATTCCATGGATTTTACCATCCTTTAGGGGATAGAGCATCCGTCGAGCAACCGTCCGATCGCTATCATCAGGGTGAAATAACCCAACTCGTATAGGCTCCTAGAAACCATAGGCATGTTAGAATATACTACAATTATGTTATATAAATGATAATTTACAGATTGTTTACCGTAATATCTAGTACTCGTGTTTTGGATGACACCACATGCGATTTTGAGGGTTGTTGTGGTTGTCGTGGTTGTGGCTGCAAGTTCTGATGAACAGAGACTGGATTGTTTTGAGGCGTCGATGATGGAATACTTTGAGGCAGTTTAGTCAACTCTAAATTCTTCTTTTCTAACTCTAAATTCTTTCTTTGTAGCTCAGCAATCTGGTGCTCATGAACGACAAATAGATCCAGCATCTCTTGCTTATAAACTTTCATTTCTTCCTTTATTTCTTCCTTTACTTGTTCATATATTGCCCTCCTCATTTCTTCCTGATCAGACTTGTTCATTTTCTTTTGCTCATAGCACTGTCTTGCATTTTTCAAGCCTATGGTACCTCCGACACCCCTAGTATGGCCTGGATGTTCACGTCCAAGTACTTTAATTAGAGGGTCCACACCAGAATCATCAATTCCTTCTAAAATATTTCAATCATGCATCATCTACAAATTAGTAGCAAATTTTGAATAATTAATAAATATAAATAAAACAAATTGAAAAAAATACAAATTAAAGTAATAATAATGATATATTTACCAAGTCTTCGGCGATATCAACAACATTAGACGACAAAGTCCTTCTTCCTTGTTTATCAATACCAGTTCTAGCCAAAACATAGTATCTCGTTCGTTTATCGTTGATCTCGTGGTATGGAGTCTTCAACTCTTTCGACTGTCTCTCCTTCTCCCATATATCTTCAAAACGACGATATCCTTTTCTACCCAAACGTGGATGATTAATCTGAGTCTTGGCACTAAGACTTCCATTTATTCGTCTCATCTTCAAATGAAAAGAATTTAAAATTAATGAGTAACAACAATAATATTTTTTAATTATATAAATTCCAACAGATTAACCTGATTTTCATGTGTGTTTTCCCTCTTGCAGAATATTTCTCAACTTTCCTTAGAGATAAAAGAGTACTTTTCAAAAGGATTTAATCCTAAATCCATGAACTCTCGTTTTAACTTACTCTTGAACCTTTTCCAAACACCGTTACATGCTTTAAGAGTGGTTTCTTTTGGAAAATCGTCATCTATTTTAAAGTGCTCCTGTCATATAAAACAAAGTAAAAGTTACAACGTAAAAAAAAGTTATAGTATGTTTCAAATTTATCAATATTTATATTTATTATTTATCAAGTCTTTCTAAGACACCAACTTCCTAATGTTAGCTGAATAACCAGATGGAACCTTAACATCATACAGACATTGACAAAATTTTGTTTTCTCAGTTTTCGACAAGCTATAACAAGCTGGTGGTAGGTACGTACCCCGTCGACCATCAATGTTAACTGGAGCAAGCTCTGGCCTAATGCCCATCTGAATCATATCATTTCTAACATTGATCTCATCTTTTGATTTTCCAGGAATGTTTAACAGCAAGCCTATTAAGCTTTCACAAACATTCTTCTCGATATGCATAACATCAAGACAGTGTCGAACTTTCAAGTGCTTCCAGTAAGATACTTCCCAAAATACTGACTTTTTTTTTCCAAATACGTTTGGGTGGAGTGATACCATTTTTCCCCCAACACGACATTTAGTTCTGCAACTCGAGAGAATGTATCTTCTCCATCTAATGGTTGTCGTAACGCTCTATGTTCTAATTACCATCAAATAACTTCTTTTTTTTTACGGTATGGGTGTGTTTTTGGAAGCGATCTTCGATGTCCCATGTATATCGTTTTCCTGCAATTTTCTAACCAAATCGAGTGTGTATCATCTTCACAAACAGGGCATGCCTTTTTACCTTTAGTACTGTATCCAGACAAATTTCCATATGCTGGAAAATCACTAATGGTACAAAATATCATGACACGTAATTGGAAATATTCTTCTTTGTAGGCATCATACACTTCTACGCCAGCGTTCCACAATTGTTTCAGGTCATCAATCAGTGGATTCAAATACACATCAATGTCGTTCCCGGGTTGTTTCGGATCCTGAATCAACAATGACATCATGATATATTTTCTTTTCATACATAACCAAGGTGGAAGATTGTAGATGCATAACAAGACTGGCCATGTGCTATGACGACTACTCATGTTTCCAAATGGATTGATTCCGTTTGAACTAAGCCCAAACCGTATATTTCTAATTTCCTCTCCAAATTTCAAATTCAAAATCACAATTCCTCCATTGAAGAGAATCCGCTATGTCTCATTTTATCATCCTTCTTGCGTTCTTCGGCATGCCAACGTAACAGTTTAGCATCCTTCGCGTTTGCGAATAATCGTTTAAGTCTAGGTATGATGGGCAAATACCATAATAATTTAGCAAGAGGACCATTTTTTGATACATCATTGTTAATCGTTTGATTTTTTCTTTTGTACCTAGATATGCCACATATCTTGCATTTATGTAGATTTTCATCTTCATTTCTATATAGCATACAATCATTTGGACATGCATGTATTCTTTTAACTTCCAAACCCATCGGACACATCATTTTCTTGGCTTGATACGTTGAAATAGGCAACTCATTACCTCTAGGAAGCATCTCATTGAACAATTCTAACAGTTTTGTAAAACTTTTATCGCTCCGTCCATTGTCAGCTTTTAAGTTAAACAATTTCAAAACAGCAGAAAGTCTAGTAAAATTCATACAACCATTATACAATGGTTTTTCCGAGTCAACAAACATATTTTGAAAATTATCATGATCTTTCACATCAATGTTATCCGCCAAATCATGCAACATTCCATATAAATTATCATGATTGTCATTGTACAAATCATCGTTATCTTCAACCGGTTCGAGAACAGAAGCATTACTATCATCTAATGTTTCACCATGCCAATATCAATGAGTATAACCTTTCACAAAACCGTCTACTATCACATGGTTTCTAATTTTATCACTATCGACGAAACATTGAACATGTTTACATTTGTTACAAGGACAATTGATTATAGATCTTCCCTCTTCACCCAATCATCTTCAGCAACTTTTATGAACTCAAATAACTTTGTCATGAACTCAATCGTACAACGCGTAGTCTCGTACATCCACTTGCTTCGATCCATCTGCAATATAAAAATATTTATGTTTTATGCATGAATGTTTAAATAAGTATGAATGTGACTGCGGGTGGCAATCCTAACCCACTTTTTGAATAATTTATCTCACACGTGAATGCATACTAATAAATCGATGAGTATTATTTAAGAAAAAAAATCGGCAGCATTTCCCCTTAACTCCCCAAGTATATACTCGGAAGAGTAAGGAGATATGGTTGTCGATTTTCTTTCTTAAGTAATACACAATCGATCTATTAATACACATTCACCCTAAATGAGATAAATTATTTAAAAAGCAGTCTCAAATCGGGGACAATCGTAAAATAACAGATTGTCCTTAAATGCATACTAATGATCTGTTAATTTTGGATTGGTATAAACTAAAGATAATGACAACCCTATGTTTGCCCAACTATGCCCAACTAGTGGCAACCCATACTAATTAAATAATTACAACAAAAATTAAATTTAAACATTTTGAGTTTAGAAAATTATACCTTTTTTAGTTATGCAAGCTCCTATCTTCATAAACAGCAAATCACAATTCTGTAAGATGCACAATAAAAAGTTAAAATAAATATATGAAATACAAACATGTATATGTAAATATTGTTTATACTTACCTTTTTTTGGATTACTGTGGAGTATGAATATGGAGGTACGGATCGGAATTTTGATGAAAGTTTAATTGGCAGGATGAAAATACAATGAAAGCTCTGTTTTTAAATAGAAGTTGTGTTATTCAAAAAGAAGCTGTGTTTTTTAAAAAGAAAGCTGTTGTCGTTGTTTGTTTATTAATCCGCAAGTGTTGGGCGTCATTTGAGTCACTAATAGGCCGGTTACCGGCTTTGAAGAAGAGTATCATTACACACCCTTTATTAAACCGGTCTATAAGTCATCTAAGGGTTTTAAAAGTGATAGGAGTGTGTGACGCGGACCTATAAATAAAAGTTTCCAAACCGGTTTCAATACAACCGGCCTTTAAGAGCTTTTTATGGGTGGGGAAGAAAATTTCCACAACGGTTTCGCAATAATCGGTCTCTAGAAGTAGTTTCTAGACCTATTCTATCAAAACCGGTCTCTATGAGGGGGTTTTTAAGGCTTCTAGTGTAGTAGTGTGAATAAACATGAACGTATGCTTCATTCGTTCATTTATGTTCGTGAACATTCGATTACGTTCGTTCATTTACTTGCGTTCGTTTATGTTTGTTCATTATTTATAATGAGTTCTAAAACACATACATATAAATCAATTAGTAATGCAAATTTAAAATTAAACTTCAAACTCTAATACTTACATGATTGGTGACATTTAATAAAGTTATAAAAAAGATTTGAATGTTTGTAGGATATTGATTTAGGGTTGTTTGTTTACTTCTTAATGGAATCATTAAGAAGTTATTCAAAGGTAAAATGACCTCTTAATGATTCCACTAAGAGGTAAACAATTAAACATGCCCTTAGTATTAGAATTGAGTTTCTATTTCTTAAGACACTAATTACCGTTATCGTAGTAGTTTGTAAACTACGAATCATGTATTGTGAGTTTTGTTTTCAGTTAACATGTTCAATTCGTTCGTTTATGTTCTTTCACGTTCAGTTGTATTCGTTTGTGTTTGTTTATTTTTTTTTGTTTATGTTCGTTTGTTTACTGTTCGTTTATGTTCGATTTATGGTTAAACGAATGAACATTAATGAACACAAACAATGTCAATTCCTTAATGAACGAACATGAACAGAAAATTTTTTGTTCGTTTATGTTTGTGTACGTTTAATGTTCGGCTAAAGTTAAACGAATGAACATGAACATACCCTCTTTCAGTTTGTTTACAATCCTATCTTAAAATAAAACTAGAATTATTAAACTATTAAATATGAAAAGATACTCATTAAGCTTGATTATGAAAGTAGTAATTTAATTTAAAATATACGTTTATAAACGATGAGAAAGTTATGAATGAATAGCATCAAACTTTAACCTAAAATGTTACTAAAATAAGACTTTAATTTACTAAACCCTTAAAGATGAACACTTTGACTAATATATTGCACTAAAATGTTAAAAAAAAAAATTCGACTAATTGAACATTAAAATTCAACATTATGAATGTTTAATAAGAAAACTTGAATTCTATAGCTTGGATTACAGTTAAAACTGACGAACGATTAAAAAAAAATTACTCTCACATTTTCAAAAATAGACTAGTCACACGAAAATTTCGGTAGTTAGTGATTAAAATCAGGTTACATATGCATAATTAATCATGATCAACACACAATGATAATTCATTAATATTTTCGGCACACGATATGTTATCCTTACAACTCATCTTAACTCTAAATATATTGAGTTTGACAAGGGGTGTAGAATGGAGATAATGTTTATGACACCCTAGAATAAAAAGATGAAGAAAAATCATTATAAATAGATGCCTACGAATCTTAAATACACATATAACTGACTAAAAATTATAGAATTTAGTTTAGCATCTCTGTAACAATCATGGAGTTAACCTTCCATGGACTTGAATGGAGAAGGACTAATGATATGAATGACGGAAAGAGGCCTACGAATGGTGAAGAACCCTAAACTGAAAGCTAATTAGGGTTTCATGCACGATTTGTTTTTCCAAATCGACCTCCAAGGAGCCTAATGTGTAGCTTAAGGGACAATTCAACTTGGTTATGAGAAAGAAGGCATCCATTGATTCACTCCAATCAAAGTTGGTATGAGCAGGAGTGTGTAAAAACACCAAAACCAAATATGGTCTCTCCAGCCAAAGGTTATCGGTTTTATATAGTGAATGTCGGGTGAACCCAAATAATCCGAATAAGGGCTTTTGCATTTTTGTTGAAGTTCTATCCATTATCAATTCCATGGTTTTTAAAACATGTGAATTAATAAATTCGTAATTACTTTTAATAACGATGTATAACATAAATTACATTTACTTTCATTTTTATCACTTTATGCCATATTTTTTTTATTCGTAAGGTGCACATGTGTTTTTAATTAGTTTACAAGTTTTTAGTTCATAGAGTTATAATTACGAGTATTTTACTAAGTTTACTAGATTTGTAATTTGTAAAGTTTGTAATTGTAACTTGTAAGACTTTAATTTATAGTTTATAAATGTTAACCATCAAAAACCGAATTAATCAAACCGTTTTAATTGAAATTGAATTAACCGAACCTTTAACAGTTTAGTTTTGGTTGGTTTAGATGTCATACGAAAAATTGATTAACCCAAACCGAATTACCCAAAAACCAATTAACCCAATCGAATAACACATCCGGATATAGTATAAAAGGGATATATTAGCAAAATTCACTACCCGAAATTTTAAATATTTAAATTTCAGATATCCGATCCGGTTTTGGACACCCCTAATAGACACTCATATAAATACATCAATTAGTTAGTCGCTATATATGGAGAAATCGTAGTGACAAAACCATAAAAAACAAAGGTGATTCAAATATAAAGGTTTTCATCATGTTTATTTACTTGCATCACAGCTATATATATATATATATATATATATATATATATATATATATATATATATATATATATATATATATATATATATATATATATATATATATACACATATATATATATATATATATATATATATATATATATATATATATATACATACATACATACATACATACATACATATACACACACACACACACACATACATACATATATGTGTGTGTGTGCGCGCACGCGCAAGAATTTACGTTTTTAGGGGGAGATAATAAATCTTTGGATGCCTTATTCTCTTCATTTTTTAAATTTTGTTGTATCCTACTTTTTTAGCAACTTGCCTCCGGGTATGTAGCCTAGTTGAAAATGACACTAGTAAATTTGACCCTACATACCAAAGGTCAGGGGTTCGAGGTGGAGGAGTGACAAAGTTGCTCACTTGAAGTCATTGGACTCCCTAGTGTCGTCTTACCGCTAGTTCAGCTCGATTTACCTCTCACGTGATGGGCTTGAGGCGGTCTAAAGTGGGCCGGTTGAGGTTGCCGGCAGGGGCGGATTCATGGCAAGAGAATGGGGGTCAAATGACCCCTATAAAATTTTTTTTTGGTATTTTATATCTGGTTGAAAATTTTTCGACCCTCATGAATTTTAACGTTTGACCCCTATATATTAATTATCTTTTGTAAAAATTATATATAGGAAATTTTCTATTAAAAAATTTAAGAAAAAAGTACAGACTTAATAGTTTGTTATCCAATTAGCAAGTATTAAAAAAATACATAAACTTGTGTATGAGTTTGATAAAATATTAAGTTCTTTTAAGTATTAATTATTGACTTTAAGCTAGGATAAATTCTATGAATCATTAACTTCTTTTTGCTCTTCTCCTTTATTGTTTAAGTGTTTAATTTATTATCAAATGCAGAATATTAGACTGATAAATTGTTATTTGTTAAACACTAAGTAAATGTAAGTTAACATGTTAGATTAAATGGGTTATTGTTGATTTGTTAACATAAGTATTATTAAAGTTTATATTTTATTATATAATATGGACCAATTTTGAAAAGAAATTTATCAGAAGCTAAATAAGAATTGTTTGCCAATGTTTCTGGCGATGATCTAATAACTCGTTTTCAAATTATGAAAACTTGTAGAGAACAAGTATAGAATCTAATTCTTCGGGTTTGTAACTAATTTGTAGATTTTACTTATTTGTTTTTTATTTAATCAAGATAAACCGATTCGAATTTTCGAAGTCTGAAAATTTTTTAAGCGACCACAAATACTCATACTTTTGTAGCGTTATTAAATTCCGACCCCTATAAAAAAATTTCTGGATCCGCCACTAGTTGCTGGTATATCAACGTTTTGACCCTACCTAATATTTTTAGCAACCACTTCTTTGAATTTTAATATCTAGAGTAAATTACATAAATCGTCCTCGTGGTTTTTATAAAATTATGATTTTCGTTCCTATAAAAAAATTTATTGCACTGATTATTCTAAAGTTGAAACCATGTCGTCGCAAAAAGTATGTTTTGACGACAATGTCGTCGCAAAAGGTATTTAATTTAATTTTGATTTAATTTCATTATGATTCTTTTTGCGACGACATTGTCGTCGCAAAAAGCGATGACGTGTCAACAATTAATTGCTTGAAAGAGTCGCCGCAAAAAGTTGAAAATGTCGTCGCAAAAGACTTTTAGCTACGAGGTTTCGGCGACGACCTTTTTGCGACGACATATGCTTTTAGCGACGACTTTTGTCGCCACAGAAAGGTGTTTTTCTTGTAGTGTGACTATGGTCACTACGTCAGTTAAAGTGTTTGGATTTACGTTTTAACTTGTAAAATGACCAAACAATCACTTAATAAGCACGTAAGCTTCATTTTTTAACTTATACAATCCAAACACTCTAAATCAATTATGTACATTTTATTCTAATAATCTCTATCATATATAACGCAGAACCAAATGCAATTAAAATGTAGTTTGTTAATTAAATAAAATGAATAAATATATCAATACAATAATAATAATGTAAGTTATACATGTTTAATAACTATTGAGCAGTAAAATAAATAATCAGAGAGAGTATAAATAGTTGAATATAATACATTAATAAAGTTTTAGCATTATTTTTTATAAAATAAATCACAAGTTATTATTATACAACTAAATTTAAAATATAAATACAAGTTAACGAAAAAGGGTCATAAATGAAATAATTCGAGTTGAGGGACCAAAAATTGTCATATTAAAAGAGTTTACAACTCTATTACAAAATCACACTTTAACCCCGGTTTTTTTTTATAATAGACCCCGGTACTTTAATCGAGGTAAAAAGGGGATGAGTTATTGATATATGACATATATAGACCCCGGTTCTATAACCGGGGTAGAAAATTTTTAACCCTGATTCTCTAATAAGCAGCTGGGTCGGATATTTCTTTAACCCTATGTTTTATGCACTTTAAGCCCAAGTTTGTTAATAAAAAACCGGGATTAAAATGTTTTATTTTAGAAAAAAAAATATAATACTATTTCCGGATTATGTGAATACTTTTAAACAAAATGTTACCAAAACAAATTCATAGCTATCATAAGCGGGCCTTCATATTACAACAAAATCTAAATATTACAAACTAACTAACACAACTATAATATTATAACAAAATATTAATATAATTTAGTTATAGAAATTAATTACAAGAATTATATATTATTATTTACAGCCTTAATTGAACAAAAATAAGAATCATATGTTATTTTACTTTACTTATTTCTTATAGCTTAGTAAACCAACAAAAAAAATTCATATATATTGGTCCCAAGATCATATTAAACGGTATGAAAAACACCATAAGTTTTTTTTAACGGCAAACTATCTTACTCCTACTCCTAACATACTCCTTTACTACAAGACTTACTATCTCCACCTAAATTTCAACTTGACTCCGACGGGAGTCGAACCCGTGACCCATCAAATTTTTTTATCTTCTACTGCTTCTCATTCATCACTACAAGAAAATGGGCTTTATGCGACGACAAAAGTCGTCTCCGAAAAGTAAAAAGTCGTCTCAAAAGGTCTACTGCGACGACAAGTCGTCGCAAAAAAGTCGTCGCAATAAGCTTGTATCAAATGACTTTTTGCGACGACCAATGTAACTCTTTTGCGACGACTAAAAGTCAACAAAAATCGTGCCATGTCATCACTTTTTGCGACGACATGTCGTCGCAATAGGTTATCGTTAAAAAGCCATTAAAAATAAATCAGAATTCTATAGCGACGACAGTTGTCGTCGCAAAAACTAATCTACTGAGACGACAAGTCGTCGCAAATATATATATATATTCTTTTATTAACTTTTATATAATTATTTAACAATTAACAAGAAAAAAATATGTAGCAATTAATATGAATAACTTTAACATAATTATTTAACAATTAACATAAACACATAAATAAATATATATTAGTTGTTTAGATATTTTTAAAACATTACAACTACATATTTAAAACATAAATACTAGAAATTTAAATAATAAAAACACAACATATCATTGTATATTTCTATTTGTATAATGACGCGTGCAAAACACACCTCAGGTTTAATTAACTAAATGAACCCAAAGTATAAATTACACAACTGGCAGTGTACCAATCGTGTGCAATATAGCTTTAAGAATCACCCAGGATTTATCGAACTCAGGGAACGGAATAAAGAAAGGAGACTCCAATACTACAACCTAAACCAATATTTAGCTATTTTAGACGTTTTGAGGAAGTTATCAACTAAAGACAATAACTAAAATTAACTAACAGAATAACTATAGCAAACTAAGTAACACAATAATAATAAAAAGTAAAGCTAATATTTTTGGATTTTTTCAGATTAAAATAAAAACTAATTTTAGCAGACAAGAATTAAACTAAACAACTAAAGCGAGCAAGCAACGACAACTAAATTATACGAACCAAACTAACTACAGCAAAATCAAATTAAACTAACTTAAGCGAGTAAAGAACGATGATAAATTTTACGAAACTCTTATATTACGAAAGCGTCACCCACTTGGAATTAGGAAACTACGATTAATCGGCGATGGATTGAATTAACTGACTAAAGACAAATCGGTTGATAACCAATTGTAAATTCAATTAAGCCCGGATTTTGGTTTAATTTACCGATTATTTAATTATTTCAAGTTAAAATATTTAATCTTGATAACCACGTGATGAAAACAAAGCAACTCGATGAAACTCCAATATTAACCAATAAATCTTATAATCGCAACACAATGCCTAAAGATAATCGGGTTAACACCGAAATCCAACAAATTGACTTTGTCACTTTAAAAATCAAACTTTATGATTTGTCAACCCTATTATCGCAACACAATGCATAAGAACCAACAAACGCATAAAATTCTAGATTAACAATCAACTATCAAATCATTATCGCAACACAATGCCTAGAAGAGATAATTGACTATTAATTTTTCATTTAAAACATCTTTCTTTTTAAAACGCAGATTTAATTAACACTTTATTATCACAAAACAATGCTAAAAGATTAATAAAAATCTGATTTTTAACAAGAAAATACGAAATAATCAAGAATCCAATAAATATAAACCAAAATCTATCAATCAATCCAACAATTTACCAATTAATACATAGAATCCATCATCCCAAGCGGGTGAACAAGAAAACTACTCACTAATCATGCTAAAACCCAAAATTAAACTCAAATAAATAAAAACCATTATGAAATCAGAAAGTTTAAGAACGAGTGTACCAAATCCGTAGCTACAATGAAGAAATTGAACTCCAAAACTTGAACCGAATGCTTGAAATCTTCAATAATTCGAAACCTAAGCTAAACTATGATTAATTACTCGAAAAGCTAAGAAAAACTCTGAAACTCATCTCCAAAACCGAGGACAATATCATGCCGAAAGCTTGTGAATTCAAGAAAATCGAAAACTTCCACTAATCTATAATTAACTATTGTGAAAATTGAAGAAAAACGTAGGTAAAAGCTCTAAAAATCGTCTCTGAAAACTCCAAAAATCGATTATGCTCGGCTGCTGCAAACTAGGATTTAAAAAATGAATTTCGTGGGTTGGGCTTCTTACGCGGCCGCGTAGGGTTAAGTCACGCG
The DNA here is from genome assembly GCA_020465985.1 of Centrapalus pauciflorus. NCBI lineage: Eukaryota > Viridiplantae > Streptophyta > Magnoliopsida > Asterales > Asteraceae > Centrapalus > Centrapalus pauciflorus. The sequence continues at coordinate 3,781 of JAANYP010009487.1, read as the reverse complement.
GCCGCGTAGCTGTGTTGACTAGTCTTACACCACTTGGCTACATGGTCTTTGTAGGTCCCGAGAGGTTCCCAAAGTATATAGTTATAAGCTGTAGAGGGGGGTGAATATAGCAATTTAAAAACTAGACACTCTTTTCTCAATGTTTGTATGTATTATCAACAATTTGTTAATTACAAACAAGCTTGAATGCGGAATAGTTCAAGCTGAGATGACAGATACAACAGTATGCTTACTAGTCTAAGACAGACTCAAACTAGTATACAATGAATACACTCACTAAGAAGCACTCACTGTGTTTACAAGACTTAAAGGAACGGCTTATGTAAAACAGCTTATACACACAGATGCTGGTTTACACAGAAGGTTTGCATGCATGAAAATCACACTTGCACGTTCACTCTTGGGTTTCAGCACTTAGCTTTCTTCACGCTTCTTTCTGACCTTAGAAGCTTCCTTTTATACTCACTTAGAGGATCTAAGAGAAACATCTTCATTGGACGGAATGAAAAAGGAGAAGTCTTGTTGAAAAGACAACATAACCTTTTCTGCACTTTTCTGAAAAGCAGACTTGTCTTCACATGTGCAGAACTTTTGTCTTTTTACTTTGTCTACTGTTGCATTGCCTTTAACTAATTTAGGAATGTCAACTTTGCGTCTTTCTTCCTTGTAAAGGCCTATTTTGATATAAGAAAAAGGTCTGTCACCCTTTTTCAAATAACCTTTTGTCTTCATGTTACAGAACAGCGTGGGCAGGCTGAGCAGTTCTGTTTTCCACTTTGTCTTCGACTTTGTAAACTGATCTTGTAGTAAAAAACAATACATGATGACTTGGAAACATATTCCATAAAGTGTTTAGCCTGTTCACAAAGAACAGGTTCTGTTCACAAAGAACAGGTTCTGTTCACAAAGAACAGAACACTTTAAAAACGCCCAAGCTGCTCAACAGTGTAGAGCAGCGTAGACAGTTTATGTCCAGCCTGTTCAGCAGACAGAGCAGCTTGGACAAACTGTCTAAGTTGCAACATATGCAACATATAGAACAGCTTTAGACTGATATTGCAAATCATTTTCAGGTTTCAATAAGACATATAACAGGCCTTAAATTCAACCTTCAAATGCATCAACAGGTTTGATTATAAAATCTCCCCCTCAGATGTAGAACAGGTTTGACTGAGGCCTTTTTGTGCCTAACAATCTCCCCCTATTTGCAATAACCAGTTCAAGCTGGTCTTATCAAAAATCACTATATATTTTTACAATACATTTGCTGAAATAAAATTACAACATTACAGTAAAGTAAAAGATCAGTTTATATATACACTGATTCTTGACTATACTATAACAACACATGTTCTTACAAGAGTACAACTAATGTACTAATGTATTTTACAACTAATGTAAAAGCAAAAATTACAACTTATGTAATAATGTACAACTAATGTACAGGATGTACAACTAATGTACAGGATGTACAACTAATGTACAAGATGTTTGGACTGTTTGAGTTGGGAGCAGATAATGGCAAGCCTGTCCAACTGATGGACAGCTTCCATTCTTCACCTACCCAGATGGTAGATGGACTTCATATCAATGGAGAAGGATCCTGAACCATCCTTTCCAGTTCTTCCCTTGTATCCTCAAGTTCCTCAACTTCACTTCTGATGATCATGAACTTGGGATCATTGAGCTCTCCTCTTTCATAGAAGCCTCTGAGCTGATCCCAGATGGCTGCTCTCCATTTGCTAGACTGCCTGAAAGAAACTGCAAGTCTGAAGGCGGCAAGTTGTCTCAGATCAACTTTGTACAGCTCTGAGGCTCTTTGGAAGCACTTCTTCTAAGTTAGGGATCTACAAAAAATGCCCCCAGCTCAGGTTCTTCAATAATCTTGCCATCCTCAAACTCTATTCCTTTAGGCAGACTATGATCAACTCCTTTTATCTCAATGGCATAGTCGCCCTGTTCAATCAGCGTAAGGAGTAGCTCCATCTCTGTATCCTTCTTTGTCCTTCTGGCCTTTATTTTGGGGTATGTCACAGAGACACCCTCTTTTACTTCTTTTGGAATCAGGCCCAGCTCACTTACTCTCTCCATCAGCTTCTTGATGTATGCCCTGATAGTTTTAGCCGTTTCTGACTTAGACTGGCTCAGGGCAACTGCCAGTTCCACCCCATTCCCTGTATCCCATCTGTGCAACATCAGTGTGATCGTAGGATTCCATTTCAGGGCCTGTTGCACCCATCCTGGTGATCTGAAGCTTCCACTGTGTGCCTTTTCTTGAAATGGGAACAGCTTTGACAATCGCTTCCTTGGCAAGCCTTCTAGTAGCAACATCATGAAATTTCTTTCTAGCCAAGTTGTCAAAGTGGAATTTGGCTCTGGCAGAGGGTACTTGAGTCTTGGTCACAGAGACCTGAGCACCCTGTGCTTTTTCTCCCTCCTTTTCTCCTGCTGATACCTTAGCAGCTTCCATTAATTTCTTTTGCACCTCCAAGGTAGACATTTTAATTTTCTTTGCTTCTTGGAGTGAAAAAGATTTAGCAGCTTTAGCAGATTCTTCTTCTTTTCTCAATTCCTCCAGAGCTTGAAGCTGTTCTTCTCTAAACTCAAAGTACTTGTGCATAGGAAGACCCATCTCTTTAGCCCTGGCTTTGTGAAACTTAAGATCAGCTGCTTTCTGCTGTTGTTGATCAATGGCTGCTTTTTCTTTTCCTTTAGCTGCTGCTGTAGTGACAGCAGCCTCAGGAATTTCTTCTTCTTCTTCTTCTTCTTCAGTTAGAATTAAGTGCCTCCTTTTACTGCTAGGCCTGTCCTCAGGAATGACTTCCTCCCCTTAGACTGAGCAGGGTTTGGAGAGACAGCCTGAGTAGGCATAGCAGCTTGAGAGGCACCTTCAGCTGTACCTGTAGATGTCCCTGCTGGATGACCAGTGGGAGTTGTAGGTACTGCTTTCTCCTTAGGAGAAGAGGTTTTCTCCCCCTTAGACTTAGTCTTCGAGGCAGATGACTTCTCCCCCTTTGAAGGAGATGGAACAGCACCTTCAACACCTGGTCTGCCTAAAGACACAAAGTCAGCAGGCTTACCAGCAGTTGTGGCAGCAGGTTTGGGGCCAACCAGGCTTGTCACTAAGAAAGCCAGGTTGTCCTTAACCTCTGCAAGCTGGGAAAGACAGGCCTGAAGAGAAAAGGCTTGGGAATCAGCAAGAGTGGTCAGCTTAACAATGTTTTCTCTATCAGAAGCTGTGAACAACAGGCTTTAAAGCTGTGCAAGATGGACTTCAAGAGTATCTTGCACATCAGCAAGGTCTGAGGACACAGTATTTGATAGAGAGCCAATAAGAGTGTTCAGGCTGGCCAATGTGTTAGGAAGGGTAGTGTGGCAAGAAGTGAGGAGAGATGACAGCTGTTGTGAAATGGCTGCCATAGAGGACACAGAGTCCTGTTGGAAGGAGAGGATAGAAGAAAGAGAGTTGGATACAGTTTGCAGCTGTGCAGTGAGTGCAATCAGCTGTAAAGAGTTGTCAGTATGGGAAGGGACTGGGAAGGATTCTTTGAACATATCAAAGAAGCCTTTGAGCTGCTCAGACACAGAGTCTGAGATGATGGATGGTAGGGAGTGCATGGTGTTTTCCAAAGAACCAACTTTGTTGGTCAGCAAAGAAAGCTGATCCTTCAAAGGCAGGTCTTTGGGAGATGGTGGGGTATGGGTGGATTGTTTGGAGTGGGTAGAGGGAGACGATGATGATGAGGCTGGTGTATGAGGATGTGATGGAGAGGGAAGAGGG
>JAANYP010009486.1:0-381853 GCA_020465985.1 Centrapalus pauciflorus | reverse complement strand
AGCTACGGCGCGGAGTGCGGTGGTGGTGGCGGTGGTGATTGTGGTGGAAAGTGTCACGATGGTGGTGGTTTGACTAATTTAGTCTTGGCCGGTAGCTACGGTGCGGAGTGCGGTGGTGGTGGCGGTGGTGACTGCGGTGGAAAGTGTCACGGTGGTGGTGGTTTGACTAATTTAGTCTTGGCCGGTAGCTACGGTGCAGAGTGCGGTGGTGGTGGCGGTGGTGATTGTGGTGGAAAGTGTCACGGTGGTGTTGGTTTGACTAATTTAGTCTTGGCCGGTAGCTACGGTGCAGAGTGCGGTGGTGGTGGCGGTGGTGATTGTGGTGGTGCAAAGTGTCACGGTGGTAGTGGTTTAACTATCCAGGTTTAAGGATACTTGTGAAATTATATTAGTTGGTTACATGATAATGCTAATTATTAAAGCATCTCGTAAGTTTAGGAACAAGTGTGCTCTTAACTTCAATGATATTCATAAATAAAACCAAATTTATCATCTTGTGTTAATGAATTCTTGTTTTCAACTTTCAATGCAATTAATAGTATGAACCAGAATTGCTTTTCAAAAAAAAAATTTGAAAATCAATTAATAGTATGTCATCAGTGACCGACCAACAACGAGTCACAATCGATAATCCACATTAACACTTAATAAGCACCGATGAGAAGCAACAAATCCATGAAATCATCGTGTAAAATCCCTTTGTTTATTAACAAAATACTTGAACTTGTCCCTAACTTCCAAGACAACCAAATAAAACCAATGAATGAATTAGCATTAGATTTTAAAGTGTTAATATTGAAAAAAACCCTACGAACTTTCATTAATTTATCGATTAAGAGTGTTGAAGTCCCTAACCAATTTTTGTCTTATTCAAAATCATATATTTGACCTGTTTAGCAGGTCACTATACAGTTTACCGGTTAGTGACCTGTTTAGCAGGTCACTAACCGGTAAACTGTATAGTGACCTAAACAAGAAAAAAGAAAGTCCAGTGACTTAATCGTGGAAATTGGAAAAGAAAGTTGGTTTTTTTAATAAGAAACTATTCGAGGAACTATCTGTTTTACCTGTTAAGTAGGTAGCAGGTTAAAAATATATAGTTTTGAATAAGACAAAATTTGTTTAGGGACTTGAACAGTCGGAGAAAAAGTTCAGTGACTTAATCGATAATTACATGAAAGTCCGTGGGATTTTTTCAATATTAACCCTAGATTTTATTAGAATTTTATAATGAATATTTGATCCAATGTTCAAAAAGTTCTTCGAAAGATTAAAAATGCAACCTAATAATAAAAAAAAAAATAAAGGGATGAAATGTCAGAAATATCATGATAATTACAAAAAAAATGCATACCGTTATTCAAGATCTTCCACGGAGAAGGGGCAAAAAAGATTTTTTTTTTTCCCCTGTAAATAATAGCAATTCAATTTTTTCAAAATTGCAAAAGGGTTTTCCTTTTGTATTTGTTGATTCCGTTATACCCACCTGCTATGTCTGATCATCTATAAAACAAAATTGCAATCAAAATATACATATAGCCATGATTCCATGAAACATGTATAGCGATCACAAAATCCGAAAAAGAAAAAAAAATGAAAGACTTTGCAAAGAAGCAAAGGAGAAAACGTGGACATGATGAAATTAAAGGTATGTGCTATTTAAAATCCCTTGCGATGTCAACATATAAATTAATTAAGTGTTATTTTAATAGTTAAAACTAATATTTTATCTCTGTGTTATTTATTGTTTCATTTATAAAATTTATATAATATTTTGTAGTTTCATTATAATAATATAACTAATTTATAACCCACGTATTACGTGGATATTTTTAATTAAATTATTTATATAAAATGTATATGAGTAAAAATAAAAACATACAAAAATAATAATTGTGTTTATTTTTTATTATTTACAGATTAAAAATCTAATTTATTACTGATTAATTAATGAAAAAAATAAAATCAAAAATTTAATGCAATTAAGTTAAGGTGTTAAATTTGGAAAAAGATGTGGAAAAATAAAATTTTCTTGTATTGTAGAAGTGACATGTGACATGAATTGTTTTGTTTTATTATAACATATATATATATATATATATATATATGTTAATCAACTCATGTATTACATGAGTTGATTTAGAAAATAAATATATTTTTGTAATAAATTATTTTATAATTAATATATAATTAAAATAAAAAAAATTGAAAGCTAGTTAAATTAAAGATAAAAAAATACTTAATTGTTTGATATTTAATAAAAAATATTATTATATTGTATTATTAAAAACAGATTATATGTGTTTGCAAAAAAATATTTTTTTTTAATTTTTATTAACTTCAAATATGAAATATTAATGTAAGAAACAAAAAACTTCAATTATGTGAATGTGTATATATTCTAAAAATGATATATAAAAATGGAATATCTGAAAATCAACAATCAAAATTTATAATATTCACAATTGAAGTTTTATCAATTAAATTTTAAATCAACTTTATGTACTACACTTCTACATTTAAATCCAAATTTTTACATTTGAATTTAACTATGATCATTAATGATAATAATGACACATATTTATTTTAGGTAAATATTAATTTAATATTAATTCATTAATGAAAAAATTAAAATCAAAATTTAATGTAATTAAGTTAAGGTAGTAAATTTAGAAAATGAATTTAAAAAATGGCATAGGTATAATTATTAATTTTAATTAAGGGTATAAGAGACATGTTGTCATTAATCTGGATTCTGGACCATTGATTTCTTTCCATCCAATTGTCCAGAAACAACAAGTGGTTTTCTTATTATATATAGTATAGATGTATGATTTTAAAAGCTTATGATTTTTTTTGTTGTTTTTTTTTTAATTCTGGAAAAATGATTCAACGGCTGAAAATAATCACATTCGGTATCTGACGAAAACAAGGGTTATAATATCTTAATTTTATCAATTTAATCAAATATGATAATTAATATTCTAACATATTATTTTGATCATTGCATACAACTTGTGTTTTGTCATGGTATAAAGAGCTAATAACATTTAAAAGTTATTTTAAAAAATAGAAAATTAATTGTGGTAACTATAATTTTTAGAAATAAAGATTAATAATGAAAATTTTGGATTGATCTATTTTATAATTTAATATTGTTTAATTATTTATTTTTAAAATTGTTATAGTTATTATAGATTTGTGTCTAAAAAGTTGAAGATGAATTTTTTTACTTGTTGGTATATTTATTATTATGTAATTATTTTACATATATATTATTCTTATGCTTTTTTCATAGGGAAAATTATACAAAAAACCAACGTATTTTTGATATTTTTCGATTAAGTCATTGTACCAAAAACATTTCCATAAAATTCATTCAACTTGAAATTTTTTACGAATTTTGTTGTTTTCTTAGTTTTTTTTAAAGATTTTCAGAAGTTTTTCATAAGATTTTATTAAGTTAAATGACGTTTATGAAAACATTTTATGTGTCGTGATTTTTACGAAAACATTTTTAGGTCGAGGGACATTTGTGGAAACGTTTTTGGTACAATTGCTTTTTCGAAAAATACTGAAAGTGCGTTGGTTTTACATGAAGTTTCCCTTTTCATATATCTATTCTACATTATTGAAATAATAATAATAACAACACAAAGCAACAAATTTTATCATTGAGTTACTTAAAATAAATACTTAATATTTAAAATAATAATCCGAAAATGAATAAATAATTGAGATGTATAAGTATCATAAGTTGTTTTAAAATCTTTTAAATGACATATAATTAGTTTTTAAACTGGTATAATTGGTAATTAGTCAACATAATTATTAAAATAGTGTATTCAAAATTAATTATTTATTTCAAAAAAAGGTTTGAAATTTCTAACATGATCCTATAAAAAATAAGTTACTATTTTATAATATTTGTTTTATAATATATGTAATTTATACGAGACAATTTATATTTTATAGTTGCTCAAATATATTAAGTTATAATATTGATTCATTGTTTCCTTTTTATTAACTTGTCGACTGGTTACTAATCAAACTAAATTTAAATTTGTAGTACTACTAGTTGTAAAAGAAAATTATAAATTTTTTGATTTCACAGATAAAATAAAAGTAATCATTGAATAGAAAAAGTATAATTAAAATAAAAAATAGAAAAGAATATAAAATTAATTATTTAAAATTTAAAATATAATAAATTCATGAAATAAAAGAATTAAATTTAAATTGAAAAGGGATTAAAAAGCAACCCAAGTAAATTAATATTATTATTCAATTGATATTATATTATGCTATTATATAATAAATACACAACTCAATAAATTAATTAAGTAAAATATAATGTCATAAGGACTAAAACTATAATGACTAAAAAGGATTAAATGAGCATATTCTAGAAATTAGGACTAGTCGATTTTGACTGAGTGTAACAAATTCTAAGAATTAGATTCTCTAACGTGATTAATAAAATTAAGAGAAAAAATCTATAATTTCTATATAACCACATGGATGAAATTTGTAATTATCGTAAAATATATTAAAAACTATATATCTATATTGTATTAAAAGAGTAAATTGAATGTCACTCGAAACCAGAGGCGAATCCAGTAATTTTTGTTATCGGTGTCATTTTTTTAGAATAACTTTAATACATAGATATTTGAAATTTTTTTAAGATGGATCGGGTTACCAAAACGGATTGTCAATACAAAATTAACATATAAACAGATTTTTGTATTTAAAAAAGTACATAGTACAATATCATTAAAACTTAAAACTAATAAGTATTATAACTCTTACAGTTTTACGATTGTTGCATTGGAGTATTCATCTATTGAAGTCTTAAAATTTTACAATTATTGCTTTGTAGGTGTCACTCAAAAAAAATCTTAGGTGTCACTCGAGTTTATCATACACACGTACCTCAGTATTTTAAAATTTTATCGGTGTCGAGTGACACCCCAATTTAGTAACTAGATCCGCCCGTGCTCGAAACCTAATTGGAATGTCAATTAGCCTAACATTGATACGACACTTATAATAATCTACTTTTCAATGTTAAAAATATAATTAAATTAATTTTAAAAAACCGATAGTCTATTATCTCGTAATTCTGTTTTAAATTTGAGTCTTCAACTCATTTCTTTCATTAATTTTTTATCCAAGTTTCTTAGCTTTTATATTTTTTTTTCTATCTTTCTTATTAATTTTTAGTAATGTATTTTACCATTAGTCACATGCTATATAAATTTTTAATAATCTTTTAGCAATATAATAATAATATTTTATTTGTTGTTTCTTTAATATTTCTTTAATATAAAAAGTAAAATTTCAGTTATTTAATTATCTTGTATATTACCCAGAATATTATAAACTAGTAATTTAATGTAATTGTAAAAACATGAATCCGACAATCCCCATAAAACGACCAAGAACACATATGTGTCATCAATTAATTGGACCCAACTATGAACCTAGTAACCTATAAACCAAAAAACTTAATTATAAACAAAAGCTAATCTATAATCTATAATATATAACTATTAATAAAATGTTAATTAAATTGTTACTTGTCATCTTCTTATAATGTCAAATCAATTATTCTGCTATTATCATTTATTGATTTTTTTTATCTAATGATTAAAAAGTAAATTATTTATTAAATTAAATATTTGATGATAAGATTATAATTTGATCCATTAAAATCACAACAACAAACATTTAAAAGATATTTTTAATAATAGCATCTTTAAATGATATTAATGAACATATTTATTGTTTAAATAACTTATGCATTAAAGTAATTATAACAATTTTATGCAAATTCTATTATTAAAAAATGTTAATATCTAAATTTAATGTTAATTTTAAGTTTATATTGTATTGTGATATATAAAAATATCCGTGTAATGCACATGTTAATATACTAGTACAATCAAAAAAGAAATATGAACATGACACTTTTCTAAAAGAATATAGCATGACATTAAGAAAAGAGAATGCATTTGATGTCAAAAGGTATAGTAATGTTGAGGATGAATAGGTGGCACGATGAGATAAAATTTATCACTTATCTAATATAAGCCTCAAGATGTGGGAAGGAAGAAAATGATAACCAACCTAATATTACTGGAGATTATATAGCAATTTGGATGAGAAACGAAAAAAAAATAATCATTCAACGTTAAATCTTTTGATGATGATGAATATAGATATGCAATAAACTATAAACTATAAACAGGGGTGGATCCAGAAATTTTTGTTATTGTTGTCACTTTTTTAGAGTAAATTTAATACTTCAATTTTTTTAAAAACGAATCGGGTCACCGAAATGGATTGTCAACACAAAATCAAAAAAATAGCAAGATTTTTGGGCTTTTTTCAATGTTATATGTTGATTATCTGTTTCTACTTTCTTCTTGTTTTTAAATCTTATTGAAAAATTTTTTTCTTTAAAGTTTTTATGATTAAAACTCAGTAATATTTCAATAAATTTGGCAGAAGGAGGAGGATAAGCATTTGCACCGAGGCAGAAGAAACACAAGTTGTTGTGCTACAATGTTAACCCAAGGGGGAGTTACTATTCGAGCTTTCCAGCGATTCATTAGCAACAGATTGTTCATCCACGTCTTTTGGGACAACTTCAAATTCATTAGCAGAGCTGCTAAAATTTGTTTCAAAGTTGACAATCCTAAAAAGGTTAGAGTTCGGATTAGGTACCGAGTCTGTTATGCTGAGTGTAGCTATTTCTACAACTCCACCAACTTTATCCCCATATTAGGCACTACCAATGGTTGGTGCAAATGCATATGTTGAAGAAACAGATGGTTTAGCAAAGGATATGAGTAGAATGAATGGAAGGTGCTTGATGTCTTCTGTTTATGAATAAAATGGATCCGGTCTTTCGTTCACAACAAGGTAGCCATAGGGAGAACCTGTGGCTGGATTGAATCCTACGCCCTCAAGTTCTTCAATGACATCAGTAGCTACGGTGCAGAGTGCCAAGGTGGTGGTGGCGGTGGTGATTGTGGTGCAAACTGTCACGGTGGTGGTGGTTTGACTAATTTAGTCTTGGCCGGTAGCTACGGTGCGGAGTGCCAAGCTGGTGGTGGTGGCGGTGGTGATTGTGGTGCAAACTGTCACGGTGGTGGTGGTTTGACTATCCAGGTTTAAGGATACTTATGAAATTATATTAGTTGGTTACATGATAATGCTAATGAATAAAGCATCTCGTAAGTTAAGGAGCAAGTGTGCTCTTAACTTCAATGATATTCATAAATAAAACCAAAGTTATCATCATGTGTTAATGAAATTCTTGTTTTCAACTTTCAATGCAATTAATAGTATGAACCAGAATTGCTTTTCAAAAAAAAAAATTTAAAAAGCAATTAATAGTATGCCATCAGTGACCGACCGACAACGAGTCACAATCGATAAGCCACATTAACACTTAATAAGCACCGATGAGAAGCAACAAATCCATGAAATCATCATGTAAAATCCCTTTATTTATTAACAAAATACTTGAAATTGTCCCTAACTTCCAAGAGAACCAAATAAAACCTATGAATGAATTAGCATTAGATTTTATTAGAACTTTATAATGAATATTTGATCCAATGTTAAAAAAGTTATTCGAATAATAATGATGCAACCTAATCAAAAAAATATAAAAGGATGAACTGTGAGAAATAGCATGATAATCTAACTACTATATAACGCATTTACTTGATGAACCCTTTATGCATAAAGTACAATATACTAAAGGGTGTTACTCCATGCACCACATCTACATCCTATAATTAATTTAAAATATGTTTTTTTTTCATAACTCATCATTATAGTTTATTTGTTTACATACTTTTGTCCAATCATAAGATAAATATTTATAGGTCAAATGCATAAAGGTGATGTATGAGAAATTAAAAGTGGTGCATGAAGAAATAACCTATACTAAAACACAATGGCTGGATTTTAAGAGGTACAAAAATACAAAACATGATTTACAGGTGATTGTTGCATGCATTTTGAATTTTAAAATGATGAGTTGATTCCGTTTCCTAATGCCTTGATTCCGTTTTCAAATGTTGAATGTTTTCATTATAACTATTGGAATTTGGAACCTTGATTAACGATATATATCACGTTTCTTGTTGCATTGGAAATTGTAGCTTATGTTGCAGATGAGAGCTCTTGATCATGCAAGCCACTTGTTTTATGTTCATTTCCGTACCAAAATTGTTCATTTTGTTTGTTTTTATCATGCATTGTTGGCAAGAAACCTTTAAAAGATAACCACGAATCGATTAAGATGAAGGAAAAGTAAGCAGCTTTAATGGAGTTATAAAGTTGTACACAAACAATCAAAAATGGCAGAAGAAAACTATCTTTTATTAACATGAGTTAAGGCTATATATAGCCTTTTACACACTGACGTGAAGCCACAAAGTAAACAAAGAAAATGCATATCACTCCTAAAGATCCGGTAAACTCATGAACCAATTCTTAATGGCTTAGGAATCGGTCAGCCCACCTAATGCATGAAACAAATATAAAACAAAATAATAAATTTAACATTATTAATTCCAGCCATGCATACATTGAGTTTAACAGTAACCACCGAACCGATTAACCCAACATGCATCATATCTGAATTGAATTAATCGCTTTTCACTCTATTATTGAAGTTACATTTGTCTTACATATCATGTGTTATTGTGTTTGACAACTTATTAAGTTCGTTTTCTGCTGCAAATAACATTTCTTATCATCTTATGCTTATTTTTGATTGGGTTCTCAGGTTTGATCTTTGCTGGTTAGGATCACGTCCACAGGCTTTTGGGTTTATTTTCAACTATGTTTTACTTCAGGTTTAGGTTTTGTAACTGGTTACAACCTTTATGATTTGTTATTTTCATCTAGAGTCGTTTCATATTGTTTGTTAATTGTGATGCCGGTGTGGTGTAAAACTGACTTGGTCTTTATGAATCGCAGTCAAGCTGAATGCCAATCGGACAGTAGTTGGGACCCTTCGTGGTTTTGAGCAGTTCATGAACCTCATCATCGACAACACAGTGGAAGTGAATGGCGAAGAGAAAAATAATATTGGCATGGTGGTAAGGCCCTTACGAATCAAGCCCGTCTAATATCATAAAATTGAACTCATTTCCTCCTTCCCTTGTGCAGGTTATAAAAGGGAATAATGTGGTGACTGTTGAAGCGCTCCAGCCATTCAGTAGAGCATAGTAATTGTACAATGGTTTGTTTTCTATACTGAAAAGTAGATGTATCAGTATATGGTTTGGTACCTGTTGATTGACATGACTGGTTCTATGTTGATTTCTTGTTGGTAGTGAAATCCCCAATAGAAAGTAGTAACAAACCTCTGACTCAGCCTGAGTTATACGAGGACATAGGTATCAAACCTCCAAAGGGAGTTATACTATATGGAGAGCCTGGAACAGGTGCATTTCAATTCTTTTTTTTTCTTCAATCTTTTGGTTAAATATTTTATTTTGCTTAAATAAGCAAAACAAGTTGTGTTGCAGCTTATATGTTTTGTCATTAGAAGTTTCTCCAAAATGATAGAACTTTGATCTTTGATCTTTGGACTTCTATGAGGTCAAAAGGTTTTAGGTTTTTACAATAACATGTGGCTTAATGAACAGTGAATAAAGAACTAGAAGAATATATTTACTCACTTTCAGTTAAAAAAAAGTATATGGGTAATTTTTTTTAACAAACATCTATGAGCATATTTATTCTGTTGGGAAGTAGCTTTGTCTTTTGATTTGACTTTTGCACGAAGGGAAACATGATTAAAGATCGATACTTCATGAAGCTGAGATTCTAGCAACAGTTTGTGGTTTTATGCGCACTTCATTATTCTATACAAACAGATGCATATGGAATATTGTTTTTCTGCGTATTTGATTCTTTTGTTGTTAACAATGCAGGACAAGGGACTTTCAACTTACAATTTCTCCTTCAATGATTGGTGTTCTACTCAACAAACATGCTACGAACTTGGAGCAGGTATTGTTCTTAGTTAATATATTTTGATTGTTAAGATCCATATCTTAGGTTACTGGTAGGTATTCATTCCATTTTTCTGAACATGGTTCTTCATTAAGAGAAGTGTATTTTTATCTTTTACTACTGTTTGATGCAGTTGGTCGGTAAGATGAAAACATATTTTGGAGGATAATGTGTGCAAAAAATCTAAACATTCTCTAGATTATATATTTGCCTTCATTCAGTTTTTGCAAGTAATAACAGTGAACTTTCACTTTTTCGGCTTGTACGGATCAGATTACATGGACCCTTAGGCAAGCACAACTAGCCTTGTAATCTCAATTTGTAAGCTTTAATTTCCAATTTTAAGAGTCATGTATTACGTACTTAAACTTCTAATGAGAATATTTGTTTATTCTATATAATTAGTTACCCATTACACGATTATTTGGTTTTACAAGTTAGTTACTCTTCCATATTATGTGCAACTTAGTTCCGGCCAGTTCATTTACTATTAGATAATTATAGAATGTTTAATTATCAAAATAGACAAAGAACTACGAATTGATCAAACTGGATAAATGGACCAATCCTAAAAGTTTGGTGAAAACATCCATGTTGTTCTCCATTATTTTGTATTTACAACTGCAGTATGGGTGCCAAGAAATAGAGTCCCATAATTTCACAAAAACTAACAATACTAACAGGTTCAATCCCTTAATATAGACAACCCCATGAAATTCTGAACCTTGATACACAGACACCTTTACAATTAGACGTTACCTAGCAGAATATTGACAGATTAAAGACATGTAGGTTGTTTTATTGCTTTTCAAACTAAATCTTTAAGCCTAAACATCAAGACTGGTACTGTTGCTCAAAGCACTTGTGTGCTTGATCCGTTTCGAATAGTCTTTAAAGTAGAGTCGCTTGCACTATATGGTGAGTTTGCGCCGAGTGCAGAAGATGGATATACGGTTATTGTACACAAGTCAAGAAAGATTACATGGAATGGGAATGAATCAGTAATCAATGAGAGGTTTAAATGTGGAGAATCAGAAAAACCAAAAAAATATCAAGGCCCTTTGATTAAGTCCCTCGGTTGGATTTGTGTTCATCTATCACATCGAACCCAACATATATACCCTGAAAAGGCAATTGTTGTGCTGAATAGTAAGTTATGTATGCTCAAAACCAAAAAAATATCAAGGCTTGGTTCAATTATGACACGCTATAATCTTTGTCCAAAATATAATGCTTGGTTTTTTAATCTATTTTTCTTAGTTTATACTTAGAAAGATTCAGTTATACTTTAGTATTCTAATTGTTGTGCTGAGTTAACTTGTCATGATTTCAGCTAAATTTATTTTCAGCAAGTAATTTTTTGTTTTTAAAATTGGTTTTCATTTTGATTTTAATTTCAAATTCATTTTCGTCTCGATTAAATTAAAATTCAGATTTAGTTTTTTTTTACGCTCTCACGGGTCTCAAATGTATTTATAATCTTGAATTTTCATATATATATATATATATATATATAGGGGTGGGTTCAATGGAAAACCACTATGCACCTGAAAACTATGAACCAAACTGCGTTGAACCACCGTACCGTGAACCACTCGTCACTCGCCTCTGCCGTGAATGAAACTACGTTGAACCACCATGAACGAAAGTTCGTAGTGTGCACCTCACGTACCAGTAGTGTGCACCGTTGAACCACCTCACGCGCCGTGAATGAAAGTTCCCGCCTTTAGTCTGTCGTCGTGAACCACACCTACCTACTCAATGTCTGTCGCCGTGAAGCACACCCACCTACTCAATGTCTGTCGCCGTGAAGCACACCCACCTACTCAACGTCTGTCGTCGTGAACCACAACTACCTCCTCAATGTCTCTCGCCGTGAACCACGACCCTCCGGATGTCTTCTCCGTCGTCAATCGCTTGAATAGCCGTGAATCGCTGTGAATCACTCTCTTGGAATGTTCCAGATGCTATTGTCGTGAATCAGGAAACAAAAGGAAACCGCCGCCCACACCCCTAAGTTATTTTAAAAAAACGAAACCTCCTCATTAATTGCATATATTTGTTAAAAATATAAAGGTGCACAAATGACAAAATTGTCCTCTAAATGTTTTCCAAGTTGTATAAAACTCTATTTAATTACAAAATTGCCACCATGCATTCTATTGGTTGATTCACAAAATCTAGCAATTTCATTGGTTCTTATTGTCCTCATTTTAAGCACGGTCCTCATTTTATCATCACCCTATATATATATATATATATATATATATATATATATATATATATATATATATATATATATATATATATATATATATATATATATACATATATATAGGGAGGTTCAATGGAAAACCATCATGCACCTGAAAACTTGTGAAAACCGCACTGCACCACCACAAATGCATCAAATTCCCCGTGTGATGCATCAAAATCCCACGTGATGCATCAAATTTCCCGCGTGATGAATCAAAATCTCACGTGATGCATCAACTTATTTACGATCATGCTACCGCTTTTTTCATAAAATGCACCAAATCGGACGGTATGCGTAGGTTTCCATAGATTTCACGTGCATAGTGGTTTTCCATCGAACCTATCCCTATATATATATATATATATATATATATATATATATATATATATATATATATATATATATATATATATATATATATATATATATATATATATATATATATATATGTATGTATGTATGTATGTATATATATTTGGGTTCAAATGAGTACCACTAGTTTTGCGGAGTACCGGAGGTACCTCGCTTAAAATTATTTTTTTTGTAATTTTTTTCATAATCATGTTTAAATTAATAATATAAGACTACTTGCAAAAAAACACACATAAACACACACTATAACTATGTGAAACGTGCAAGTTCACATGAACGGCACTGTTGTGAACGTATGTCACAGCTAAGAATGTTCACATGAATTTTTCCACGTTCACATGACTTTTAAGAGGCTACGAAGTGTGAATGCGTGTAATTCTTTTACAAATATGCTTATATTATTTGTATCTAAATGAATATTAAAAAAAAAACTTTTAAAAAAAAACTTTTTTTCGGAGCATGTTCACATCTTAAACCCGTGTGTTCACAGATACTCACGGTACTCTGCATTTTTTAGGTACTCACACGAACCATATTCTATATATACATACATATATATATATATATATATATATATATATATATATATATATATATATATATATATATATATATATATATATATATATATAGAGAGAGAGAGAGAGAGAGAGAGAGAGAGGAGGTTCCATTGAGAACTTTTGTGCATCGAGACACAAAAGAACCCCCACTGTCCCTTGAATGAAAAGAATGTGTGGGTTAGATCAAATGACAAAATGGTAATTAAATAGAAAGTTTTTTGCATCAAGTGCACATAATGAAATTTGTGGAGGGGTAAAACAGGAATTATGCAATCCTCATTTAATTATTATAATTTCAAAAATAATACAAATTCAAATAAAATGATAAAGATTCTGATTCGTCGTTGTTGTTCAATTTTTGTGTTCATCATCTTCATCCATTATCTTCATGTTCATCATCTTCGTATTTAACGTGATGCATCGTTCATCCAAAAACCTTAATTTAACGTGATGCATCAACGTGTTAATCCAAAAACCTTAAGTTAATGTGATACATCGTTCATTCAAACATGAACAGTTCATCGTTCCAACAAAATTCGTACCTTCCAAAATGCATCTCTTCATCAAAAATCCAAAATGCACCTTAATTTAACGTGATACATCGTTCATTCAAAAATTAATCGTTCATCGTTGCAACAAACATTCATACCTTACACAATGCATCTCTTCATCATAAAATCCAGAATCCATATCTTCATCAAAAAAATTCCAAAATACATTTATCATAAATCTCTCAACATCCAAAATGCATCGTTTCATCATAAATCCAAAATGCATCTCTTCATCAAAATGCATATCAAGGTAATGCATCAACAACGTGTTCAAACATGATGCAATAACGTGTTCATCCAAAAAACCATGGTAATCATCGTTCCAACGTTATGCATCAGCGTCTTCATCTTCATCATTTTTTTTCCTGCATCTTCATCGTTTCTTTCTAACAAAAACTAGATTCATCAATCTTCATTTTGAACAAACAAGAGAGACTTTGAATAGTAAAAATAAGGAGCATTTGACGTTAAATTGAATGACCAAATGTGAGGTTGAAAACATTTCATAAACGTCCTTTTCGTTTCCTAACCAACTAACCGACTCAATCTTAATACCGGTACTAACACTTAGTATATAAAACATTAATAAACTAACTACTATAATAAT
This sequence comes from Centrapalus pauciflorus, assembly GCA_020465985.1. Classification (NCBI taxonomy): domain Eukaryota; kingdom Viridiplantae; phylum Streptophyta; class Magnoliopsida; order Asterales; family Asteraceae; genus Centrapalus; species Centrapalus pauciflorus. Next base: position 367,456 of record JAANYP010009486.1, on the reverse strand, counting down.
ACATATTATATTAATAACATTTAATTCCAAGAGTATTTCTAAATCACCTTGACTGTGTTAACAAGGAAAGGAAGATTCATTCTCACAACAAATAGAGAGAAATCCTCAATCCTTTGCTACGGAAAAACAACAAAATCATGAGTGGGCTGAAGCCCAAAAAAATGTCATAAGCACAAACCTCGTCACAGCAACCAAAAAGCAACTACAATTTCTTGAAGTTGTTGACAAGAATGGCCAACTTTATGAGGGTCCAATTCTAGAAAAGTCTATTTTTAGGTACACGTGCATATGATTTCATTTTTCTTTTATGCACACTTCAATTGGACATTGATACTCAAATGTTTATCACAAGTTTTATAAATTATGGAACTTTGAATGCAGGTACAAATACTGTTGGCTTCCTTTGCTTGCCCAACATACAAAGTCAAAGATTCCAGAATTCGAGTTATTCGTGCCACTAGATTGTGAATGGATTTGGCATTGCCACAGGCTTAATCCAGTAAGCTTTATATATTTAAGACAATAACACAACGATTATATTACTTATCAATCTTCTGTTTTACAGGTTGATGCATGGCAAATTGTGAAGATCGAGTTGTTAAAATAATGCAAGTTCCTAACTCTTTAATTCTTTGGTTTTGAAGGATCGCTACATGGTAGACTGTAAGGAGCTGTTTGGAAGAATCCTCGACCCTGGATGTGTAGTTTCTTCCATTGAAGGGGCTTGCAAGAAGCAACAGAAGAGATATGGAAGAAAAATTATCCTGATGAACCCTATGATCTTGATTTCAGCGATCACTTCAAGAATGATATGATACTCTAAGCAAATTAAATTGGCAACCTTACGAATTGAAGCACTAAATATGATCTAATTAATTTCTGTGGTCAAGAGGCAAAGTTCTTTCTATCAGAAGATGAAATGGCTCAATTAGTTTCTACTCTTTGATAACTTGTATCTTTTTCGAAACCTTTTTACAGTTTGCAACGTACAGTACGTCTTATATTTATTTTGGAGGGGTTATTGACATAAACTCGTTCATGTTTAAAAATAATGAAACATGTATCAAACAATATTATGATGGATGATGTGTATCTCAATGAAGCACTTCAAAGATACAAGCTAGGGGTTCCTACATCTAGTTAAAAGAATGATAGAGATCGATGAAGTTGAAGTACAATTGTGTTCCAACTTATGAAGGAAGTCTTAGCTTATGTAGGTACGATGTTGCAACATGATGACACCGATACCGACAAAAGCAAAGGTGGCACGATGGATGTTGGAGCTACAGCTACCACAAATTAAGCAGTGGCTAGAGATGTTTGGTTCCCGATATTGGATTAGCGGCACCAACGACATAGCAGAGTGTGGTGGTACATGTGGCGTAACTTGTGGATGTTGCTACGAAAAACACCATGGAGGGGACTGGGAGATGTCAGATGTCTATGTTGCACACCGGCCATGGTTATGGGATAACCATGAAAATAGATTAACCATAGCCTCATCATAATACTAATAAATAAAGCATCTCGTAAGTTTATGAGCAATTATGCTCCTAGCTTCAATGATATCCATTAATAAAAGTTAAATGTAAGTAAGATTTTAACCATCTTGTCTCTAGCTAATACAAATTAAAATTAAGAATCAGTATATAAACTAAATACCAGAGAACTTTTTAAGTTTGGAAAAATTATCCAAAAAATCATCAAAGTATTAAAAAAAATTCGATTAAGTCTTCCTTCCATTTTTTTTTATCTAATAAGTTACTAAACCAATTAAAATTCGTAGAATCAGTCCAAATGTAACTTGCAACCTGCTAAACAGATTACCGTACTTGATCTATTTTGTAAAAAACCATTAAAATAAGAAACTTTTTCGATTAAGTCACACATCCATTTTGTAATTATTATTATTATACATTATCATTATTATTATTATTATTGAACATTTTGTAATTACACTAAAATTATTTATATGCGACTTTAAATATTTCGTAAGATTTAGGGCGCGTTTAGTTAACGAAAACTAGTCATTTTTCAGTTTCAGTTTTCAAGTTATAGTTTTTAGAAAAAAAAACAAGGGTTTCTATGAAAAGTGAAAACTTGTTTAGATGATGAAGTTTTAGTTTTAAGAAAAATAAGATGAGTGATTATAAAATAAAAAAATAGGATAGGTGATGGAAAAGTAAGAGAGAGAAAGAGAGCATTATAAAAAAATAGGTTAGGTAATAGAAAAGTAAGAGAGAAAATATGAAAAATGGTGTTTAAAAAGGTGAAATGTAAATTTATGAAATTGTTGTTAAGTAAACAAGTTTTCATTTTTGTTGAAAAGTGAGATGAAAATTTTGGAATTTTTCATAAACTAAACACGCCCTTAAAATTACATTTTATATACTTTGAATTATTAATTTACTTTTATATTACAATTATTTATTAATGATTATATATCATATCATTGTTTATTTAATAGGGAAAGCAAAAAACCATCAAAGTACAAAAAATTTTCGATTAAGTCCCCATTTCATTTTTTATTTCTGATAAGTCCCCAAACTACTTAAACCTTCTAAATTGGTCCGTTAACCTGCTATAACTGGTTAACATGCTTAAACCTATTTTGCAAAAACCATCAAAGTATAAATTTTTTTCGATTAAGTCTCTATTTCATTTTTTTTTTCTTATAAGTCCCCGAACTACTTAAACCTTTCAACTTTTCGATAAAATAAAATGAAATTTTTTTAAACTTTCAAAAACGACGATGTTTATTTCGATGACAGAGCATTAGGGGTGTTCAAACAAAACCGGAAAACCGAGAAACCGAGCCGAACCGCTTAAACCGCTCGATCTGAAGCCGAAAAAAATCTAAACCGAAACATCACGGGGCGGTTTAGGTTTTTATTTTTAGAAGTTAGTAGTATCTAATTATTATTTAATTTAGAAACTCTAATACATTAAATACTAGATTTTTACACGAATTTTTTATTTTACTAGTTTTATTAAATAAATTTAGTGTAACTTTTAAGATTTATAATCAAATAGTTTACTATTACTTTGAATTTAAAAAAATTGGATAAGTGTATGATTCATTCTGATTTTGAAATTCTCGATGGTATAAACTATAATTCATTTCATTTATACAAACGAAAATTGGTACAATTAATTATTTACGATCCATAAAACGACAAACCATAACTAAAATAGCTATAGCTATTTTGATTTTTATTATTTAATCAGAAAAAATGGTGAACCCGTCCACTTTTAAGTTTTGATCGTAAATCAATAGTGTAGTTATTTTCGTTTGGAAAACAGAGTGGATTATCGTAATTTTGTACTATTTCCGAACAAAAAAAATATGAACGATAGATTTTCAATTTTTCGAACGTAACATTCTATAACTATTTATCTAATATTGAAAAATTAAATCAGAAGACATCTTCGTTTTTTAAAGTTTGAAGAAAATAAAAAACAAATTCGTTCGTTTTATTTTATCGAAAAGTTGAAAATCAAAAGGTTTCGTATTATAATCATAAATAAACAATGATATATCATATAACTGTAATATAAACATAAATAAATATCCAAAGTAAATACAAAAAATAATTTTAAATCTTAAGAAGAAATGAAATCGTAAATAAATATTTTTATTATAATTTAAAGATTATCAGTAATAATAATGACAACTACAAATTAGTGGGGGACTTAATCTGTGAATCAAACATTATTATTATCGGTAAAAAATACGAACATTTTTGCTATCAATAATAAATAATAAATAATATGACTATAAATGTTTTCGATATTGATTATTTTCTACAGTGACCATTTATCAAGACCTAAAGTTTTACATGAACCTTGTGACATCCATCAAAACAAAAAAGGTGTGCAACATGAGCAGATTGGAATCTGTGAATCAAATAAAATAAAAGCATGAGGGGTGGTAGTAGGGTCATGAAAAGCATTCAACACAAATTTCTTTGGTAATGTATATTAACGAGTAAAATACCCCGCGCTTTGCGGTGGGTAAATGAATCATTAACAAATAAATTAATTAAGTTGAAATATAAAAAATAACAAATTTAAAATATAATTATCAATCAAAATTAATAACATCTTTAGTCACATATCATTTTAATGTTTATTATTATTTAAAAGGGTCAATTGCTATTTTTAGATTTTTTAAAGCAAATTCTAAATATACTATATTCATTTTGCTAAAACTTATAATGAAAATAATACAAAAAAAAAAAAATATCGAGCAAATTACATGCATGCATACATACATACATTCACTTATTTTCAATTTATGTAAATTCAAAAACTAATGAATTAACTTAAAACACAGTGAATTGTTGATTCATTTAGTTCGCAAATTATGATTTATTATTTATAATAAAAATGGTGATCGAATAAATACGTAAAAATGGATCATTGTGCTTCTCATATTTCTCGAGATATACTTAACTTCTCATTTACTTCTAGGTTTTTATATATAAACAGTTTAGCAATAAAGATAATGATTAAAACAACAATTACAATAAAAAGTTATTTAATAAATAATATATCACAAAATATTTATTTGATTTATGAATAGTGTTATGTATAGAACGGATTAAGAATGATAACAAATATTGGATATTACATAAAGGTGTAGATTTAGAAGTAATATTAGAGATATATGTGTCATTCTGTTAACAAAAGTTATATAATATACAATATGTTTTATGATAATATATTTCTTTATATAGAAAAAAAACTGATAATTCATATTTAAAAGAAAATAATTTCACTATACTTTAATGTAGAGAAAGTTATGTGTGATATTATTTATTTTAAAAAAATATATGAAAAGAGAAAGAAATCAAAACATAAAATAAGAAAAAAGTTTCAAAACAATAATAGTTGATATTAAGTAAATTTAAAATCGGATTAAATAAAATAACTATGTTTAAAAATGACTTTGAATGAGAGTTTGTATTAAATGAAAAACTCTAATATTTAAATATTAGATTAAATTAGTATTAAATAAGATATAATATAGAATTATATTTTTATTTAATTTAAACAAATTAATAAATAAATTGTATAGGAAAAACACAAAATCTTAAAAACAAAAAAAGGATGAATAGTGATTTATTATCTTCATAAATGTTATTATTTTATATATTTCATTGTATAGAAAAAAAAATTTAAAAAAATAATTTCACTGTACTTTATTTTATAAGAATATATAAAAATAGAAAAAAATCAAAACATAAAAAAATAAGAAAAAGTTTCAAAGCAATAGTTAATAGTAAGTACATTTAAAGTTGGATTAAATAAAATAACAACATTTAAAAATGGCTTTGAATTAAAGTTTGTGTTAAATGTAAAACTATAATATTTAAATATTAGATTAAAAGTTAGTATTTAATAAGATATAATATAGAATTATATTTTATTAAACTAAAACAAATTGATAAATAAATCATATATGACAAACATAAAATCTTAAGAACAAAAAACAAAAAAAAAATCAAAAAGTAATAAGATGAATAGGTTATGAATAGTGCATTTACATCTTGGTAAACGTTATTATTTAAATTATTATATCATTTTTAGTGAAATTTAGTCGTTTTACTCTTTTGGTAAGAAAGTAAACAAAGAAAATCAAAATACGCATGAGTGGTAGGTCTAAATAGTCTTGAAAAACAAATTTGATACCTTACGGATAGGATTTTGTCATGACAACTACATTTTGTACTCTATGCATGATTAATCGAACCGAAAATAAATGCATTCTATTCATAATTATTTATTGTTCCTAGACTTCTAATATGTGTGTTGTGGTTTATTTTTAATTTTTTATGCAATGTACAATCTTGTTTTTGTGGTTTAGTTTTAATTCCGTTGTGTTGAAATTTTACTTGAAAATTCCTAATACCTGTAAATAAACCTAACAACGACAATATATTTTTAATCATTGCATAACAATATAACATTTTAAAATATTCTTTCTTTTTTAACCTTAATAAAAAAAACTTATTCGTTATCTCTTTCGTTGCCGCACATTGCATTTGTTCTATCTCTAACAAAATTTGGACACAAATATGTATTATGAACTTATTTGAACGGTGTTCTAATTTCAGAAATTTATTTTTTTTCTAATAATAATAAGTTAAATATAAATAACATTTTTATTTGATATGTCGTTGTTATTGATAAAAAGTTAAAAGTTGCTATTATTAACGGTAAAAAGATAAAACGTCGTTGCTATTATTGGCAAAAAGATAAAAGTTTGTTGCTATTCATAGATGGTAACCCACTATAGCAGATTTATAGGTCAAAAATTGTTATAATCGGTAAAAAAAATATAAAAGCTTTTGCTATCAATAATAAATAATATGACTATAAATGTTTTCGATGTTGATTATTTTCTATAGTGACCATTTATCAAGAGACCTAAAGTTTTACATGGACCTTGTCACATCCATGAAACAAAAAAGGTGCAAAACATGAGCATATAATAACGTTATTATACCACTTTTAGTGAAATTTAGTCGTTTTACTCTTTTGGTAAGAAATTAAACAAAGAAAATCAAAATACACATGAGTGGTAGGATCTAAATACTAATAGTCATGAAAAACAAATTTGAAACCTTACAGGTAGGATTTTGTGTCATGCCAACTACATTTTGGACTATTTATGGATGATTAATCGAGCCGAAAATAGATTTGTATGATTTTAAGCATTTTGTAAACATAAATCTAAACCAAAATAACTAGTATTGGTTAACTGTTTTTTTCGGGTTTTTAATAAATAATATGACTATAAATGTTAAAAATACAAAAAATTGTTGTTATTTTTTATATATAACCCTTCCTTTAAAATCCATTTTACGAACCAAATGAAGCTTAGTCATTTGAGAAAAAGATAATTTGTGCCAGCAGAATTAGCATGGTCAAGGGTGGGGCATGACTAGAGGCAATGAAAGTACCTAAAATCTTAAGGATAAGAATCTTAAGTCATGCTTATTGCACCAATTCTATTTTGAATTTATTAGTCCTTTGGAAAGAGGCTACTAGTGCAAACAAAATAAGCATGAAGGGTGGGCCCAGAATATTGACTAAATGGTCAAGGAGGAGAACTTTAAACCTTAACCAGAAGATTCTCAATTCATGCCTAATGCACACATGGAAATTTGTCCTTTGGTAATCATCATGGTTGGGGCATGATTAGAGGGTCATGAAAAGTTTGAAGTCTTATGATAAGATTCTCTTTGTCATGTCTATTTCACCATTTTTCACATGGAAGTTAGTCTTATAATAGGATGATAAGATTCTTTTAGCATGCCAAATGCATGCGTTTACTCATTTATTGACACATTTAATGTAGATAAGACCTTATAGTCATGCATAATGCATGTATTCAATTTGGATTCTAGTCGAGGCACAGACACAATCAAACAAGCTTCTCTCGCGACCGTGATTGTTCATCCACTATATAAGCCTATGTGCTACTTCTAAACGACCACAACTGTGAAGCCAAGAAAAGTGTTCCATCAGACAACAAAATAGAAAGAAATCCTTAAAACCTCTTCTATGGCAAAACATCAAAATCATGAGTGGGATGAAGCCCAAAATATTGTAATAAGCACAAACCTCGCTAAGGCCATGAAGGGACAAAAGTTGATCGCGAAATGCAAGTGTCCTGATATGGCCATTGAAGGACAGAACTTGGATCAAGGAGCCACTAAAGTCATAAAGGAGATCTTAGCTCCTAAGTCATCTGATTTGATGTTTGTTGAGGTATACACTTAAAAGCACAATCCATTCCTCATGTTTTAGAAACTTGAAGAGCTGCATTTTGTTTTTCGAATATTAACAAGTTAGCTTTTATATTTTTAGATTCTAATGGAGATCATGGAAGTTACAAACGTACCGGTCACTCATAAAGGAAGCCTTGTTCTCTGTGTTAGCAAAAAGCAGCCTGGTATAATGTTTGGCAGAAGGAGGAGGATAAGCATTTGCACCGAGGCAGAAGAAACACAAGTTGTTGTGCTACAATGTGAACCCAAGGGGGAGTTACTATTCGAGCTTTCCAGCTATTCAGATTCGGACTTAGCAACAGATTGTTCATCCACGTCTTTTGGGACAACTTCAATTTCATTAGCAGAGCTGCTAAAATCTGTTTCAAAGTTGACAATCCTAAAAAGGTTAGAGTTCGAATTAGGTACCGAGCCTGTTATGCTGAGTGTAGCTATTTCTACAACTCCACCAACTTTATCCCCATATTATGCACTACCAATGGTTGGTGCAAATGCATATGTTGAAGAAACAGATGGTTCAGCAAAGGATATGAGTGGAATGAATGGAAGGTGCTTGATGTCTTCTGTTTATGAACAAAATGGTGACATTAGTAGCTACGGTGCGGAGTGCCAAGGTGGTGGTGGCGGTGGCGGTGGTGATTGTGGTGGAAAGTGTCACGGTGGTGTTGGTTTGACTAATTTAGTCTTGGCCGGTAGCTACGGCGCGGAGTGCGGTGGTGGTGGCGGTGGTGATTGTGGTGGAAAGTGTCACGATGGTGGTGGTTTGACTAATTTAGTCTTGGCCGGTAGCTACGGTGCGGAGTGCGGTGGTGGTGGCGGTGGTGACTGCGGTGGAAAGTGTCACGGTGGTAGTGGTTTGACTAATTTAGTCTTGGCCGGTAGCTACGGTGCAGAGTGCGGTGGTGGTGGCGGTGGTGATTGTGGTGGAAAGTGTCACGGTGGTGTTGGTTTGACTAATTTAGTCTTGGCCGGTAGCTACGGTGCGGAGTGCGGTGGTGGTGGCGGTGGTGATTGTGGTGGTGCAAAGTGTCACGGTGGTAGTGGTTTGACTATCCAGGTTTAAGGATACTTGTGAAATTATATTAGTTGGTTACATGATAATGCTAATTATTAAAGCATCTCGTAAGTTTAGGAGCAAGTGTGCTCTTAACTTCAATGATATTCATAAATAAAACCAAATTTATCATCTTGTGTTAATGAATTCTTGTTTTCAACTTTCAATGCAACTAATAGTATGAACCAGAATTGCTTTTCAAAAAAAAATTTTGAAAAGCAATTAATAGTATGCCATCAGTGACCGACCAACAACTAGTCACAATCGATAATCCACATTAACACTTAATAAGCATCGATGAGAAGCAACAAATACATGAAATCATCGTGTAAAATCCCTTTGTTTATTAACAAAATACTTGAACTTGTCCCTAACTTCCAAGACAACCAAATAAAACCTATGAATGAATTAGCATTAGATTTTAAAGTGTTAATATTGAAAAAACCCTACGAACTTTCATGAATTTATCGATTAAGAGTGTTTAAGTCCCTAAACAATTTTTGTCTTATTCAAAATCATATATTTGACCTGTTTAGCAGGTCACCAACCGGTAAACTGTATAGTGACCTAAACAAGAAAAAAGAAAGTCCAGTGACTTAATCGTGAAAATTGGAAAAGAAAGTTGGTTTTTTTAATAAGAAACTATTCGAGGAACTATCTGTTTTACCTGTTAAGTAGGTAGCAGGTTAAAAATATATAGTTTTGAATAAGACAAAATTTGTTTAGGGACTTGAACACTTGGAAAAAAAGTTCAGTGACTTAATCGATAATTACATGAAAGTCCGTGGGGTTTTTTCAATATTAACCCTAGATTTTATTAGAACTTTACAATGAATATTTGATCCAATGTTCAAAAAGTTCTTCGAAAGATTAAAAATGCAACCTAATAATAAAAAAAATAAAGGGATGAAATGTCAGAAATATCATGATAATTACAGAAAAATGCATACCGTTACTCAAGATCTTCCACGGAGAAGGGGCAAAAAAGATTTTTTTTTTTTTTCCCCTTTAAATAATAGCAATTCAATTTTTTCAAAATTGCAAAAGGGTTTTCCTTTTGTATTTGTTGATTCCGTTATACCCACCTGCTATGTCTGATCATCTATAAAACAAAATTGAAATCAAAATATACATATAGCCATGATTCCATGAAACATGTATAGCGATCACAAAATCCGAAAAAAATATGAAAGACTTTGCAAAGAAGCAAAAGAGAAAACGTGAACATGATGAAATTAAAGGTATGTGCTATTTAAAATCCCTTGCGATGTCAACATATAAATTAATTAAGTGTTATTTTAATAGTTAAAACTAATATTTTATCTCTGTGTTATTTAGATTGTTTCATTTATAAAACTTATATAATATTTTGTAGTTTCATTATAATAATATAACTAGTTTATAACCCACGTATTACGTGGATATTTTTAATTAAATTATTTATATAAAATTTATATGAGTAAAAATAAAAACATACAAAAATAATAATTGTATTTAATTTTTATTATTTACAGATTAAAAAATAGAGTATATTTATCTTTCTTAAAAATATTAAATTGTATTTATCTTTTTTTTTATAAGTTGTAATTATCTTTTTGGTGAACGTAGAGGTGACACGTGACATTTGATGTTTTCCTTTATTATACATAATAATAATAATTTCCACAACTAATTTAAATTATTACATTTGGATCTAATTATGATTATTATGGATAATAATGATAGATATTTATTTTAGGTAAACATTAATTTTAAATGTTACAAAATCTAATTTATTACTAATTAATTAATGAAAAAAATAAAGTCAAAAATTTAATGCAATTAAGTTAGGGTGTTAAATTTGGAAAAAGATGTGGAAAAATAAAATTTTCTTGTATTGTAGAAGTGACATGTGACATGAATTGTTTTGTTTTATTATAACATATATAATTATATATATATATATATATATATATATATATATATATATATATATATATATATATATATATATATATATATATATATATATATATATATATATATAGGTTAATCAACCCATGTATTACATGAGTTGATTTAGAAAATACATATATTTTTGTATTTTAATAAATTATTATAAAATTAATATATAATTAAAATAAAAAAAATTGAAAGCTAGTTAAATTAAAGATAAAAAAAATACTTAGTTGTTTGATATTTAATAAAAAAACATTATTATATTGTATTATTAAAAACAGATAATATGTGTTTGCAAAAAAATGTTTTTTTAATTTTTATTAACTTCAAATATGAAATATCAATGTAAGAAACAAAAAACTTCAATTATGTGAATGTGTATATATTTTGAAAATGTTATATAAAAATGAAATATCTGAAAATCAACAATCAAAATTTATCATATTCACAATTGAAGTTTTATCAATTAAATTTAAAATCTTGTTAGCAAAATAATTAAACTTTATGTACTACACTTCTACATTTAAATCCAAATTTTTACATTTGAATTTAACTATGATCATTAATGATAATAATGACACATATTTATTTTAGGTAATATTAATTTAATATTAATTCATTAATGAAAAAATTAAAATCAAAATTTAATGTAATTAAGTTAAGGTAGTAAATTTAGAAAATGAATTAAAAAATGGCATAGGTATAATTATTGATTTTAATTAAGGGTATAAGAGACATTTTATAAATAATTATGAATTGTCATTAATCTGGACCATTGATTTCTTTCCATCCAATGGTCCAGACATGGTCCAGAAACTCCAAGTGGTTTTCTTATTATATATAGTATAGATGTATGATTATAAAAGCTTAAGATTTTTTTAATTGTGGACCAATGATTCAACTGCTGAAATTAATCACATTCGGTATCTGACGAAAACAAAAAAATGGTTATAATATCTTAATTTTACCAATTTAATCAAATATGATGATTAAATATTCTAACAGATTATTTTGATCATTGCATACAACTTGTTTTTGTCATGGTATAAAGAGCTAATAACATTTAAAAGTTATTTTAAAAAATAGAAAATTAATTGTGGTAATTAAAAATTTTAGAAATAAAGATTAATAATGAAAATTTTGGATTGATCTATTTTATAATTTAATATTGTTTAATTATTTATTTTTAAAATTGTTATAGTTATTACAGATTTGTGTCTAAAAAGTTGAAGATGAACTCTTTTACTTGTTGGTATATTTATTATTATGTATTATTTTACATATATATTATTCTTATGCTTTTTTCATAGGGAAAATTAAACAAAAAACCAACGTATTTTTTATATTTTTCGATTAAGTCATTGTACCAAAAACATTTCCATAAAATTCATTCAACTTGAAATTTTTGCCAAATTGTGTTGTTTTATTAGTTTTTTTTAAAGATTTTTCAGAAGTTTTTCATAAGATTTTGTTAAGTTAAATGACGTTTATGAAAACATTTTATGTGTCGTGATTTTTACGAAAACATTTTTAGGTCGAGGGGCATTTGTGGAAACGTTTTTGGTACAATTGCTTTATCGAAAAATACTGAAAATGCGTTGGTTTTTTACATGAATTTTCCCTTTTCATATAACTATTCTACATTATTGAAATAATAATAATAATAATAATAATAATAATAACAACAACAACACAAAGCAACAAGTTTTATCATTGATTTACTTAAAATAAATACTCAATATTTATAATAATAATCCGAAAATGAATAAATAATTGAGATGTATAAGTATCATAAGTTGTTTTAAAATCTTTTAAATGACATATAATTAGTTTTTAAACTGGTATAATTGGTAATTAGTCAACATAATTATTAAAATAGTGTGTTCAAAAATAATTATTTATTTCAAAAAAAGGTTTGAAATTTCTAACATGATCCTATAAAAAAATAAGTTACTATTTTATAATATTTGTTTTATAATATATGTAATTTATACGAGACAATTTATATTTTATAGTTGCTCAAATATATTAAATTATAATATTGATTCCTTGTTCCCTTTTTATTAACTTGTCGACTGGTTACTAATCAAACTAAATTTTAACTTGTAGTACTACTAGTTGTAAAAGAAAATTATAAATTTTTTGATTTCACAGATAAAATAAAAGTAATCATTGAATAGAAAAAGTATAATTAAAATAAAAAATAGAACAGAATATAAAATTAATTATTTAAAATTTAAAATATAATAAGTTGATGAAATAAAAGAATTAAATTTAAATTGAAAAGGGATTAAAAAGCAACCCAAGTAAATTAATATTATTATTCAATTGATATTATATGATGTTATTATATAATAAATACACAACTCAATATATTAATTAAGTAAAATATAAAGTCATAAGGACTAAAACTATAATGACTAAAAAGGATTAAATGAACATATTCTAGAAATTAGGACTAGTCGATTTTGACTGAGTGTAACAAATTCTAAGAATTAGATTCTCTAACGTGATTAATAAATTTAAGAGAAAAAATCTATAATTTTTATATAACCACATGGATGAAATTTGTAGTTATCGTAAAATATATTAAAAACTATATATCTATATTCTATTAAACGAGTAAATTGAATGTCACTCGAAACCAGAGGCGGATCTAGTAATTTTTGTTATCGGTGTCACTTTTTTTTAAAATAAGTTTAATACATAGATTTTTGAAATTTTTTAAGATGGATCAGTTTACCAAAACGGGTTGTCAATACAAAATTAACATATAAACAGATTTTTTTATTTAAAAAGTACATAGTACAATATCATTAAAACTTAAAACTAATAAGTATTATAACTCTTACAGTTTTACGGTTGTTGCATTGGAGTATTCATCTATTGAAGTCTTAAATTTTTACAATTATTGCTTTGTAGGTGTCACTCAAAAAAAATCTTAGGAGTCACTCGAGTTTTTCATACAGTAAAATTTTATCGGTGTCGAGTGACACCCCAATTTAGTAACTAGATCCGCCCCTGCTCGAAACCTAATTGGAATGTCAATTAGCATAACATTGATACGGCACTTATAATAATCTACTTTTCATTATTAAAATATAATTAATTTAATTTAATAAAAAACGATCGTCTATTATCTCGGAATCTATATATATATATATATATATATATATATATATATATATATATATATATATATATATATATATATATATATATATATATATTATAGGTCCCAAAAGATATCCCAAGTATATAACTTTAAGCTGTAGAGGGGGGTGAATACAACTATTTAAAAACTACACACAATTTTCTCAATGTTTGTATGTATTATCAACAAATGTTAATTACAAACGAGCTTGAATGCGAAAAGGTTCAAGCTGAGATGACAGATACAACAGTATGTTTAACTAGTCTAAGACTGACTTAAACTAATTACAATGAATACACTCACTAAGAATCACTCATTGTGTTTACAAGACTCTGAGGAACAGCTTGAACAAGAACAACTTAGACACTGAGCACTGTTTTATTCAAGCAGACTTGCATGCATGAAAGACTCACTTTGAATGCACGTTCACTCTTGGTTTCAGCACTTAACTTTTTGGCTTGATCTTTCAATCCTTGGAAATTTCTTTTTATACTCACTTAGAGGATCTAAGTGAAGCTTCTTCTGGACGGAATGAAAAAGGTAAAGTCTTGTTGAAAAGACAACATAAACTTTTCTGCACATTCTGAAAAGCAGACTTGTCTTCACGTGGGCAGAACTTTTGTCTTTTCACTTTGTCTACTGTTACATTGCCTTTAACTAAATAAGGAATGTCAACTTTGTGTTTTTCTTCCTTTGTAAAGGCCTATTTTGATATAAGAAAAAGGTCTGTCACCCTTTTTCAAATATCCTTTTGTCTTCATGTAATAGAACAGCTTGGGCAGGCTGAGCAGTTCTGATTTCCACTTTGTCTTCGACTTTGTAAACTGATCTTGTAGTCAAAAACAATACATGAGGACTTTGAAACATATTCTATAAAGTGTTTAGCCTGTTCACAAAGAACAGGTTCTGTTCACAAAGAACAGAACACTTGTAAACTACCCAAGCTGCTCACCAGTATAGAGCAGCGTAGACAGTTTATGTCCAGCCTGTAACAGGCCTTAAAATCAACCTTCAAAAGCATCAACTAGTTTGATTAATAATCTCCCCCTCAGATGCAGAACAGGTTTGATTGAGGCCTTTTTGTGCCTAACACACACACACACACACACACACACACACACACACATATATATATATATATATATATATATATATATATATATATATATGTATATATATATATATATATATATATATATATATATATATATATATATATGTTGAGTCCCATGAAATAAATATGGGTATTAACTATGAGATTCAATTTTAATTTTTCTAAACTAAAAGATGATAGTAATCATTCATTAGTAATAAATGAATATAATAAAAAAATGATGTCTTAATTATTCCATAAACATAATAGTTATAATAAACTCTTACATTATTTAACCAACTAATCAATTCAAAGATTTTTTTGTATTTAATTTGGTGATTAAATTTATTTTCTAAATACGATTTAAGTGATTATATTGAAATACAAGTTAAAATTAATGTATAATAGTTGACTCCATGAAACAAATAGATATTTATGTAAATTGAGTTAGTTTATATATGATCATACTAATAATAAATTTTGCATTAAAATAACTAATTTAATTGGTTACACTAAGGATATTTTTTAAACTCTAAATTATAGTATTTTTCTTTTAGTATGGTAAATAAAGTTTTTTCTAAAGAAGATTTGAGTGTTTACATTTATCGGTTAAAATATGATTTAAAATTTTATATTAGCATTCATAAATTGTGTAACTAATATGTACATTATTATACTCGGTAAAATACTCATGCATTACATGGGTTGGTTTATAAAAAAATAAATCTTAATTAAGATATATAAATTAATTATAGAATATTATAGTTAATTAGATTTTAGTTAATTATTTATTAGATTAGTTAAGTTAGAATAGGTGAGAATTTTGATTTTATTTGAATTGATTAATTTAAATTTGAAATAAATATTAGTGAATGACATCTGGAAAAAGAAGTTATCGATATGTGACAAACTGAATATACTTAGTGGGATTAGAGTATGTGAGAATAGATTTGATTTGATTTTAATTGATTAAAATTTAAATTAGATATTAGTGAATGACATGTGGCAAAAGAGTTTTTTTATTTGATTAATTTTTGAATGTTTGTTTTAATAAAAATAGAGGAAATATCAATAGATAGTGTTTGTGAAGGAGTTATGACTTTTACTCAACTGAAACCAATTCATTAATAGTTGTCTAATCAATGATCGATTACTTAACAATGAAATCAATTTATTCTTTATTGATTATTAATTATCTAATCAAATTTGCAATTAATTAAAAACTCAGTTACATGAGAATATTGATAAAATCACTCGATTCAATTATCAACCATCAATAGTTTGTCTCTTATTTTTCTTTTGGTTTCTACCAAATGAGATCTTATCATGCTAAATTTTTCATTAATATTCTTTTGGTTTTTCAGAGATGATGAAGGATTAAAGGAGGAGAATGGAAAATTGGATACAACTCAAAAATATGTGTGAAAAATGTAGCAAGTTGAAACAACATCTACAAGATCTAATCACTTGAAGGAAAAATTCATGTAAGGTTTGGATTAAATATTTTTCTTGATGTACTATGTTTACATGCACTATTTTGGACTCGATACAATGAATAAAGTCTATGGTATCAAATGGGGACAGATTATGATTTTTGAATCGGTAGTTACGCAATCATGGATTTTAAAACTGAAATGAAAAAACAATAAAAATTATGGTTTCAAACATGTAACTGCAAAGTCATTCGATCCTAATTTTATGGATCATATAAGAGGAAAGATAATAAAATTCATGTGTGCCATTGAAATTCAGGTATCTTATTATTTCTATATGTAGTTATGTATTAACAAATATTGATATAATATTTCTATTCAAAATTGTTACTTTTTGTAACAACCTAACTTTTGATCAGTTATGTAATGACTATTTTGAGATAATAATATAATTCTTGTTATATTATCTGGATTTGCACATATTGATTAAGAATGAAAATTTATTAAGTAAATATAATTTTAATTATATTTGTAATATAATTAGGATGATTAAAATAAAGAGATGTAAAGTACAAAAGTCTAGTGGGTTAAATACTCAAATGATAAAAGAAATATATATAAACTCAAATAAATGATCATTAAGATCATTTACACAAATCAACCTCTCTCTACTCTCTCTCTAAAACCATACGGCCACATCAAAATTATCAAGGAAGTTCATAATTTGAAATCAATTGAAGACTTAAAGATCAAAGGGGGGGTTACAACAACATCAAATTATCAAGGATTTAAGGTAATTATTTCTTAAAAATCTTGAAAATTATGTGTTTGGTTCGGTTTTGATAAAAACCGAAACCAAGACTTTAAAATGTGAAGATCTGATATTGCATGTATAAAATTTTACTAGTTTATGATGAATTTAAGTAAATAAAAGTAATAGAAACAAAGATTTTGGGTTGGATTATCCAAAAATGAATAAAAATCAGAATTTAGATAAAAAAAAATAGGTTCTTGACAAAAGTTTATATTTTTGGATGATCTTGATGAATTTATGATGTTTTAGATCAATACATTAGTGTAAAATCAATCAAATAATGATATTACATCAATATAAAACATTGCATGTTACTAAAAAGTGTTTTTAGGAATTTATATATAAAATCCGTATGAACAAATGAAGAACACCAAGAACAAATTCTGGGAAAATACTAAGTGTGGTATCCGAATTCGGATTACCCGAATTCGGATGGTGCTCATGTTTCGGATCATGCTTTGGTTCGGATGGTTCCCTATTTCGGATCATCAATTCGGATTTAATCCTAATTCGGGTAGGATGCTAATTTCGGATCTTATGTATTTTAAAAGATCCTAATTCGGTTCCAATATTTGTTCGGATGTATCAAGTCCGAATTCGAATGGTAGATAAGTCCGAATTCCAATCCCAATTCGGATGTTTTGGACCGAATCCGGATGGCCCATTTCGGATGTATCCGAATCCGGATCCTCAATCCGGGTGAATCCGAAATAGAGGGATCCGAAACCCAACATTTATATAATTGATATTTAATGAATGATTATATACATTGTTAAATGTATAAATAAAGGACTTTTTGAGAAATATTGAGACAGAGAATAATTTGAGAATAAAGAAATTATCAGAATCAGATAGAATTACAGATTTTAATGACCAAAAGAAATAATGAAATTCCATGATAATGATGATGATACAGACGATGAAATTAACATGATATTATCATGAATGAATTTGAACAGGTTCAGTTATTATCTGAACAAAGATTTAAAGACTTAAAGACTTGAAAGCGGGTCTCTGATTTGAAAAGAATTGACAGATTACAGATTGACAAAATCCTGAGATAACTCAGGTGGCAGATTCATATATCTGTTTGACCAAGACCCAGACCTGTGAGTTATAGATATTCAGATTGAACATGCATAGATCCGGTTGAGATATATTGTTGCTGATAGATTTATTGATATTCACTTTATCAGCTGGAATGAGACCTGTGCACACCATGGATGGGTGTTGCCCAGTGGATCATGATAGCTATTTGATTATCTTTTCATATTGCATTTAATATTGCTTCAGACTTTGCTTTATGATTCATTGCTATCATGACTTCTAAGACATATGCTTACATCATTGATCAGACATTTGATAGATTGATTCAGCTTGACTAGCCCTTATGGTCTATTGTTCTAGACCCGGCTATTTCACCAGTTCTTATGAACTTGGTAATGACCTCCGATGTTCCGCCATATTGACTTACTGGTAGCTAGCCCAGTATGTGGCTGATCCCCACGATTTAAGCGTGAGTGTGGCTTGAACATCATCCGATTCTATGATTCTATATCTCAATCATGAGGGCTGTAGCGGCAGCCAAGACATATCACGCTAAGACTAATGACTCCGCTTGACACGCATGTTGATATTGAAAATCTATAAACTCACTAAGCGTTGCTTACAGATGTTGCATTAATATTTTACAGGAAAAGCCAAAGGAAAATCACCTGCAGGACCTAGTACTTAGGTCATTCAAGATCCAAGTTTTGAAGATTTTCTAGACCACTACTCAACAAATCTTTCTGGTACTGATCGGAAGACAACAATTGTGGTGGTTCTGGGTAGATTTGATGTAATGTATGATATTATGATTAGATTAGATGTTACCCTTTTATAACTTTATTTTGAAATATGTAAACTTAATCCTAATCTTGTATGTACATGTAATTTTATTATTCCGCAATTTAATTACCCTATCTTAGTATGGTTGATATCGTATTGCAATTTGTGGGACCTAGACTCTGAGGACTGCCCCGTAAGGGAAGGTCTTCACAGGATGGTATCAAAGCCCTAGTTTGAGTGAATCAAGTATTACGTGAGTATACTTGATCTCAAACTGAAGCAATACATATGTATCAATCATTTAGGTGGTTTGAACTGAGATAGGATGTACAGACTGATAGGATGGGAAAAGGGTACATAGATCTAAGTCTATAAACTGATAGTTAAATGCTTGTAATTTTCAGTAGAAGTTGTCAGGATCAGGATCAGGTGATATTCCCAGCAACATGAATCCACAACAAATGTTTGAAATGATGCAACAACTTCTAGCCCAACACTCAGAACAACAGAACAAAATAATGCAAGAACAGTTTCAGGCCAGAGATGAGGCCGAAGCTAAAAGACGCGAAGAAAAGAAAAATAAGAGAAAAGAAAAGCAAGTCCAGACCAATGAATCTGATTCTGATAAATCTAATCCAGAAACCCAAACTGCTCAGCCAAAAGGCTGCAAATTTAAGGATTTTAAAGCTAGCGGTGCATTGAATTTTGAAGGAACAGTGAATCCAATTCAGGCGATGGATTGGATTAGTCATACCGAAGAGATCTTTAGAATCTCTGACTGCTTAGACTCCAAGAAAGTAAGTTATGCATCCGCATTATTTGTCGGTGCTGCACGTGCCTGGTGGAAAACCCAGAGAAGCATATATGGCGAAGAAATAATTCAGACTCTAGAATGGGAGCAGTTTCTTGATATGTTCAATGCAAAGTATTGTCCAGTCGACCAAAAAGATAAAATGGAAGTACAACTGATGCAGCTGACTCAGGGAACGAAGACAGTCGACGAATACGAGCACGAGTTTTCGCGATTATGCGGTTACTCCTCATACCAAGTAGCTACCGAGGAAAGAAAGATGAATAGATTTCGTGTAGGACTCAATCCTAGATACAGACATCCGATGAGCGCGATCAAATACAAGAGTTACTTGGAAATGGTAGAAGCGGCTAGACAAATCGAGCGAGGTTATTTAGAATACGGCGATCAGCTTTATGCTCCGTCTTCTAACCCGATGAATCCGTCTCCTCCAAAGAAACAGCGATTTGGCAGATTCTTTAGGCCAAATAAGTCTCAGTCCCAACAATCTCAGCATAGTTCACAACAGAAAGCACAAGCTTATTCCCTAACGAATGAACCACGATTCTGCAAGAGATGCAGAAGATCACACATGGGACTATGTAATCCAGAAGATGTTACTTGCTTTGCGTGCAACATGATCGGTCACAGTAGTGAAGAATGTCCACAGCAGGGACGTGGATGTGCAAAGTGCAGGAAAAGAGGACATTTTATGTACCAGTGTCGTAGTGGATCGCGTTATCAGCCACAGTCATCAGCTGGGGGATCTACAGTTAAGAGTTTTGCTGCTACGCCGACTCCAAAGACTCGAGCTTTTCAAATAACAGCCGAGGAAGCAAAAGAAACACCTGATGTAGTTACGGGTATGTTTTTACTTAACTCTATTCCTGCCCGAGTACTATTTGATTCCGGCGCGAGTCGTTCTTTCATATCAACATCTTTTGCACAAAGATTACATAAAGTTCCATCAAAGCTATCTGTGATACTAGATATTGAGACAGCCAGTAACAATTTCGTTATGGCTGATTCCGTTTATCGAAATTGCACACTACTTGTTGATAATATCGTATTCAATCTCGACCTCATCCCGATTCCGTTGAAAGAATTTGACGTCATCATCGGCATGGATTGGCTAATGAACAACGAGGCTACAATTATCTGCAACCGGTGAGTCATCAGAATCAAGTCTTCAGACGGCCGAGTACTTGAGATCAAGGGCGAGAAGCGAAAAGGTGATCACTGCTTCATTTCTGTTGATAAAGCTTATAAGTATCTATCCAAGGGTCACGAATCCTATCTGTGCTACGTTTTATCTGAATCCAACTCTGAAAAGAAGTCTTTATCTGATATTCCTATCGTCTGTGAGTTCCCAGACGTATTCCCTGACGATATTTCCGGAGTGCCACCGGAACGTCAAGTCGAGTTTAGTATTGACTTGGTTCCTGGTGCGGCTCCTATTGCAAAAGCTCCATACAGACTTGCACCTGCAGAAATGCAAGAAATGTCTAAGCAACTGCAAGAGCTGTTAGAGAAGGGGTTTATCCGACCGAGTTCTTCTCCGTTGGGTGCACCAGTTCTATTTGTTAAAAAGAAAGACGGAACCTTCCGTATGTGCATCGACTACCGCGAGTTGAACAAAGTCACCATAAAGAATAAATATCCTTTGCCCAGGATTGATGATCTGTTTGATCAACTGCAAGGAGCTAGTTATTTCTCAAAGATAGATCTCCGTTCTGGGTATCATCAGCTGAAAGTTAGAGATGAGGATATTCCGAAGACAGCTTTCCGTACAAGATACGGTCATTACGAATTTCTCGTGATGTCGTTCGGCTTAACAAATGCACCAGCGGCATTCATGGATCTCATGAATCGCGTGTGCAGACCAATGTTGGATAAATCCGTTATCGTGTTCATAGACGATATTCTGATTTACTCCAAAACGGAGGCTGATCATTCCGTTCATCTGCGACAGTTGCTAGAGTTGTTAAGAAAAGAAAGACTCTACGCAAAATTTTCTAAATGTGAAATTTTGGCTCAGACAGGTATAATCTCTATTATATATGTCTTGAGCTGTTTTCCTTAACTATTCTATGATTCACATCAGAATTTGAATTTCTATCTTGATTCTTATAGATCCAGTTCCTTGGCCATGTTGTTTCTGGCGAAGGGATTTCCGTTGATCCTTCGAAAGTCGAGGCCGTTCAGAAATGGCAAACGCCTCGTAATGCCTCTGAAATCCGAAGTTTCCTTGGATTGGCCGGTTATTATCGGCGATTCATAAAGGACTTCTCAAAGATTACTGTGCCGCTTACAATGCTAACACGAAAGAATACTCCTTTCGTTTGGACCAATAAACAGCAAGAGGCATTTGATATTCTGAAGCAAAAGTTGATTCAAGCGCCGATCCTAACCTTGCCAGAAGGTAATGATGATTTCGTTGTCTATAGCGATGCCTCTGGTACTGGCTTAGGATGTGTTCTGATGCAAAGGGGAAAAGTAATTGCCTATGCTTCAAGGCAATTAAAAAACTATGAGAAAAGTGCACCAACTCATGATCTTGAGTTGGCTGCTGTTACCTTTGCACTGAAGATCTGGCGTCACTATCTATATGGGACTTGGTGTCAGCTCTACACCGATCATAAGAGTCTCAAATACCTTTTCACTCAAAAAGATCTGAACATGAAACAGCGTCGATCCTTGGAGCTTATCAAGGATTATGATTGCGAGATCTTATATCATCCCGGCAAAGCAAATGTTGTCGCGGATGCGTTGAGTAGAAAAGTATATCCAGAAAAGTGCTGTTATGCTCTAACTCCAGTTAAATTCTCTTCTGATCTTATTGAAGACATCCGAGTTGCTCAAGCTGAAGCATTAAAAGAAGAGAATATTGATTCTGAAAATTTAAAAGGGCAACTACAATTTCTAACTCTGAATCATTTGGGACTTCACTGTCTCAAGGGAAACCGAATCTGGGTTCCTAAGTATGGTTCAATCCGTAGCACTCTTCTATCCGAAGCTCATCTGTCCAAGTTATCTATTCATCCTGGCAGCTCAAAGATGTATTTTGATCTGAAAGCTGATTACTGGTGGCCAGGAATGAAGAAAGACATCGGAAAATGTGTTGAAAGCTGCAAAGTATGTCAGATGGTTAAGGCAGAACACCAGAAACCCTTCGGGGATATGCAACCACTGCCAGTTCCTGAATGGAAGTGGGAGCATATAACAATGGACTTCATTACGAAGCTGCCAAAGACCAAAAGACAACACGACTCTATCTGGGTAGTCGTTGATCGTTTAACGAAATCAGCACATTTCATTCCAATGAAAGAAACTTATTCTCTGGATAGATTGGCACAGTTGTACATCACAGAAATTATTTCTCGTCACGGTGTGCCAAAGTCTATTGTATCTGATCGTGATAGTCGTTTCACATACAGATTCTGGCAAGCACTACAAGAAGGGATGGGTACTCGGATTTCTATGAGTACTGCTTATCATCCAAATGCAGATGGCCAGAGTGAGCGTACTATTCTAACTCTCGAAGATATGCTTCGTGCCTGCATTATTGATTTAGGTGGTAACTGGGATGACCACTTACCGTTGGTCGAATTCTCTTACAACAACAGTTATCATTCTACAATCAAGATGGCTCCTTTTGAAGCTTTGTACGGAAGAAAATGCAGAACTCCTACCTGTTGGCGCGAAACAGGCGAATCGCCAATAGCAGGACCTGCCCTTCTACAGTTGACTCACGAAAAGATTCAACTAGTTAGAAGGAATATTCTTGAAGCTCAAAGCAGGCAGAAGTCATATTATGACAACCGGCACAGATCAATCAGTTTTGCAGTTAACGATTGGGTGATGCTGAAAGTATCCCCAATGAAGAATGTGGTACGGTTCATTAAAAGAAACAAGCTAGCTCCGAGATTTATTGGTCCGTTCAAGATTGTTGAAAAGATTGGAAATCAGTCTTATCGTCTTGATCTACCAGCGGACTTAGCTGGAATACATCCTGTATTCCATGTCAGTCATCTAAGAAAGAGTTTAGCCGATGAAAGAGAAGTACAGATACCACATGTTAACCTACAGATAGATGAGAAGCTTCGCGTGGTTGAAGAGCCAGAACGTATTCTGGACTCGAAGACCAAAAAGCTTCGAAACAAAGAGATACAGATGGTGCTCGTCCAGTGGAAACACCACAAAGGTTCGCATCAGTCTTAGGAATCCAGAGATGTTATGAAAGCAACATATCCCAGTCTGTTCGAATGTAGCTAACTTCGGGGACGAAGTTTGTGCGTGGTGGAGCCCATTCTGTAACAACCTAACTTTTGATCAGTTATGTAATGACTATTTTGAGATAATAATATAATTCTTGTTATATTATCTGGATTTGCACATATTGATTAAGAATGAAAATTTATTAAGTAAATATAATTTTAATTATATTTGTAATATAATTAGGATGATTAAAATAAAGAGATGTAAAGTACAAAAGTCTAGTGGGTTAAATACTCAAATGATAAAAGAAATATATATAAACTCAAATAAATGATCATTAAGATCATTTACACAAATCAACCTCTCTCTACTCTCTCTCTAAAACCATACGGCCACATCAAAATTATCAAGGAAGTTCATAATTTGAAATCAATTGAAGACTTAAAGATCAAAGGGGGGGTTACAACAACATCAAATTATCAAGGATTTAAGGTAATTATTTCTTAAAAATCTTGAAAATTATGTGTTTGGTTCGGTTTTGATAAAAACCGAAACCAAGACTTTAAAATGTGAAGATCTGATATTGCATGTATAAAATTTTACTAGTTTATGATGAATTTAAGTAAATAAAAGTAATAGAAACAAAGATTTTGGGTTGGATTATCCAAAAATGAATAAAAATCGGAATTTAGATAAAAAAAATAGGTTCTTGACAAAAGTTTATATTTTTGGATGATCTTGATGAATTTATGATGTTTTAGATCAATACATTAGTGTAAAATCAATCAAATAATGATATTACATCAATATAAAACATTGCATGTTACTAAAAAGTGTTTTTATGAATTTATATATAAAATCCGTATGAACAAATGAAGAACACCAAGAACAAATTCTGGGAAAATACTAAGTGTGGTATCCGAATTCGGATTACCCGAATTCGGATGGTGCTCATGTTTCGGATCATGCTTTGGTTCGGATGGTTCCCTATTTCGGATCATCAATTCGGATTTAATCCTAATTCGGGTAGGATGCTAATTTCGGATATTATGTATTTTAAAAGATCCTAATTCGGTTCCAATATTTGTTCGGATGTATCAAGTCCGAATTCGAATGGTAGATAAGTCCGAATTCCAATCCCAATTCGGATGTTTTGGACCGAATCCGGATGGCCCATTTCGGATGTATCCGAATCCGGATCCTCAATCCGGGTGAATCCGAAATAGAGGGATCCGAAACCCAACATTTATATAATTGATATTTAATGAATGATTATATACATTGTTAAATGTATAAATAAAGGACTTTTTGAGAAATATTGAGACAGAGAATAATTTGAGAATAAAGAAATTATCAGAATCAGATAGAATTACAGATTTTAATGACCAAAAGAAATAATGAAATTCCATGATAATGATGATGATACAGACGATGAAATTAACATGATATTATCATGAAATGAATTTGAACAGGTTCAGTTATTATCTGAACAAAGATTTAAAGACTTAAAGACTTGAAAGCGGGTCTCTGATTTGAAAAGAATTGACAGATTACAGATTGACAAAATCCTGAGATAACTCAGGTGGCAGATTCATATATCTGTTTGACCAAGACCCAGACCTGTGAGTTATAGATATTCAGATTGAACATGCACAGATCCGGTTGAGATATATTGTTGCTGATAGATTTATTGATATTCACTTTATCAGCTGGAATGAGACCTGTGCACACCATGGATGGGTGTTGCCCAGTGGATCATGATAGCTATTTGATTATCTTTTTATATTGCATTTAATATTGCTTCAGACTTTGCTTTATGATTCATTGCTATCATGACTTCTAAGACATATGCTTACATCATTGATCAGACATTTGATAGATTGATTCAGCTTGACTAGCCCTTATGGTCTATTGTTCTAGACCCGGCTATTTCACCAGTTCTTATGAACTTGGTAATGACCTCCGATGTTCCGCCATATTGACTTACTGGTAGCTAGCCCAGTATGTGGCTGATCCCCACGATTTAAGCGTGAGTGTGGCTTGAACATCATCCGATTCTATGATTCTATATCTCAATCATGAGGGCTATAGCGGCAGCCAAGACATATCATGCTAAGACTAATGACTCCGCTTGACACGCATGTTGATATTGAAAATCTATAAACTCACTAAGCTTTGCTTACAGATGTTGCATTAATATTTTACAGGAAAAGCCAAAGGAAAATCACCTGCAGGACCTAGTACTTAGGTCATTCAAGATCCAAGTTTTGAAGATTTTCTAGACCACTACTCAACAAATCTTTCTGGTACTGATTGGAAGACAACAATTGTGGTGGTTCTGGTAGATTTGATGTAATGTATGATATTATGATTAGATTAGATGTTACCCTTTTATAACTTTATTTTGAAATATGTAAACTTAATCCTAATCTTGTATGTACATGTAATTTTATTATTCCGCAATTTAATTACCCTATCTTAGTATGGTTGATATCGTATTGCAATTTGTGGGACCTAGACTCTGAGGACTGCCCCGTAAGGGAAGGTCTTCACACTTTTATATGTATTCATATATTTATAATATATCCATGATTTAAGTGTCTTATGCATATGATGAAGGATTAAAGGAGGAGAATGAGAAATTGAATACAACTCGAGAATATGTGTGAAAAATGTAGCAGATTGAAACAACATCTATAAGATTTAATCAGTTGAAGAAAAAATCCATGTAATGTTTGGATTAAATATTTTTCTTATTATGTTCACATGCACTACTTTTGACTCGATACACTGAATTTTGTTCCATAAACTTCTATTTTCAAAGTAACTTAGCATAATAAAATAAATTAAACCAATTTTTGGTTCCATAAACAGTTTTGACATATATTATGACATCAATAGAAATTTTAAAATATATTTAAAATAATTAAGAAATATTAAGGTTAGTAGACATGAAAGGTTTCTACCACTATTAAAATGAAATTACTTAACATGGAAAAAATATTATAAGATTGGGAGAAGTGAAATACATTTTTACTTCTATTAACAAAAAATTAATCAATATTAATGATATAATTAGTTTAATGTAAAAAACATGTAAAATAATATTTAGTTCCTTCATATTTTATTGTTTAATTAAAATTTGAATCCTATGTAATAAATGCTTGATTAATCTATTAATTTGTGCACTCTATTAACACTTTAAAATTTTAATATTGATTATATTTATTTTACTTTAAATTGGTAATTAAGGTTTTTAGGCTCTTTTACATAGATTGGTTGTCAGTTAAAGTCTACCTATAAAATTCAAGTCTTCATATAATAAATTGTACTATCCATTCGTATATTTATTCCATTTTTATCTATATAAAATTATAAAACATGTTAGTCTATTAAAATTAAATATTCTTCATTTTTTTCATTTTTATTTTTAATAAGTTATAAAATAAAAGTTGGCAATGCATGATTTACAACATAATATTAATGCAGTCATTTGGATGCTTCAAAATAATTATAAATAAAGCTTAATTGAAACTTATGTTTGGTCTTTTAAGTATACCAAATAATTATGTGAAAGCATTAACTATAACATAATATTGATGCATGAATCTTCAAAATAATTATGTGAAATTAAACTTAAATGAAACTTTTCATCACTCATAAGTCATAACCAATTAAAATATTTATTATTTAATACTCAAAATTCATTTAAAGTATTTATAATTTATAAAACTTTTAAACTTCTTCACAATCAAAATCAATGCAATAGTTAATTCAAAAAATAACTTACATGACCATTGAATTCAATTTATTTTTTAATTCATTAAGCTTTCAATTGACATTTATTTTTTAATTTGGTTATTAAGAAATCAATTATATATTTATATCTCATTCAAGATTCAGGTTCAAAAAGGTACATCTCGAAATCAAGTGCACCCAAAGGTACCAACCTTAAAAAAACTTTTTTTAAAGTTTTTTCTCATAACTATGTTTAATTTAATGTTATACGCATGATATATGAATTTCACATACATTCACACTTTCTTTGTCCTTAAAAATTATGTGAATGCTCAATGCATTTTTATGTGAATGGTCATCCATGTGAATGGTCATTTCACACCATGTGAATGGTGTGAATGACAATTCACATGATCTTTTTTACCGTTCACAAGACTTATGATGTTGCTTCTTTTGAAAAAAAGTCTTATAATGTTGTCTTATACATGTCTATTCAAAAAATATATATGTGAATGATCATTCACATTAGGGTACGCTGGGTACGCTGGAATCTTATAGGTACGCTGATGAACCTGATTCTCTCATTCAATGTAGGCAAATATATCATCGGAAAATAAAGAGTCTCAAATATATTGAAAAATGTAAATATAAATAGATCATTATATAGGAATAGTATTCAATTGGTGTTTGAGTATTATAGGATAAAAATGACAACGAGCAAATTTGAATACGAACTTATGACGGACATAAATTCGTTTCTTATGTGCATGTATTTTTTTCGTGTAATTTACGGTAATTCTACTACACTTCAAACTCAATATTCGTTGATACATTTTATTTATCTCATAATATTTTAATTATTTTGTTTTTATATTTACATATATAAATGTTAAATATCATAATCGTGAGTATATTTTTGAATAGACCACAATTGACACATGTGAAAAAGAATAGTAACAAAATTAATTCGAGGATTGTATGGAAATAAAAATAAAAAATTATTGAGGTTACAAGTACAAACCCGATGTGTAATATGAATATGTGTAGAATTTCTTATTATGTAATTTACAATACTCCTACACCCAAGATCTAAAATACTTATTTGTTTTTCACCATTTAGGATATAGGTTTTATCTTATAGAAGTCAATGTTATTTATCTCACAAATATATAGTGTTATTAAATTTCATATTGAAAAGTACATAAATCATAAAGCTCACAATCAAAAATTTAGTTTTGCATAAATCCATGTAACGATCTTCATGAATTTGTAATATTATTTCATTTGTAACTATGTAAGAATTTGTAACATTGTTTGTGAATTTGTTATTATTCTCATTTAAAAAAAATTATGAGCTAACATCCTTGGCCATATAAACGAAAATCAAAATTTTTTTTTACTAATTGTTCCATTAAAGTTATACATTTATGAAATCTTAAATGGTTTATGAAAGTTGTTATAGTTTCTTGGCATATGATTTTGATTTTGTTAGTCACAACTAAAAAGCTAATATAATATCAATTAATTAGCCAATAAATAAATTTAATATGCACATAATTCTAATGATTAAGGTGTGACTACTAATTAGATAATATTTCTTAAGACAATAATTAACATGTATCATAACTAAGTTAATAAATTCATATATTAACTTATGTTATAAAAGATTATTGGTTTCTAACTATAAAAATACATGATGTATATGTAATTTTAAAGTTTAAATTCCAATTGTTATTAGAGCGCACAAATGTAGGAACCGATACTTAAAAAGTTAAGCATTATAAGTTATGGTGTTCGTTTACTTGATTATTTTTATTTTACTAAAATTGAGTCTTTATATAATTATCATATTCAATTAAAATAAATCATCATACTAGATCTTTAACAAAATTATCATGTAGCATAATTACCCAATAAAAACATAAATATGAAATAAATTACTAGTAATAAATTATTTAAGATTACTTAAATATTTAACAATAAATTACATTGATCTTATATTTAATTAATATATGATTATTTAAGACACTTAACTGATTAATTATTAACATTTATTAAATTAATAATTAAAGTTTTATGACGGTTTTAAATAGTCAAATAAAGATAAAGTCTAATTTATGACGATTTTAAATAACATTTTAGCTATTAATTTAAGTAAATATTAAACGTCAGTTGCTAAAAATAATAACAATTTTTTACATTTTTATCATTTATGGCAACAATACTTATTTTTTTTATCATTAATAACATCAACTTTTGTAGTTTTATAATTAATGACATCAACTTTTGTATTTTGTATCACTAATGAATAAATAACAAAAAAAGATTAAAAAAATAATCATTTCTTATAATTTGCACATAATTTTCATTGCATATTTTGTAAAAGAATGAATCATAACGCGATAATTATTTGTTTATGTATATATGAATTCTTAACTGTAATTTTTTTATATACAACGACTTCAAAACAGATGATAAATTACACGTAACAAATGTCTAAAACATCAAAGCAAAATGAAATCTCAAATACAAAAAATACCACGATGTACAAAATCATATTGTAACATAAATACTGGAAAAAAAAACATGTATGTATTGTATTTTTAAATTTGTTGACATAAAAGTTGAGTTATATGCGATAAATAATAAAAGTATTAGTTACTTGAATTAATAATAACTTATTAACTAACAATAGTAGTAATCATCTAATTAACTTTTGTTAAATATGTAAATATACTAACATAGTGAAGCATTACATACAAAATACAGTCTATAAAATGACTTTTAATACGTATGTCTATCTGTCAATGTACTCTCATACCAATAATCTATGAAGAATTTTCATTGAACTTATAATTTAATATTTTAGCTTATTAATAGTAAGATTATTAATTTAGTATATTGGTTTTATATTATCATAATACTGATATAGCAAGTTGTAATTTAAAAAACCTAGCCTAAAAAACTTTTTTTTAAAATTTTTTTACAAGTATTATTTTCAAACATCTTTCACATTCATTAATCTAAGTTTTCTAATGTAATTTAACAATTTTCTTTCATTACTAACATGACACCTTTTGTATGGTCTTAATGTAGTTGATTATGCACACAAATTTGTTTGACGATACAATTTGATATGATATTTGTCAATCTAGGAGTTTATATAATGGCCTTAACAAACATACATTTTTGATGATTACATAATATTTTAAATAAAAATCAATTAGTCCGGTGCATCGTACGGGCCGTCATGACTAGTTCTATTTTAAATTTGAGTCTTCAACTCATTTCTTTCATTAACTTTTTATCCAAGTTTCTTAGCTTTTATATTTTGTTTCTATCTTTCTTATTATTTAATATTTAGTAATGTATTTTACCATTACTCACATGCTATATAAATTTTTTATAATCTTTTAGCAATATAATAATGATATTTATTTGTTGTTTCTTTAACATTTCTTTAATATAAAAAGTAAAATTTCAATTATTTAATTATCTTGTATATTACCCACACTACAAGAAAAATTCCTTTCAGCGACAAATTTAGCGACATGTACTTACATGTCACAGATTAGTTACATTTGTAGTGACAATTTTTGTGACGAACGAGTCACCAATGTCATTATGCATGTCACTATTTTTAGCGACATTCATGTACAAGTCACTATACACGTCGCTAATTTTGTGACACACACACAAAAGTATCTATACACGTCACTGATTTTGTGACATTTATATATAAGACACTATGTGTGTCGCTGAATTTGCGACATATGCGTTTATGTCACTAAGTGTGTTGCTAATTTTGTGACATTAATATACTAGACACTATGTCTATCGCTACTTTTGTGACATTTATATACAAGACATTATGTATGTCGCTAAGTTTGCAACATCTACACACAAGTCACTGAGTGTGTCACTGAATTAAATAATATTAATTTAGTATTTTGGTAAATTAATTAGGAATGAAAATTTAAATATTATGTTTTTTACAACTATGTAGGAATATTATATATTATAGATAAAAAAATAAAATTTAAATGTTTAAATAATTTATTTGATTTTTTTTTCATTATAAAAATAATGGGCATATACCAACAGTTCAACAAATATATATTTAATCTGATGCATTTCATTCCAACATTTACGCCCAAAATTGACCTAGCTAGACCCTTCTTCCACCATCGCTGCTCAATAGGTTCGAACATCGCTGCTCAACAGACACTCGATTCCTCCTCCGACCATCTCTGCTCAAATTGATTGCTACTCAAATTGATATAGCTGCTCAATTCTGTCGCGTCCTCATCGATTGGATCGAATTTGCTGGTTGAATCTTGAATCTCGTATCCTCTCTGGTGATTGAACTCAAATCTGGAATATTTGGATTAACAGGTTCGAACTCAAATCGCTGCTCGAATCTCTCAAGTCGAATTTCTCTTATCCTCTCTGATTAGTGGATCGATCGAACTCACTCTCGACATTGAATCACATTAAGGTAAATTCTAAATTTGAACTCACTCTCGAGATTGTTTTTGAGCTTAATCTTACGTGATGATGACATGCTTTATAGTTTCCATATGATTTTAGAACCGATCACTCTCTGATTTGATCGATTGAACTCACACTCGAGATTAAATCACATTTAAGGCAATTTCTGAATTTGAACTCACTCTCTAAAGTAGTTGCTGCTTTAATGAGGTTATGTGTCATGTATGGTATTAGTCGTGATGCAGATGATGGTTTAAAACAAAGGCATTGTTATGTGGTTAGGCTTAAACCTAGGATCAGTTTAGTCAGATGTGCAATTTCGGTGTGTGTTAACATGTTTGAGTTCGATTGATAACTGATCAAACGGCATGAGGAGTTTTGTTCTCCACATACAAATCATGAAATAATTCGTGTCTAAGTGGATAGGTAACTCCCTTATAGAGACGCATACTAATCTCCTGCATGCACAGTTCTACACTTCTACTTGAAGATGAATGTTTCTCTCTGTATAAGCTCATAATTATGCATTTGAGGCTAGACATCATCATTTTGTTTGTGGAATATATTAAGGCTCCTGATTGTGTCTGTCTTTCTTGCTTTGTAGCCGTGGGATAGTACTTATGAATCAAACTTATCAATAGATCTCAGTAAACATCACGTACCAAAGAATTTTGTTGATAAATTCGCTTACAGGACGGTGAAACTGCTGAGAATTCCAACTGACTTGTTTTTCCGGGTATATTTCATCCTTATGCTCTGCTCATGTTTATCAGTTATTCGCTTACTGTTACTGTTTGTACTATATTCCATGGACACACAGAGTTGATGGTTTTCATTAATTAGAGAAATTTGAGGCAGATACGGTTTCAAAGATCCAATTGATAATCAAATTATTTATCATCATATCTTGGAAATAAATAGAAATATATATATATATATATATGTACATGCAGATGGAAATGGAAATGGGAAAACAGAGGAGGTGGGTGGGTTGGTGCATGCATGCATGTGAAAAAGAAAAACATAAATTAACATAAAACTAAAAGGGAAAATTAATTGAAGTAATAAAATTAGGATGGTCAGTAGAAAATGAAAAGAAAAGGAGGTCGGAAGAAATTGATTGATACAATTTATTTACATATGTTATCCTCCATTTGCATCAATATATAATTCTATATACCTTTAATTTACTCATATTAATGAAAACCATCAACTCGTATAAACTCTTGTCAAATAATCTAGTTAGCCAAATTCACGATCAGAAATTTCCATTCTGATCTTCAATAAATTGAGTATCAAAATTCTAACTTCAGATTCGGTATGTGAAAACTGTAGCACAACACATCACATTAACAAATCAAGGCTTAAAGACGAGCTTTTGAGCAACAACGATGCACAAAGATAACTAACATCCTTTTGAGAATTTTCTTATACAAAACAGAGCATCTGTAACAATAAGGATCTAATAGTGTAACAAAAGGAACAAAAACTAAATGGGTCTAAAAGAATTTTAAAAAAAGAAATTTTAATGGTATCAGACATGTAGTAATGGTGCATTACAAATTATACTACAACCAGTCCTTCATGTTTGCAATCCATGAGTTGAGAAAGTACTATATTCACACTTCCTTATACAAGTTTTGATTTTTTTTGATAGGTTATTACCGACAGATTGTGTATGCAAATAAACTTTATAGTGGATCGATATTTATATTACACGAGTCGCCTATCATAAATATTTGGGATGTGATGTGAGAGTTATAAACTTATAATGTTAGGTAACCACGCTTATCTTAGTCTCTTGCTCTTTCATTTGTACCCACTTTCTTTCATGTTTAATTGATTAGTGGCGTCAAGGATATAAGATATCTATGCTCTCTTTTTAGTCGTTTTATTTTTTTATATATCAGATCCGTGTATTACACGGGTTATAAACTAGTATGAATCTAAATGAGAAAATTCATGGATCCAAGCATCGATGATTAATGTAATTGACTTCAGAAATATTGAATTATTAATTACCATTTATTTAATTATGGTAATTAATATAACAATCCCCATTTAATTAGGGATTTAAGTTATGCGAATATTGGATTTAAGTAATGTTTCTGAGTTTCTCAACATCCATCCATCCATCCCAATCAGTATCCTCACTTCAACCCAACACAACATAAACAACAGCAGTCCTTCACTTTGTTATCATTTGTCTATGTGATAATAAACTTCCTTAGGTGCTGCTGCGTTTTTCTTTCTTGGGTCTGTTGTTATTCAAATTTTAGATGTGTGTGTGTGTGTATACATAACTTAAGAGCTATATATAGTTGATTGTATATGTATGTTGTATTACTTGCTCTAATACTATATATAAGATTATTAAATTGCAGAAAAAATGACACTTAATCGTGAATGGATGTATGAAATGGACACTCCTGAATTTTATAAGGGAACTGAGGAATTCGCAAAACAGGCAAATTCTTTTGCACAGTCTCAAGGTTTCACAGATGGTACAATACAATGTCCATGCAATAGATGTCAAAACCTAAAGTGGAAAGATATAGAGGAAGCCAAGTATGATTTGTATAGATATGGGTTCATCCCTAATTATTATGTATGGTCCATACACGGAGAGAAACATTCTCAAAGGCACATTCAACAAGTGCAAGACCGTGCTGAAGCTATTAATTTAGCTCGTAACATGGTCATTGATGCAGCTGGTCCAGATTTTTATCCACCTGAGTTTCATGATTCAATTCCTGAAACTCCAAATCCTGAAGCGAAAGAGTTTTATGACTTGTTGTCTAAAGCAGATCAACCATTGTATCAAGGATGTGAGAAGCATTCTACTTTATCAGCAATATCAAGAATGTTGAATATAAAATCAGATTTTAACATGAGTGAAAGTTGCTTTGATCGTATGATGCAAGCATTCAAGGAATTTTTGCCACATTCAACATTGTGCTCTAGTTTTTATGAGTCTAAGAAGATGGTTTCAAAACTAGGTCTTGGGTACAAGAAGATAGACGTTTGTCCAAATGGTTGTATGCTTTATTATGGGGTTAATGAGGTTAGGAACGAGTGTTATCGTTGTGGTCATCCTCGATATAAACCTAAGGAACAAGGGAATGCAAAACGGAAAGAAAAATCATACAAGTACATGCATTATTTGCCACTAACACCAAGATTGCAACGCCTTTATATGTCTAAGGAGACTGCCCAACATATGACATGGCATCATGAAAATCGGAGAGAGCCTGGTGTATTATCACACCCTTCTGATGGGGAGGCATGGAAGCATATTGATCGAAATCATCCTACGTTTGCTGCGGAGCCACGAAATGTAAGGCTAGGTCTTTGTGCTGATGGTTTCACACCCTTCTCGATGTCATCTACTTCTTATTCTTGTTGGCCCGTCATTGTGACACCATATAACCTACCCCCTTGGATGTGCATGAAGATTCCATACATGTTTTTGACGTTAATTATTCCAGGCCCTCATAGTCCAAAGAGGAACATTGATGTGTTCTTGCAACCTTTAATAGATGAGTTGATTCAATTATGGGAGGTCGGTGTGACTACCTATGATGCATTTAGGGGGCAAAATTTTCAAATGAAGGCTAACCTTATGTGGACGATCAATGATTTTCCAGCATATGGCATGTTATCAGGATGGAGTACACATGGGAGGCTTTCTTGCCCATATTGTATGGATAAAAGTAAGGCTTTTTCTCTGAAGCACGGGAGGAAGACTTCTTTCTTTGATTGTCGTCGTCAATTTTTGCCAATAAATCATTCATTCAGAAGAAACAAAGACGCTTTCATGAAGGGACGAGTTGAGAAGGATATACCTCCACCTCGATTATCTGGCCAGGAAATATGGAGTCGAGTTTGTCGGTATCCGAAGGTCACTGATCAACATTATTCGACAGGAAAAGAACTAGTGGGGTTTGGAGTTTATCATAATTGGACGAAACGAAGTATATTTTGGGATTTACCTTCATGGCGCACTAATCTTATTCGACATAACCTTGATGTCATGCACGTGGAGAAAAATGTTTTTGACAACATCTTTCACACAGTGATGGATGATAAGGATAAGACCAAGGATAACATCAAGGCCAGACAAGATGTGAAAGAGTATTGTAAGCGTCAAGAGTTGGAATTGGTTATCCAGACCAATGGAAAGGCCTTAAAGCCAAAAGCTTCATACTCATTAAATAAGGAGCAAAAACAGGTTGTTTTACAAAGGGTCAAAGACTTGAAGTTTCCGGATGGATACGCTTCCAATTTGTCCAGGTGTGTGGATTTGCAAAAATGCAAAATGTGGGGCATGAAGAGTCATGATTGTCATGTATTCATGGAGAGATTGTTACCAATTGCATTTAGACAAATGTTGCCAGAACCGGTATGGAAGGCAATGACAGAAGTGAGCCTTTTCTTTAGAGATTTATGTTCAACAACATTACAAGAGGAGCAGTTGGTAAAGATGGAGAGAAATATTGTGGTAACGTTATGTAAGCTAGAGAAGATACTTCCTCCTGGATTCTTTGACCATATGGAGCATTTGTTGGTTCATTTGTCATACGAAGCAAGAGTTGGTGGTCCTGTACAGTACCGATGGATGTATCCTTTTGAAAGGTACTTATTTCAAAATTTCTTCTTTTTTAGAATATTAAAAGCTTCATTCACGAGATTCGTTAATTCTATAGGTATTTGTATCACCTAAAGAAGAAGGTCAAAAACAAGGCTCGAGTAGAGAGTTCAATATGTGAAGCATACATCATGGAAGAAATCTCAAATTTTTGCTCACATTATTTTGAGTCACATGTACAATCCAACTTGACAAGAGTTGGTCGAAATGATGATATTGGCAATGTGAATATCAAAAGGGATTGCTTATCAATTTTCAAGAATCATGGAAGGTCTTCAGGAAGTTGCAAACGTCGTTACTTAAAGGATGAAGAGTATCATGTTGCAATCTTTTATGTCCTTCAAAATTGCCAAGAAGTTCGACCATTTTTCAAGTATGTTCATTCATTTTAGTTGCCTTTTGGTAAAATATGTAGTCTTAAAAAATTATTTACCATTGTGACACATTATAGGAATTTTGAGGAAGATTTAAAAGCAGATTCACCAAGTATAACTATCGATCAACTTACGGATGCTACTGAAAAGAGGTTTGGAAGTTGGCTAAGAGAATATGTAAGGATTTGGATGAGTTAGTTTGTAATATCTTAATTGATTTCCTTGTTATAATTGTTGGTCAGTTATCTACTTTTTCAGGCCCTCAATCCAAAATATCGTCATTTGCTCAATGATCAACTCATAAATTTAGCCATTGGTCCAAGTCGATATGTACGAACATGGCAAATGTATTATGTGAATGGATTCAACTTTCACACATTGCATCATAGTTCTGGCAAGAAAACCACAAATACAGATGTTTGTGTTATTGGTGAAGAAGGAGATTACTATGGTCGCCTTGTAGATATTATCGAACTAGATTATACCGGTTGCTCCCAACAAAACAAAATTGTCTTGTTTAAGTGCGAGTGGTTTGACCCTGTTAAGAATCGCGGATGGAAAATACATAATGAATTTGGGCTTGTAGATATCAACCACAAGAAGAAACTATTAAAGTACGACCCATTTATTATGGCACATCAAGCACAACAAGTCTACTTCATGAGTTACCCTAGCATACGGAGAGAAAAGTTTGATTGGTGGGCGGTGTGCAAAACGAAGGCTAGAAGTACTATTGTGGCACCGACTCGATCAATAGACTTAGCCTATCAGGAAGATTGTATTTCCGCACCTTTCATTGTCACTGAGCATGATGAAGTTGAACATTTACTTGATGATGTAGACATGGAAGAAGTGGAACTACAACACATGGAAGTACAATCGGAAGATGATGAAGATGTTATTGAAGAAGAAGATGAAGATGTTACTGAAGAAGATGATGAAGATGATGAGGGGGAGGATTATGATGACGATGAAGATGATTTCTGAACATTTCTTATTGTGTGTTTTTCTTTTAGGGTTTTTCTGCACTCTTTAGATCTCATATGTGAATACATCTTCAATGCATGTGCCTTGTAGTATTTTAGAAACCAATTTGATCAAACAATGATCTAGAGGTCTTTGAACTATGGCCAATTGAATCATCATACAAAATAGCAGATACTTGTTTTAAATCCGTGATTCTAGCTAGGGATATCGAGTCATAATGGTCAGTTAAATAACCAATTAAGAATATAAGAATACAATAGTTGATGTCAAACTTGACACTGAATCTAATGTATGTCTCTCACCACCTTGATTTTTATCAAATATAAGCTTTGTCTCGTGTTTGATGTATCAGTTTCTATCAACTCATTGGGCAGATTGCAACGACATTGACGATCACTGAGATTTTGCCTTCAACAAAGACCATCGCCTCATTCAAACTTTATGTATGTTTATGTATGTTTTTATATATTTATTCAGTTCTTTGGTTGTTAGTTTGTTATTGGCAAGGTACAGGTTTCTACCTGCTGTTAACCAGACTGTGTTGCCCAACCCATAAATAAATTAATAATGACAATCACTGTGTCTCCTCATGTTGACCAGACTGTGTTGCCCTCACCATCTAGGATTCTCAGGTTCCCATTGTGGTCGATAGTTAGGCTACAAGTTGTATCAGAAACCAAGAGCTGATTTTCTCTATTTGCAACCCATATAGCATTCCTTGAACTTGAAGGAATGTTTTTGTACCATATACCAATATACCGTTAACTAGAATTACCTAGATTGAAGAAGCCTAGCTCAAAAACTTTATTTTCAGATACGAGATCGAGTTTGACGTTGAGAATCATCAAAGTAAGCAGGAACTGTGATCACTGCAGCTTTCACCCCAGTGTTAAGGTATGCATTAGCCATTTTAAAAATATTCTCCTAAATTTTATGAATTGTGGGAAATATTGACATAGATATTTTATGAAATTTCTTCTATATAGATATTGATACTAATGAAATTTCTTCAATAATTGTTCGACGGTTTAGATGACAAGTGAAGAGGTAAATGACGTTGATGCACATCCTGATGATGAAGATAGACGTGTTGTATTAAAAATTCAGGGGAAAGCGTAAGATTAAAAAAACTACATATACATTTATGTATTTTTTTTGCATATATACATATATAAAAAAATTACGTTTTTTTTTTGTAGGTTTAAGCCCTCTCATAGTGTCACAAGTGCCATCACTCGCATTTGGAAATCGGGGCTCACGCAAGAATGGGATACATGGACAAGCGTTCCCCAAAATGAGAAAGATATATGGTTTGATATGTTTAAGGTAATGAATATGTGTATTTATGTTTTAAGCTCAAGCCACCATACCTGCTCTGTTCCTGCTCTGTTATCAAATAACTACAGTAAATCATTTTTGTCCATTAATAATATAATACCTGAAAACAGAAAAAGCTAATCTGATTATTATCTAATGAACTCATAGGTATCTATCTAAAATGAACATCAAACCATCTCAGTTATAGAGAAAATGGTGAAAAAAATATATGTGTATGTGTGTAAAGAGAAACAGGAAAACATGGAATTAAGGAGGGCATGTTTTGTGCAAACATGTGTTGGTTGTTTGATGAAAAAATGTCATAAAAATAATATGATGGGGTTCAGACATGTTTCACACCTCTGGTCCAGTCATTTAGCACCAAGACCCACCCCTCCCTCCTAACCATCTATTAGACTAGCACACCTGCCCCTTTATTGAATATTCCAAATGTCCAATAACTACTTACTTGCCTAAATAATTCCAATCAGATTGAAAAATGCAAAATCAGATTGAAACGAAACTGAAACTTTTTAAAAATTATAACTGAGAACTAGATCATTGGTATTGGTTCTAGTTCAGTTCGGACTGTTATCTATAGGGTTTCAACCCGACTTTTACACGTCTACGATCACCTATGGTATGATAATCAGATTAGATTTTTCATTTACCTACAGATTATGTTATAGGGGTTGGTAAGTTTAGAGATTGATTGAAATTTAAAGCGTGTGTAAGTAGGAACTGATCTAATTGATAATAATATGTGGTTTAAGCAACTCTTTATAATTGGCATTTGGCTCTTTATAATTGGAACTTGGGAAGAATGAGTATTTGGGTTTTTGGCTTGGCAATTGGAACTGTTAATTTGAGCAGTAGAAGAAATTTCAATAAAACCTTAACAAGTAGGTGGAAACAAAATTTTTTAAAGGAAATACAAGTAGAAAGAGAATTCAACTAACAGCTAATTCAACCTGTCTATCTTATAGTACATATTTGAAAGCCATAGAAACCAAACTATATATTAACCTGCTAAAACAGATGTATATTAACTAATAACCTCGTATATTTCAATTTGTTAGTTGATCAAAAAAATGATAAACTTATGTTTATCATTATGAACTTGTTTATTTGTTTAACAAACAGGGAAAGTACAAATGGGACACAAAGATTGACTTTGAAGTTCGACGCATGTTCAACATTGTTGGATCAAAAAGCTTTCGGAGCTTTATGTGCAGGATTAAGCAGCAATCTCCAACACAGAAGCCTGAATTTATGAATCTTAATGTTTGGTTGGCACTACGTAGGAAGTGGGAATTACCGGAATTTCTTGAAAAATCAAATAGAGGGAAAGTTGCTCGACATGCAAATAAGCGTTTGCATGTTGGTGGTTCAATCTCAAATGCTGAGCATAGAAGAAGATTGGTATACAAACTTTATTATATTATCATTTGCTTATGTACTTCAATATTTTGCTTATATGTATATTGACATGTATATATATATACACACACAGCAAAAGGAACTAAAGAGAGTACCTACTGCTTTTGAACTGTTTGAACGGACCCATAAGAGAAAAGACAGCACTTTTGTGGACAGTGAAGCACAAGACACATGGGTAACTAACTTATTCTATACTTGATTGATCTACTTATTTTAAGTTATTTGGATGATCTCCTTGATTTATGTGTTTTATTTGATTTAATAAATGAGATGTTGGATCCTATAAATATATATATATATATATATATATATATATATATATATATATATATATATATATATATATATATTGTTTTCAATGTTAGGAACGATACAATGAGAAATATGGTACAGAGGACCTCGACGCTCAATCCGGGAACGTGGACAACTCATACCCAAGATGGCTA
Organism: Centrapalus pauciflorus; assembly: GCA_020465985.1. Taxonomy (NCBI): domain Eukaryota; kingdom Viridiplantae; phylum Streptophyta; class Magnoliopsida; order Asterales; family Asteraceae; genus Centrapalus; species Centrapalus pauciflorus. The sequence goes on along the minus strand of JAANYP010009486.1, from coordinate 325,892 downwards.
GACATTGTCGGCTCAAAAAATGGCAGAGTCTATGGATTGGGGTCAAGTGTTGATGATTTTGTTCTTCACAACAACAATGAGGAACCTTCAGTCAACAATTCTAGTAATACAGATTGGGATAATATACGAGAGCTGGTGCAACGACAACAAGATGAAAAAGAAATCATCAAAGCTACACAATTGGAACAAGCACAAAGAATTGATGAGTTGGAGGAAAATCTACGACGCACGGTGACCGAAGAGATGCAAAAGGCCACTGAAAGACTTCTATACGTTCTCCAATATAGGCCAAGAAGAGCATAGATAGTTTAGTTGATATAAAACAATTTTGTTGTTTTGAGTACAAACAATCTACTTTTTAAATAATTGTTAATAATACAGTTTGATGAAATAAATAAAAATAGATTTTTCTCAATTTTAGTTTTTGGTAAAATATAATTGTTAATAATATAGTTGTGATAATTTGATGGAAAATAACAATAGTATTAAAAAAAATAATAATAATAATAGCGACATCATATAAAAACAGTGACTTAAATAGCGACACACATAGTGACATAAATCAAATATAGCGACAAATATAGTAACATGAGTAGTGACACCACTTAAGAATAGCGACACATGTTGCAACATTCATCAATAATAGTGATGCAAATAATAACACAATTAGCGACATCATTTAATAATAGCGACATAAATAGTGATGCAACGAGCGACAACATTCAATAATAGCGACATAGATAGTGATGCAACCAGCGACAATATTCAATAATAGCGACATAGATAGCAACACAACTAGCAACGTTATTCAAGAACAGTGACACAAACAGTAATGTCATTAGCAACAACCTTCGTTAACAGTGACACATATAGCTACTTAAGTAGCGACATCATCCAAAAATAGTGACATAAACAATAACTCAACTAGCAACATCATTTAAAAATAGCGACACAGATCGTGATTCAAGTAGTAACAACAAGCGATAGTAGTGACACAAATTACAACACAACTAGTGACATAATTAAAGAACAGCGACACAAACAATGACATCAATAGTGACATAACTCTAGATAGCGACACTTTTACCAGAAGTCGCTAAAGGTGTCAAAAAATTTTAGCGACGTGTCTTTTAATGTCACTAAAATCTGCGACGCATTTATAGCGACACCTCCTTTGATGTCACTAAAGATGTCACTGACATAAAAAACGTCGCTAAAAATGTCGCTGACTGTGTCGCTAAAGGTCATTTTTTTTGTAGTGCCAGATAGTTGTAAACTAGTAATTTAACTAGTAATTTAATGTAATTGTAAAAACATGAATCCGACAATCCCCATAAAACGACCAAGAGCACCTATGTGTCATCAATTAATTGGACCCAACTATGAACCTAGTAACTTATAAACCAAATAAACTTAATTATAAACAAAGGCTAATCTATAATCTATAATATATAACTATTAATAAAATGTTAATTAAATTGTCACTTGTCATCTTTTTATGATGTCAAATCACATATTCTGCTATTATCATTTATTGATTTTTTTATCTAATGATTAAAAAATAAATTATTTATTAAATTTAAATATTTGATGATAATATTATAATTTGATCCATTAAAATCACAACAACAAACAACTAAAAGATATTTTTAATAATAGCATCTTTAAATGATATTAATGAACATATTTATTGTTTAAGTAACTTATGCATGTAATTATAACAATTTTATGCAAATTCTATTATTAAAAAATGTTAATAACTAAATTTAATGTTAATTTTAAGTTTATATAGTATTGTGTAATGCACATGTTAATATACTAGTACAATCAAAAAAGAAATATGAAGATGACACTTTTCTAAAAGAATATAGCATGCCATTAAGAAAGGAGAATGATATAGCATGCCATTAAGAAAGGAGAATGCATTTGATGTCAAAAGGTATAGTAATGTTGAGGATGAATAGGTGGCACGATGAGATGAGATTTATCACTTATCTAATATATAGGAAATCAAGAATATTAAGAACTGCATGAGAACTCTGATTATTGAATGAAGAAGATGATTACAGAATCACTACTCTTACAGAAAAGTATGAAGCCTATTTATAGAGCTGTATTAACGAGTTTGTTAATACCACTAACCAACTAACTGAATACTAACTATCTAACAGTGAATAACAGAAACTGAAACAGAATTAGCCCCCTATGCTAACAGACTTGACAATCACTAATACTCCACATTCTCCACCTTGATTAAAAGTCTCTCATCTTGACATGCAAATATTCCAAACAGTCTTGAAACTTCACTCCAGTTAGGGGCTTTGTCAACATGCCCGCAGCATTATCATCAGTGTGAACCTTTTCAAGATTTACCTCCTTTGCATGAATTACGTCTCTGATGAAATGTAATTTTACATTGATATGTTTTGTTTTCTAATGAAATACTTGATTTCTAGAGAGATGAATAGCACTCTGGCTGTCACATAAAACCAATGTATCATCTGTACTTCCTCCTATTTCACAGACGAACCCTTTTATCCACAAGGCTTCCTTTACAGCTTCAGTCAACGCTATGTACTCTGCCTCGGTTGTAGATAAAGCAACCACCTTTTGTAAAGCTGATTTCCAGCTCACTGTGCACCCTTGGACTTTGAACACATATCCACTTATAGACCTGCCTTTATCTGAGTCTTTTGCAAAGTCAGCATCAGTATACCCAAGAATATTACTTTCTTCTTCTCCTTTTTTTAAACCATAGCACAGACCTAAGTACTTTGAACCTTTTAAGTACCTTAGGATCCACTTTACAGCTAACCAATGCTCCTTTCCAGGATTGGACAGATACCTACTTACTAAGCCTGTTGCATAAGACAAATCAGGTCTTGTACAAACCATTAAGTACATAAGGCTGCCCACAGCTTGCTTATAAGGAATCTTAGACATCTCCTCTACTTCTTTATCAGACTGAGGTGAATTATTAAGAGACAACTTTATGTGAGAACCAATTGGAGTTACAACAGGTTTAGCTTCACTCATGTTAAACCTTTTAAGAACCTTTTCTGTGTACCCAACTTGACTGAGAGTAAGAATACCTTTCTTTCTGTCTCTATATATTTCTATACCCAATATTCTTTTAGCTTCTCCCAACTCTTTCATTTCAAAATTTTCTTTTAGCAACTCTTTAACTTGTCTTATCTCTTCTCGACTTCTACAAGCTAGCAACATGTCATCTACATAAAGTAACAAATAGATGAACTCACCATTCCCATACTGTCTGAAATATACACAACTATCATAGCTGCTTCTGGTAAACCCATTGCTTATCATGCACTCGTCAAACCTGAGATACCATCTCCTAGGGGCCTGTTTAAGCCCATATAAAGACCTCTTAAGAAGACATACCTTGTTCAAATTCGATTGATCCTTGAAACCTGGAGGCTGAGCCATGTAAATCTTTTCTTCAAGACTGCCATGCAAGAATGCAGTCTTTACGTCCAACTGCTCTAACTCCAAATCCATGCTGGCTGTTAAAGCCAAGATTATTCTTATAGACGTATGTTTGACCACGGGTGAGAAAATCTCAGTATAATCCACACCTTCAACTTGACTATAACCTTGTGCTACTAATCTTGCTTTGAACATTGGTTGAGTAACTCCTGCAACCCCTTCTTTCTGCTTGAAGATCCATTTACATCCCACTATCCTTTTATCTTTTGGTTTATTTACCAACACCCAGGTTTCATTCTTCTTAAGAGAATTCATTTCTTCATCTATGGCTTCTAACCACTTATCCCTATCTGGAGATGACACAGCTTCTTCATAAGTCAACGGTTCACAGTTAGCATCAAACTCAGCAACATGAAATGCTACTGCAGTAATATCACCAGATTCTCTAAACCTTATTGGTTTGGTAATCTGTCTTCGAGGTCTGTCCTTTGCCAACTGATATGTAGACATCTGATGAGTTTGACTCTCATCTTCTTGAACACTTTCTTCTACTTCCTTGGCATTTTCTGTTTCAACCTCCACCTCAAACTGTAAACCATGCTGAAAATTTACATCAGCATCTGTTGACTTCTTTAATAAGTCTTTGTAGACCACCTGTTCATTAAAAGTAACATCTCTACTAAGAATAATCTTTTGACCGCCCTCTTCACATTTCAAAAGCCTGTAACCTTTCACCCCTGTAGGATATCCCAACATTATGCACTTCAAGGCTCTATTCTCGAGCTTCCCTTGACTTACTTGAGCATAACACACACAACCAAACATTCTCAAGTGAGAGTAATCAGCATCTTCCTTAGACCATATCTTTACAGGAGTTTCATTATTGATGGCAGAAGACGGTGACCTGTTGACTAGGTAAACTGCTGTATTCACAGCCTCTCCCCAAAACTTCTTTGGTAATCCTGATTGAGACAACATACACCTCACTTTATTTAACAAAGTCCTATTCATCCTTTCTGCCAAGCCATTCTGCTGTGGAGTACCAGGGACAGTAAGATGCCTTTGAATACCTTCTTTGACACAAAATTGGTTAAACTCATGGTTGCAAAACTCCAGCCCATTATCTGTTCTCAACTTTTTAATCTTTCTGTCAGACTGATTTTCAACCATTGTTTTCCATTCCTTAAATCTAGCAAAAGCTTGATTTTTACTCCTTAGTAGATATATCCAGACTTTCCTTGAATAATCATCTATTAATGACAAGAAGTACCTAGCACCTCCTAGTGACTCTGTCTTTGCTGGTCCCCATAAATCCGAATGTACATAGTCAAGCACTCCCTTAGTCTTTTGCACACTTCTAGTAAACTTCACTCTGTGTGCCTTGCCATATACACAATGTTCACAAAACTCCATTTCTCCAATCTTTACTTTGCCAAGAACTGCTTTCTTTTCCAATTCTTTAAGGCCTTGATGACTCATATGACCAAGTCTATTATGCCACATCATGGCTGTACTAATAGGTGGAGTTTTTGAATCTGACACAGCATTAACTTGGGCAGTACCTTCCAACACATATATGTTGTTGCTCCTTCTTGTTCCTTGCATGACAGTAAGAGCACCTTTTATGACTCTAATCTTTCCACCTCCCATCCTGACTTGTAGCCCTTCTTGCTCAAGACTTCCAAGTGATATCAAATTTCTTCTCAGTTTTGGAATGTACTTTACTTGTTCCATTAAGTACTGTGATCCATCCTTCATACTGAGAACCAATTTGCCAACTCCTTCTATGTCACAAGGAGTATCATCTCCTAACATCACAGGTCCCATGTTTACTTTCTGGAAGTCTGTCAGCAACTCTTTATTGGGTGTCATGTGATGAGAACATCCTGAGTCCATGATCCACTCTTGAGAATCAGAATTAGATGACACAACTAGCACATCAGCACTATCATACCCATCAGACAAAGGCTCCGGTGTCTGAACATTCTGATTTCTTGAAGTGTTCTCACTTAGTTTCTTCTTCCACTCTGGACAATTCCTTCTCAAATGAGTCTCTGACTGGCACTCAAAACACCTTCTTCTTCCTCTTGACTTGGACCTGTATTGGTTCTTGTTTTTGGAATCACCACGTTTCCCAGACCTTCCTGTAACAACCAGCCCTTCTATGACTTCATCTTTTGAGTCAGATCGTTTCTTTAATTCTTTTGAATTAATCGCAGCCAATACTTCTTCCATAGTCAAGCTATCCCGTCCAAACATTAACGTGTCGACAAAATGTTCATAGGACGAAGGAAGGGAAGTGAGAAATATTATCGCTCTATCTTCTTCATCAATCTTGACCTCTATGTTTTCAAGATCCAAAACTAACTTGTTGAACTCATCAACGTGATCTACCAGCAACTTACCAGGAGCCATTTGAAATGTGTATAGGCGTTTCTTGAGGTAAAGTCTGTTGGCCAGAGACTTTGTCATGTAAAGGCTCTCAAGTTTGTCCCATACACCTGCCGCTGTTGTCTCCTTTGACACTTCTCTGAGAACCCTGTCTCCTAGACTCAAGATGATGGCACTATGAGCCTTTTCTAAGACATCTTTCTTCTCTTTTTCTGTCATAGTTTCTGGTAGTCTTGTTTCTCCAACTAATGCATCAACGATCCCTTGATGGACTAGCAATGCTCGCATCTTCAACCTCCATAAGCCGAAATCATTCTTCCCATCAAACTTTTCCAAATCAAATTTGGTTGACACCATGAGTGATCAGAACGGGGAACAAAAGCAGAGCAATGAAACGAAACCCTTTTAATCTGTTGACGTAACCCAGTGATCTTTTAAACTCCTTAAACTGCTGTTCTTAATCTTTACACGAGCCGCCAACCTGGGACTGATACCACTTATAGGAAATCAAGAATATTAAGAACTGCATGAGAACTCTAATCATTGAATGAAGAAGATGATTACAGAATCACTACTCTTACAGAAAAGTATGAAGCCTATTTATAGAGCTGTATTAACGAGTTTGTTAATACCACTAACCAACTAACTGAATACTAACTATCTAACAGTGAATAACAGAAACTGAAACAGAATTAGCCCCCTATGCTAACAGACTTGACACTCACTAATACTCCACATAATATAAGCCTCAAGATGCGGGAAGGGAGAAAATGTAAGCAACCTAATATTATTGGAGATTTTGGATGAGAAACGATAAAAAAGTCATTCAACGTTAAATTTTTTGTTGATGATGAATATAGATATGCAATAAACTATAAACTTGTTTTGTTGATGAACTAAAAGTTTATTGATAAGAGATTCACCAATATTGAGTGAACATCTTTATATGAATTGGTTGATTTGTAATAAGTTATGAGTAAGTTTAAATGTCAAGTGAGCATTAGCCATTGTGTTAGGGGCATGACTCATAAAAAACATTATGATAAATTGTGTGATTATAATGAAGGAATTATAAGAACAAATATTAGATATACCTTGAAAATGAATGTTGAGATCAATCAAAATTGGAAAAGTTACATTCTAATGTTTTTGTTTATATTTACAAGGACAGAAGAAATTATGGATTTGTGATTGTAAAAGATTTATTGGGTTTTTATGGGTGTTTTTTCTTTTTAAAAACAATATACAAAGGAGTGTTAATTTCAGCTATTGGGCGAGATGGGAATCATCAAATATACTATTGATTAGGTTGTGGTAAATTTTGAAAATAAAAAATTAACACTAGGATTGGTTCATTGACCCGTTGAAACACGACTTGTCAGTAAATAATTGTTGTAGGGGAATATTGACTTTAGGTGGACATAGGATTTGATATACATACTTTGTCGCCAGACTTCATACGAAGAAATGAAAAGAATAGAATTGTGTTAGTTTTCAAGCTTTGTTGACAAATGACTATAATATATCAGTTCAGATTTGAAACATAGATTGAAGAGAAAACAAGACAATCTCAATTCTCTTTCTCTTGTTTTGGATCTCTCCATGTTGAAGAGAAAACTAAAGAAATGATATCTACACAAAAAACGAATTCTCCATCATTCACTTGAGAATTGATGGTGACGTCCGATGAAAAATTAGGTTGAAAATGAATTCAATTCCAATTCTTCATTCTCCATACCAAATGCACCCTTAAAGTTTGCCTTGAAATGAAAAAAAACCATGTGAAATGATAGTATTTTTATAAAGGGCTACCATGGCAAATCTATGAATATTATTGAAAGCATAATTTATTCAACACTTGTCATTCTCTCATAATGACATTTATCATCTTGAGTCTTTGACATTTGTTGTTTACCTAATTTTTTAACATATCTCTATCTATATCCTATATTATATTAATAAAAGAAAATCTCTTATGGCACGTGTCACTTTTTCGTTCCAAAATTTAAATCAAATCAAATGATATAAGGAGGAGGTTGTGAATTTGTAATACATATTAGAGGGTGTTTGAATTTGCGTTCGAAAAAGTGATGTAGCATTTTAGAAACTAGTAATTAGATAATAGTTGTAACCAAAAGTGCTGCCGGAAATGTAGTGTTTGGTTTTGTTTCTGCTGTTTGGTTCATAATTATCAAATAATCAGTTTTTAAAGTGTTTGAATTTGCGTTTTTAATTGTAAAATGACCAAATAATAACTTATTAAGCAAATAAACTACATTTTTAACTTACGAAAAAGTGTGGTAGGGCTAACGTTAAATGCAAATAATCACTTATTAACTTATGCAATCCAAACACTTTAAATCAATTATTTGCGTTATTGTAACGTAATAACCTAACTAGTTTATTACCCGTGTATTACACGGGATATTTAAATAATTTTCATTAATTTGTATAAATTTGAAAATTATTTTAGAAACAACAAATAAAATAGTAATATTATATTGTTAAAAAATTATTGAAAATATATAAATCAGATAACAAAAGGTAATATACATAACCAAGTATTAAATAATAACAAAGAAAGAAAAACGTATAGATTTCTAGTAAATAGTCCTTTTTTTCTAATCAATTTAATTATTTATTTTTAATATTTTTAAAAAAACTTGGATAAGAAGCTAGTGAAAGACATAAGTTGTGGACTCAAATTTAAAACAAAATTCCAAAATAATAGGTGGAAGATTCTTTCTAAATTAATTTAATCTATATCTATCTATTTTATTAAAAGAGTAAATAGATGCCACTTGGCACCTAACTAGAATGCCACTTGGCATAACGGGGATACGACACATGTATAATTTATAATTTCGATATTAAAATAATAATTGCATTAATTAAATTAATTTAGAAATAAAATATCCTCCTATTATTTTGAATTTCAAATTTAAATTTGAGTCTATAAATCACTTCTTTTGTTGGCTTCTTATCCAAATTTATTAGCTTCTATAATTTTCTTTCCTTTTTTGTTTATTATATAATTTTTAGTTATGTACTTTACATTTAACTCATTTTATATATTTTCTATAATCACTTTAACAGTATAATATTGCTATTTTATTTGTAGTTTCTGTAATAATTTTTCAGAATTATATAGTTTTAAAAAACAAGTTATTTACTATTCCGTGTAGTACACGGGTAATATACTAGTATTATAATAAAGCAAAACAATTTATGCCACGTGTCGCTTCCACAATGCACGAAAAGTTCATTTTCCCGCCTCTTTTTCCTAATTTATTACCTTAACTTATTTATATTAAATTTTTATTTTAATTTTTTCTCATTAATGAATTAATATTAAATTAATGTTTATCTAAAATAAATATGTATCATTATCATCCATAATGATCATATTTAAATTCAAATGTAAAAAGTTGTATTTAAATGTAGAAGTATAGTAAACATAGTAAAAAATTTGTGTTAATTATTTTGCTAACAAATTTAAAATTTAAGTTAGATAACAAAAGTTAAGAATTAGATGATAAAACTTCGACTGTGAATATGAGAAATTTTGATTATTGATTTTCAGAGATTCTATTTTTATATTTTATCATTTTCAAAATATATACACATTCACATAATTGAAGTTTTTTGTTTCTCACATTGATATTTCATATTTGAAGTTAATAAAAATTAAAAGATACATTCTTTTGCAAACACATATTATCTGTTTTTAATAATACAATATAATAATATTTTTGTATAATATCAAACAACTAAGTATTTTTTTCTTTAATTTAACTAGCTTTCAAATTTTTTTATCTTAATTATATATAAATTTTATAATAATTTATTAAAATATAAAAAAAATTATGTATTTTCTAAATCAACTCGTGTAATACATGAGTCTCAAACTTATATATTATAATAAAGCAAAACAATTCATGTTATATGTCACTTCTACAATACAAGAAAATTTTATTTTTCCACCTCTTTTTCCAAATTTAACACATTAACTTAATTGCATTAAATTTTGGCTTTATTTGATTTCCATTAATTAATTAGTAATAAATTAGATTTTGAACATATTAAATTAATGTTTACCTAAAATAAATATCTATCATTATTATCCATAATAATAATAATAATTAGATGCAAATGTAGAAATTTGAATTAGTTGTGGAAATTATTATTATTATGTATAATAAAGGAAAACATCAAATGTCATGTGTCACCTCTACATTCACCAAAAAAGATGATTACGACTTATTATTATAAAAAAATAAAAGATAAATACAATTTATTATTTACTATATATATATATATATATATATATATATATATATATATATATATATATATATATATATATATATATATATACACACACACACACTCTCTCTCTCTCTCTCTCTCTCTCTCTCTCTCTCTCTCTATTTTTTATAATCTGTAAATAATAAAAAATAAACACAATTATTATTTTTGTAAGTTTTTATTTTACTTATATACATTTTATATAAATAAAATTAATTAAAAATATCTACGTAATACGTGGGTCATAAACTAGTATACTAATAAAAGAAAACATTTCATGCCACGTGTCACTACCTCTTCCATCTAAATTTTTGATTTCCCACATTTTTTCCATAATTAGATTTCTAATTTAACTAATTTATTTTTAAAAAAAATATGATATCTAATTCAAATACTTTCATATTTTATCCATGTAATTAAAAAAAGAAATACTTTAAATGATAGTGTTTATGTTATTTTTTATAAACTAGATTTAGATTACATATATTGAGTTTTTCTTATTTAGAAAAAAATTTATTGATCTTATTGTATTAATAATTAAAAAATAATAGATTCTTTAGAAATTTATGTTTGGACGAGTTTAATGTTTATACGTATAAATTTATATCTAGCACACATTTTCTTATATTTTTTTATATTGAACTAATCTCACATGCGTATAGAAAAATAAAATTAAGTTTGTGTTAAAAGTTTATGGAAATTTTTTTTATGACATCCTACATTAATGGTATACAATATGGTATCGTTAAGAAACATTATAAATGATTAAGCTGAATTGAAATTTTGATAAACTAGATATATGTTTATATAACATGCATATAACAATTGTATATCTTTTTATAAGTTTATATTCACAAAAAATAATTAGTTTTTTTAAATACTCAGGTAACACCAAATGTCACGTGTCAAATGGAATATATTAAACATAAACTAAAATTTCAATTTATATCAAATAAAATATATTAAATTAAAAATAAACTCTTCAAAAAAGTATTGACAAATAATAATAGTATTCTTATATTATTTTAAATAATTAATAGTTATGTATTTTATTTTTACTTATATACATCTTATATAAATAAATTTTATTAAAAATATCCACGTATTACGTGGGTTAAAAACTAGTTATACTATAAAATAGAAATTGTAGAATATTGCACGTGTCGCTTCCAGATTACGCCAATTGGCTAACGAGTTAAGTGACAAGTGACATTTATTTACTCTTTTATAGAACTAGATAGATAATCCCGTTTATAACGCAAAACCAAACATCCGTCTATCTATATTTAAACTACTAGTTTATTACCCGCGTATTACGCGAATATTTTTAATATATATAAAATATAATAAATAAAAATATAAAGATATAAATATTATTTTTTATACAAAAGTATATAAGGTGATATTATTATTTATTATGACCTATTAATTTTGTATATTTCTAAATATATATGAAGAGTAATTATTTTCTTATATATTTTTTTAAACTTTTATTATATTATCTTATAATTAATAAGTTAGTAGATTATTAGATTTTGTTTGATTTGATTTGATTTGATTTGAATTTAAAAGTGGATTATATTAGATTTGGATAGATTTAATTAATAAGTTAGTAGAGTATTAGATTTTGTTTGATTTTATTTTATTTGAATTTAGAAATGGATTATATTAGATTTGGATATATTTGATTTAAATTTTTTTATTCTTTTTAAAATCTATAACTGCCACATGTCGATTCATGGCGACGACACGTGACTTCACCAGAAATGAGAGTTACTCTTTTAATAGCGACGACACGTGACTTCACCAGAAATGAGAGTTACTCTTTTAATAGTATAGATAGATAGATTTTTGAGTTTGAAGAAGGTACAAGTTTTTATGCACGTGGTATCATCAAACTGTAGGGTAACAATAAAGAAAGTCGGAAATCTCCGATATCCTTTTCCCTTTAAAATTGTGGGACACGAACTCGATCTTGTGTTTTTCCGTCATCTTCTATTTCTGCTTTTAAAACCCTAGAAAACCAGAGAGAAATCCCCAATTAACATCCGTCCATATATATTACGTGTATATTGTTGGACGATTCACACCTACAGGGTAAACATGGCTGTTTCACAGCGAGAGCAAGCACTCTCTCTCCTAGCAGCGGCAAACAACCACGGAGATTTGGCGGTGAAGCTTTCGTCTTTGAAGCAAGCCAAAGATATTTTGCTGTCTGCGGATCTTTCGTTGCTTGCCGCCGAACTATTACCGTATTTGGTTGAGCTTCAGTCTTCTCATGAACCCCTTGTTCGAAAAACCCTTGTCGAGTGAGTTTCCATAATATATCATATATTTCTTGTGAAATTGATTTGTAGATGGAATTTCTTGACAATGCTTTGTCTTAAGTATATTATTGCAATCGAAACGTCTTTTGTTTCTTATGAATTATTGTGAAACAGTGAAAGTTAATTGGATTTCGATTTTATGCTTTAATTTTATCATATGGTAATCTAACAAAAGTAATATTATTGAACCTCGTAACGGAGCCTTATGAATATATTGATTTGATTTAAGGTTTTAAATTACAAAGCTTCAAGTCCAAACGAATTATTCCAAGGCTCCACCCGTCCCCTACAACTTTGACCTTGAAGGTTAAACATGCTAATTTTCATCATCAAATTTGATATAATTACTGTTATTTCACATTGAAATTTCATAGACGCACTCAACTATATTGCAAGTGCTATAATCAGGAAAGTTTTGATGTTTAGTTTTTGTCAGAAGCCATAACAATTTTTGATGGAACGTTTTGATGTTTAATTTGTAACAAGGGCTGTAACAATGTCTAATTAGAGTAGTACTTATTTTGTCATAAAGTATCTAAGTCTCGATCTTATTGGGGATGGATAAGGTGATACTTTGGTTTTGTTGTTGGAAGATTGGGTATACGGTAAACTGAGAGGATGAAGATGAACAAGAATGGGGAATTATTTTTATCTAGACTATTGGAGAGGAATATGGATTATTTATATATCGACATTTTTATTTCAAGGCTTTAAAGTTTTGTAGGAAGGGTCCTCGCATCACAAATAGTTCTATGAATTTGATGGTAGTTGCTTTACATGTCAGTGTGTATAGAAGTGATAAAAGATTCTGGTGAATTTTGGCAAAGAAGAGACTTGTTTTTATTATGGCTATTTTACCGTCCCAGTGAATTCATGCTTGCCCCCTTCACAGAGTATATATCGTTTTAATTCTCATTTAAGTTGCATAATACATGTGTATCCAAGGGTCAATGATGTGGGCCGTCCCTTAGTGACCAGCCATGGAATAACAACATCTTGAAGACCTTATTTTGGTTGACATTTGAGGAGTCTTATATTAGAATTTCTTATCAATTAGAGCTTTGCAAAGTTGCTAGAAGATGCTAATTTGTTGGATGGAGATGTATATTCCTGATATAATACGTTAGGTTGCAGTTAGGTATCTCTAATATTTTTATTTATGAACCCATCTATTATACTAGCTAGCCAGGAGATGGATGCAACTACTTGTTGATTTGACTGAAATAGAAATCTAAGCACCACTCAGATGCTTTTATGTGCTGTTATATTGTATATGGACCCATCATAACGATCAAAAATGATTTCAAGTCAAAGGGAAGAATTGAGATTAAAGCACACATCATTGAAACTATTGGGACTACTTTTGCAACATGAATTTATGAAGATGAGGTTCAATTTCAATTGACCAAGCCAGGGCTTGTTCCAACTATGCTTTCTATGTTAGGGTTAAGAATAAGAAACAACAGACCTTAAAATGCTGTCATGGCTGGCAGTAGCAGTTTTTAGATTTAGAATAAAAATGAATTCTATGTAGCCACTTGTTCCAAATTCAAAGAAGAGTACATTTTGTTTGATTGTTTCTAAATATATCATCACATTCTGGCCATGGAGTATGTGCAATGCTCTTTTTTTTGTTTAGAGTATTTTGCGTTGGTCCTTCTCCTATTATGGCCAGGGACTTCTACAAAACCTATCTTGTGATGCAAATCCACCACTGTATTTACATTACTTATGTATGTATGTGTGCTTGTGTGGGCAGGCACAATGCAACAAATACAAGCATGATGTTTCCCCAGTTTTTGAGGCTTTTGTGTTTGCCGGTTACTTTTTTCTTTTTCAAGCTAATATGATATTATCCCATTGTAGGGCGGTTGAGGAGATCAGCTTAAAAACAATGGAGTATTCACCAGTCCTGATGCAAGTGTTGTTAACGCTACTAAGTGATGAGGATTCTGTTGTTGCTAGACAATCCATAGTTACTGGAACACATATTTTTTGCAAAGTGTTAGACGAAATGGCATTGCAGGTTTCCTTTTCTCGTTTTTAAATTTCTTTTATAATACACACAATGGTATCTAGATACCTGAGTATCAAATTCCAATTGTACTTAATTGTGCTTTTTGCCAGTGGCATTCACATGCCTTGAAGTTTTTTTTGTGAACCTATAATCTCTAATTAGTCAAGTGCTTGTGGATCATGCACCTCTCAAAATTTTCCCCTGTATATGTATCTTGAAAATGGTGACGAAATTAAGGGAATTAAAGTTTATTTTTAAGTGTAGATCTAGGAGACTACGACACTACTTTCTTTTGTTGCATGTTATTTAAGTTTGTTACTGTTTTGGCACTTGATTGGTGCTAAAGGTGTGGTTTTTTTAATAGTGTCTTGGAGAATGATTTTCTGTTGCAAATCATCGATGATGCACATGAATTTGAATGCTATAATATGCCAATGCCATGTATCTTTTGGCACTTCCGACCGCAATCATTCGTATTCAAAATTAATTCTAAACATGTCTTAGCTTTATGGGATTTTTGTATTTTCCGCAGCATACTATTTTTCCTTTGAAATCATTAAATTTCATTTTGTGAAAAATTATAGTTTCATCGACATGGTTATGTGGAGAGATGGCTTGAGGACATCTGGTCTTGGATGCTTAAGTTTAAGGATGCTGTCTTACAGATTGCATTGGAGGTATATTACAGCCTTAAGTAATTGCATATTTGGTTTTCAGAAAGTACTATGCTTTTTTGTGATTGATGCAGGGGTCCTCATTAATAAAGAACGTGGTATTCTTTGCCATTTCTAAACATCCAAGCATAGAACTCATTGACGGAAATAATTGAATGAATTATTAGTTTATGTTTGGCTTGTTAAACAAGCTAAAGAAAGAAGAATATGGTGAATTATTTCCTGAGAATATGTTGCACTAGTTTTTTTGAAGAAAAGAAAATTTGGGGTTGGAGGGTGCTGTATATTCTGTTAGAATTGCTATCCAGTCTCCATTTTGTTACTAAGAGATATTTTTAGTTTTTTGAGCTGTATCTGCAAAACTGCTAGAAAACAAGTGTATTACTGATAGGTGGTAACCCATCAATAATGATGGCCAAAAATTTCTCTTGGTGGCACACACGTGATTGAACATCTTTGTTTGTAGTATTCAACGTATCTGTATCTTTTAAGAATGAATACTTGCTTATAATTTGTTGATCTTTCTGTGTGATTAGAGTTACAATTGTTCTAGGCTATTATTTATCCTTCTCAATATTAAAGGACTCTGTAATTTGTATACATTTAGTCTTGTTCGCCTGCCATTTTCTTGTTCTTATCTGGAAAGTTGTTGCGTTCTTACTTCTTGATATTTGTAACAACAATTTGTTGTCTTTTGAAATGCTTAAAGTGATTGAACTTGCACTTCTTGTTGAAGGCTAGGTTTGTCGGTCCGAGGCTGCTTGCTATAAAGTTTTTGGAAACTTGTGTATTACTCTTTATGCCTGACAATGATTCTAGAGGTCATATAACAAATGGTATTTTCTATGGTTTCATCAATGTTCACAGTTTTGAGATTTTTTAATCATTCACATCTAAATCGTTGGGCATTTTGTTTCTTATAGCAGTGACCAGAAGTGCATATGTGTTCAATATTTCACGGGTAGCTGGTGGTCATCCTATTCTGGATTCAGTTGCGCTCCAGTCAGAAGCAAATAGATATTTCTTGATTTTACTTGATTTGTTGACGTCGGCTAGTGGTCTCCCGGGTTCCGTTACAATATCTGTTGTTAATAGGTGAGATAATACACATCTGTTTGCTTTTATCTACGTACGTTTACTTGACATTTTGTGATTGTCACCATGTCATTTTCTCAAATTTTGATGGTTATGTAAGGATATATTGAGTGTAAAAGTTAAAACTAATTTGATAACGACTAGATGTTTGTGGGGGAAAACAATTATAGAAAAAGGGAAGCCAGATAGCGATCACTGGTTAGAGAAGTGAATAGTGTAAAACTTTAAGGTGCTTATGGCTTATAGTTGGGAACATTTGTTTTGATTATTGTCTAGTAATTTCTGAAATACTTAATGTAGATAGCAGTGCTAATTTCCATTAGAGCAACTATGGGCTTGAAAAATTAGCCATCCCATCTCTATTTTTTTTTCTCTCTCTAAGGTTCCTAGGAATTTCTAATTTCTACTGGTTCTGTCTCATCATTTATATTTCAAGTATTAAGAGATACCAAGGTATTGTTTTCTCAAAGTAGATGGTTTGTTCTTACTTGGTGTTTATTTGCTGAGTTCTGATTACTGTTAAGTAATTATGTCAAGCACATCTATGCTTAGCATTTGTTTGCTATTTGTTGGATACTTGGATGAGAATATCTCCTTTCTGCTTGTCTGTTATCTAAGTGTTTTTTTCTTATAAATTAGCATGACTGCAATTACATGCTTCTTTTGAATGGAGAAATTGCAAAACCACTTTATCTTTGTCAAAATGAAGTACTGAAGTTAGCTGTACTTATAAGAGTTTTGTGGTAGCTATCGTTGTGTGTGTGTATATATATTTAAAAAAAGATGCATTGGTAGCATTTATGATTTCAGAATTTTGCAACTCGGTTCGTGATATTGTCAATGATAAATCTATTCTAGAAAAGATAATACTCCGTGTTTATTAAGTTTATAGTTTATTTTGTTAGTAGGGAATGCCAGTGCTGCTTTTTGATAGAATTTATCAGCAAAGTATTCAGCCAAATGGAGTTCGAAAAATGTACACATGAAATTGTGATTTTTCTTGGTCTTGGCTTTGCACTATGGCTACATTTATATACTGGCCAAATTGTACTTCATCTTTTTAAATCACGTGCACTAAAATATCTAGTTGATTTACAACCCTAGTAGATAGTATATCTGTCAAAATATACTGTCACTTTGGGGGCAGGATGGCTGGTTCTCACCAAGGGTCTGGCATATGCAGCGTTGAGTAGAGAGTTCATCTCTATAATTTCTGCTGATGACCTTGAAATCACTTTCTAAAGTCCCAATGATGTGATGAGCTTCTCGAGGAACAAGTTGTTTTTCTTCTTCTTATTATTTTTATCAATGCTTTTTTTTTTTTTGTCAATGAGATTAATAGCAATATAATATTTAGATTTATGAAATTAAATTCACATGATTGACAAATGGTTATGGCATCAATTACTTTGTTTTCATAACTGGAGTTGTTATTGGTGCTGGAATCAGGTTGTAGTACACTTTGATGTGCTTCTTTGCAATAATGTTGCAGCATGGCCGACAGCATTGTGCACAGTTAATCAGATTGGATGTATGCATGGAACTGCTGAAATGGTGGTTCATATAATGAGTGATAGGAGCTAGCTGACATCAACTTCATCTCATTGTGGGCAATGGGCGATAGCTTATTTGCTGAGGGTTTTGGTAGCATAGCAATGCAGTATATATGTTTTAAACTGTTACTGATTTCTCAGTATCTCTGTATACTACAAACCCTTGTATTGTGTGAATGCTGCCTTTAAATGTAACCTATTAGATCTTTGGCACACATTCAATAATCGTAATTAATCAACTATATCTTCTTTTTTGGTGATGGCACCTCCAATAAACTGTCCACCCTTTGGTTGGTTATAGCATTTTCTCCTTTAGCAGTCGTATTTAATATGGGGTTTGGTGTTTTTTGTTTTTTGTAAGTTCAAATTATGCGGCGAAGATCTCACAGGCTATTATTAACCAACAAGTTCTGCACTTCAGATCTCAAGTTCTCACTTCTATTGATATTATTCAAAGATTGTTCAGTTGCATGAACATTTACGTCTTTCGCAATAAGCATAGTGTGCCCAGAGAGAGTATGAAATAATTATCGTTTAGTATGTTTTTGGTTAAGTTGCTTCCAAATAAATCAAGAAATAAAGTTAGCTATCATTAAATGCTTCTGTTTCTTTAGTAAGGGGTCATTGATTTTCATTTTTCATAATAAAAAACTGATGCATGGTATTCCAAGCTGAGGAAATTTTAGGCAGGGGTTGTGTTTTTGAGTGCAAATGGTTCTTTTAGGTACCTAAAAAGGATTTTTTTTTTGCCATGGACAAAAGCTATAGTCTTATTCTTTTGGTGATTTATTTCTGTGAGCTCTGCACTATTTCATATCAGGAAAGAAGCATCTCCTGGGCCTGCCATGATTTGGTCCTTATGCATGGGCGGCCTGGGCTGTTATAGTAAATAATGAATTCCCATGGTTGCATGCGATTTCCCTATTTCGTGTTTGATGACTGGTGAGATCTATCTGTCTAGTGGTAATGTTGTCAAAAGTAATTGCATTCTGGTTTAAAAGGCTTAAGTAATAATAAGCTATTGTAAATTCTCATGGGAAGCCTAAATGTTAAGTTTGTTTACCGCTAAAGCTGACATTAAAGTTCCTTTGACATTTTTTGATAACTTCAAGTAAATCGTTTACACTCAGTGTGTTATATATGATCAAATGGCAGCTAGTTTCAGCTGTTTGTGTCTGACACTCCGACTCTTGTAATATTAAAATCACTGTTGTCAAAGTGAAGGTTAAAGAGTGTACAGTAGTTGGAGTTTTATGATATCAACTACTATTTGTTTTCTGCTTGTATGGTGCAAGTAATTTTTTGGTTGATTATTAACTGCCCTTGTTTGATGCTATTAGTTTAGGATGATGTTATTTGGTGACCGTTAATCTGCCAGATTCACAACAAGTTGCACTATCTTTATATCTGTTTGCATGCTTTTTGTTTGATATCAATATAACCCCTTGAGAGTATGATAGTGTCTTGATATTATCAACTCTTATTTAATCATCCTAGTGTGATGTGGCTTGGTGGTTGATTAATGTAATCTATTCAGGCTTATATTAATTGTTGGTCGCTTGTGTCATTGGCAGCAATTTCATGCGAACTTATTTTTCAATGGGTTACCAGGGAAATCCTATCCGAGTCAACTTTGTTGATTTGGCAGACAAATTTGGGGTCCCTTGATCAAAATTAACTTATTGTCACTTTTCTTTTAAATCTTGGTTCCTGCAATTGTATATGCATATGTTCTTGTTTTGAACATCAATCTATATAATATAAGTTTATGAGAATCTATTTTACTAATTACTCGATACATGGTATTTATTGAAAACTGTATGCATTTTCTTTTAGTTATATTTTAATCAACGTGCGATCCTTGATTTTGTGCTTGCACTCTTGAAATCACAGTTTTGCCCATCGTTATTCCTTTCTATGTGCAAGTCCTTCGAGATGGGACAAGCAACGTTCCATTGCTATGCAAAAGTTAGAGTGCAAATAGCATACTTTTTTGGAGAGTGACTACAAAAAGTTATGTAACTTGAAACATTTAACAGTTATTGCATCTGCAATTCAGTTATGTAATCTTGACCATCAGGATCATGTAGGGCAGGCTATCTGAAGGCCCCTAACTGTAGGAATTAGCAACATGTTATATTGACTCTTAAGAAATTCTACATTTTGAACCACACGTGTTGGATATTTTGTTGAATTTATGGCACTACACAAGTTAATTGGAGTTTGTCAACAATATTTGAGGAATCTCATTACCGAGGATATCAAACAGGAGTTGAATTCTGGACTGATGGTTCATTGTATCTGCATGAGGAGCATGTTAGTTGCTGGTGAAAGATGATGATGTTTGGGTGTGTAGTCTGTAGTGTCTTCTATGAGTTTTCTTTTGGTAGCATTTGATTTAATTAAGTGTTTAGTTCAGTGATCTGTTCTTCACTTTGGTTACATTTGGATATTGATTTTATATGTAGCCCTAGTTTCTTCTCTGGCTTACTTAGCTTTATAAGACTTTTTCTCCAACCTATCTTCACTCTTCATTCTTGAAATATCCAATTTTAGTGTCCCATTCTGACTTTTCTTGCATAAAGTTAAATGAGGCCTAAGATGACATCATTACTCCTTGCACCATATAAGGCAAAGGTCTGAACTCTTTGATTAATCTTTTCTACCTCTTTCTAAATGAATACGTGAGCAGAGCCTGCTCTTGCATTCTGAGGAAACAATTACTTGTGATCATTGTTTTTAGAATTCTTCGGTCATGTAGTTGACAAATATCAGTCTGGAGCCCCATTTGAGCTTCATTAGTACTTACGTTTCTTCAACGGTGGTCCATGTCCGGTACTTAATTTTCGTTTGGCCTGTACACATTAGTCTTATGCTGAAGAACGTCACACTAGGTTGTACCACTGTAGAAATTGAGAGACAATGAGACAAAATTTGCATTGATTCATATTTTTATGTTTTTGACCAATATTTGGTCTAAAGCCTTAAATTATCCTCATAGGACAAAATTTGCAAGTTTACGCAAGCTGCTTGTTCATGCCTACCTACCATTAAAGTTGACCATCAAAATCTTTTGGGCTTATGATTTGTATTTCTTTTTTCAGTCTTGCTACCATTGCTCGGAGGAGGCTGCTTCAGTATAGCTCTGTTCTTTCTGCACTGATTGAATTTGATGCTAATTTCGTGGTGAAAGGAGCCCATAATGCGAGCATACAATATTCTCTACGAACTGCTTTTATGGGATTCTTGAGATGTACACACCCTATTATAATGGAGGTAATTGAGGCAACATGTTTCGAGGTGGTATATATATTTATAATTGAGCGAGTGACTTCTGCAACCATTGTGCTTTGATTTTGTGGCAAGCAAACCATCATTCATGTGGCAAGCAAAAAAGTCATTTGGTTTTCACAAGAATGATCAAGTTGGATGGAAAGAGTTGAGTGTGATGGTCTCTTCTTTGATGTTGCTTTTCCACAGTTTGTCCAAACTTGTTCCTTCTTCATATTGGGCATCTTTTACAAGAATGATGGTAAATTTGTACCAACATCCGAGCAGGATGATTCAGAAAGTCAACAAATCATTTATAGTTTCTATGCTTCTGCCTTATTATCGTTTGATACTCTCTATCAAATATTATTGATTTAATGAATCTATCCTTCATGAGAAAGTGATAGTAACATTTGCTCCCCTTTTCCGTAGTAGCATGCTGTTCAGCTTTTGAGAATCAATTGGATATTTTTCATCATTAGCATGTACATTGATTTATTAAGATTTTGATAAAAGCTGAGAATTTGATCAAACGGTACAAGGGACTGCAAATAGTCAAATTCCAATAAAAATGAGATAAGTATTCACGAATTTTTTTAAGTTTGATAGGGATACAGTATATCCATGCCTGTTATTGTATGGAGAGTGTGCATGTTCCTTCTTATCTAACATGTATTGCATGCTACCAACAATGAACTTGTTATCACTTTAATTTTAGCTGATTAGAATTTCTGGAATATGGTGGATGTAAATCTTGCTTTAATGGGTTTCTTCTCCCATTCATTTCCATCAACCATATGGAACACTATGTACATAAACAATATCATAACTGTGACTACTTTTTCATAATCAAGGGGAATCGAATAAGGTTTTCTTTTATCAATTTTCTTGTGAGTTGCATTGGCCAGTTTTTTCTTCCGCAGTCCATTCCACAGTTCATGAGATTCATTTCCTTAAACATGAAGCACTGAACTGTTATTTCTAGCTCTCTTATCTTATAGTGCTGTTAGTTTTTATAATTTATTGTTAATTATTCAATATTAAATCAGTCGAGGGAGAAGCTACTCAAAGTTTTGAAGGCAATGAATGCTGGGGATGCAGCTGACCAGGTTGTGCGTCAGGTTGATAAAATGCTAAGAAATAATGAGCGTGCTTCTCGTGATACTCGGACAAGCAAGGTAGTCTGACTTGGAAATTAGCATGACTCCATTTCTATAATTATACCTCATCGTTTGATCACTGTTGTAACAAATTGTTCTATCCTCTTCAGGAGGAGCAACTACCAAACCATATGCTTATGTCAGGAGAAATACCAAGGAAACGGTCAAACCCTACGGATCAAGAACTCGTAGGATCCACTGATTTAGCGTTAAAGAGGGGTCGTTATGGCTTTAATAGTAATGCTGGTTCTGTAATTCAAAGTGATTCAGGACATGATTACTCAGTAAACGGAGCGTCAGCCAAGGTGCTGCCACTTGATAATGGTCTCACTCCTGTTGAACAAATGATTGCCATGATTGGTGCTTTACTAGCAGAAGGAGAAAGAGGTGCTGAATCTCTTGAAATCCTGATATCCCAGATACATCCAGATCTGCTGGCTGACATTGTTGTTATGAATATGAAGCATTTACCTAAAAGTCCTCCCCCGTTAGCGAGGCTTGGCAGTCTACCAGTGACCCGACAAAGTGGTATATCAACCACTTCTCAGGTTGGACCAACGACACCAAATCCTGTGCTCACAGCACAAGTTCCTTTCTCATCAAATGCAATTAGCACACCATTGTCCACTACAGCCCCTTCCATTAGTCTTCTAGCAGATCCGAAACGTGATTCTCGAAGGGTGAGTTTACCCATATGCTTGTATTCTCTGTTTACTTTGTTTTTATCATTGAGTTAAAGTTCAACCTAATGTTTACAGGATCCCCGTCGCCTTGACCCACGGCGTGCAGCATTACCTGTTGGAGCCCCATCGGAGCATATCACAGAAGATGGTATAGGTTTGACACAATCTTGTTTAGCGGAGTCCGAGTATGATGCCTCTGCCCTGTTTAAAAGACAATCGCTTCCTCTTGTAACGCCAAGCGTGGAGCATTCATCAGAAATGCTTATGCCGAAAGCAGAAGCCGAGTCTCATATCCCAGAAAATATAACAGTATCTCAAGCCAATCATTTAGTTATAAAGGAAAGGGTTCCCGATGAACAAGTCATGCAAGCTGGTCCTGATGTGGAATTTAATAGTGTTTCGGATGTAGCAATTTCTCCTATTGATTATGTTAATGAGGACTCAGATGCACAAAAGTCAGCGGATATTGTAATGACAGATGAGGACCATTACTCCCCACCATTGGTGGAATCAGATCAGCTTTCACCAGGTACAATGGACACACCTGTCTCGGAGGAAATGTCTTCTGATTTACCTGTTCTTCCATCTTATGTGGAGTTGACGGAAGAACAGCAAACAAATATTAGTATATTGGCAATCAAAAGGATTATAGACTCTTATAAGCAGTTAAGAGGGGCGGAGTTTACGCAGACACGCATGGCATTGCTTTCTCGACTGGTTGCTCAGGTGGGGGTCGACCCTTCTCTTGATTGGTTAAAGTTTGTCGAGTTTAACTGCTTTTTTTTTTTTGTTTTCCTGTGGGGAGACATTGTTATTGTTTTTCTAACTTTGTTTTTCTTATTATTACGTACAAACACCGGATGTTTATTTATAATAGATGACCATTTTGTAAAAGAGAGCACATCTTTATATACTAGGTAAGATATTTTTTATAAGATAATTAATGTCTGAGCTGTGATGTGGCATGTCCAAGTCATTCATGCATGATATTCTTATCATGTGAACTTCTGTAAGCAACATCGATTACATTAACCAATGAGTGATAAGGTCGAGCTGTAAGACATTTCTAATAAAACTAAGATGAAATGAAGATGAGCATCTTGCTTAGTTATTCCATATAAGTACTATTAATTACTGTTATGTGCAAACCGTAACAGCTTTGGAGGAAATATATTAATTGCATAGGGTATGACACATAATTATGCATTGATTCCAAAACCATCTTTCCCATCAATTGCATGTTTGCTTGTACTGATGAAGGAATAAACTGAAAATGCCTTTTTTTTTGAAGTGTTTATGGATTCAGATCACTATACAAGGATGCACTTTGCCTTATTAGGCTTCTCATGATTTCTATCGGTTTCTTTGTTGCCTCTGAATCTAGGATTTCATCTGAGTAACAATCTGTAGTTATCAAAAAAATTTCCTTGTTGATCCTGTTAGATTATTATCTTCTAGAGTCAACAAGGATGACCAATTGATCCATGAAGCCCAGAACAGTTAAAATGCAGAGGACACTGATCAAGAACACAAGATATAGTTATATTAAGATTAGCTAGAAGTGGAAGGGGAAAGCAACAATATGTAACTTGTTGAAAGATTGGTCTGCTAAAAGAGAAACGTAGTATAATGTGAAACTACTGCTATAACTCAAGAGGGAGAATGCAGTTCTTGTTATCTAAATCAGAATCATTGACCATGGTTCTTTTAGTTCGAAAGTGATGTGAACCTTACTGTAAGATGGCAATGTTTAACTGTTTGTATGGAATATTTAAATTTGTATTAACACAAGGATAAATGAGCCTTTTGTCCAAAACTAGTTGGGGGTCATCAACCCATATAATAATAGCAAACAGTGACATTGAAAACTTGACCATCGAGTGATGGTTAGTAAAGAGGTTAGCCAGCAGAAAGGGGATGGTCCTCTAATCATTGTAGCACTAAACATCATTGCAATCCTCGTTTAAGCTTGCGCGTGTATGTTGTAATGCTTAAATGGTGCAGCTACGTCACAGGCTCATAACCTTTTTTTTTGCAGACATGATACGATTTCTTCCTCCTGTATTCACTGCCTCCCTCCGTAGCTCTCTATCTCTCTTCCCCCCTTAAATGGGAGAGTATTTTGTGGATGTTTTTAGTACTCATAGAATATATACGAAACTATTGTTATAATTAATCTGGATTCATGTAATACTACTGCTTAGTGTATACTATAAATTAAAATGCAAATATGTTTTCAACCTTGATCTTCCTGTCACGGTATTTAGAGTTGTGTGTCTGTGGTCAACTGTGTGATAATTTTTTTGGTTTCATAAGAATATATACTGTTTTTTAATGAATGAACTGATTCTTTATTGGGTATCAACAGTCGGCTATTTTTCATATAAATTTGTCAACAGCTAATGAGCAACTTCATTGTATTTTGGAAGTATATTTCTTTGACAGGAAAGTTTTATAATGATATTTTGTGCATTTGTTATGCTGCAGGTTGATGCTGATGATGTGGTTTTATTGATACAAAAGCACATTGTCTCAGACTACCAGCCTCAGAAGGTATATGTTTTAAATATCTCGATGTATTTTATAATCTGATTTTAATGTGAATTTGTATCTTCACCAGGGACATGAGCTTGTAATGCATGTGCTATTCCACCTGCATACTCTCACGATGTCAGATTCAGCTGACAACTCTGCAGTGGCTGTTGTATATGAGAAGTTCCTTTTGGGAGTGGTAAGAATGTGCTATACTGCTATTAGTGACATAAGATGCCAATTTTGTGCAGAAATTTAAGATCGACTTTTAAGCACTTTTTTGGTTGCTGTAGGCGAAGTGTTTGCTGGATACTTTGCCAGCAAGTGATAAGTCCTTCAGCCGTCTTTTTAGTGATGCTCCTTATTTGCCGGAGTCTGCATTTAAGCTTCTTGATGATATATGCTGCTCAGATAATAACTGTGGTAAAGATATTCGTGATGGTGATCGTGTTACTCAAGGTCTTGGTTCTTTGTGGAGCTTGATTTTAGGACGACCTCAGAATCGTCAGACCTTTTTGGACATTGCTTTGAAGGTGAATTTGTCTAGATGTCTAATTTTTGAATGAAAACCCTTATCCCATGAAAGTTCAGGCTAATTGGATAGAACCTTTTCTTCTTTTAATTCTTTAAGCAATGGCTACGACCTTGTTCTGAATTTAAGCACTTTTTTGTGTGTGGAATATCAGCTACAATTTTACTTTCTTTCTTTATAAATTTTTTCTCATAACCATTAATCACAACTAACTAAACGTTGTTTTAATGCATTTTCTATCAAATTTCACACACAACAGATTTTTTAAATTATAATATCTATTTGAATGTAATTGTTTTAGATGGTTGTTACAAATGATGAAATGATATTTCAATTGTCTGGCAAATGGCTATGGTATTTTGTCTGAGAGTTATCTATTAATACATTCTGACACTAGTGACTCTACATCAGGAAATCATAGCTTTGGTGATGCGATATATGATTATGTAATATTTAAGTTGTTGCCAGTTAATTTTAGTTGGAACTCAGGGTTTTAATGTGGCATCTAGCATGCTATATCTCAACCGAAGGGTGCAGGTTGAGACGACTTTTCTGATGAGCACATGTGACCATAAGTTTTTCCACCATTTTTCATATTGGAACACTATAAGTAAAAATATGTTGGTTAAGAACATATGATGCAATTAATTTGCTTGAAATTATTACTTTGTTTTTTCTCATTTAGCAATTTGCATTTGTAAAAATGATGTTCGTGTTCTATTTTGTACAAGTTACACAGAAGGGATTTCCATCCCATGATTTTTTTAGTCTTTCTAGTTAAAGTTCTTTCGGGATGCTTTTTCTATTTAGCATATGTCTTCGTGTCGCTGGTTGCATTGCCTCCTTGCATTGATGCATTTTGAATTGCAGTGTGCTGTTCATCCAAAAGACGACATCCGTGCAAAAGCTATCCGACTGGTAAGGAAATTACAACTTGCATTTCGGTGATACAAATAGGCTTCTAAGGCCTAATTTGGTAACATATAAATTTTCCGTTGATGTTATTTTATAATGCAAGCTGTTTGTGTTTGAAAACAAAGTCAAAACTTGTTTAACAAAATTATTTCATTTACAAATGAAAAGATGAAAACAGGGTGAAAAGAGATCGATGTTGTATTTTATTTCGGTATAAAACATAAACCCCAGTAAACTAAATAGCCGACATTTGTTTTTACACGTGAACTCGTTTCGTAAGCCTTGAAATACAATAGCTGGCTTTCATTAAATATTGTAAACTGAATTTGGTCCAAAAATCTAGACACTAGGCGGTTTTCAGGCACTCTTCTTTTACCTGGTCTACTTGTTTTTCAAAATGTAAATGAAAATTCAATACTGAGGGTGTTGCCAAACAGTCGCTAAACTGTTTGTTGGGATTCCTAACTGGAGAATTGCTAGCTTCTTAGACGGTTAAATTTTTGTTTGCATCTATTTTCAGGTGGCGAACAAACTTTATGTAATCAATTTCATCTCAGAGAAAATTGAGGATTTTGCTACAAAAAAATTGCTCTTAGCTGTTAATAGACCAGTATCAGATGTTGAGTTTTCAGTTTCCGGGTCCAATGTGCAAAGAACAGAAGGGCAGGTGTGTTTTGTTTAGTTAACTATGCTGTGGTGTCCATCTGCATTCGTGTTACTTGGTTGCAATACTTCTATGTATTTACTGCATATCTTATGGCCTCTTTTATCATATTGTGCTTTAGTGAATGTTTGAGGTTTTTGTATAACATACCTTTTTATCTTAACACTCCATGCCAATTCTTTTGAATAACAAGTGTTTTTATTCTAATGCAAAAGCAGTTTGCCAGGCTAAAAATGAACTTCTGGCATCATTAATACTGAGTATTTATTTATTTGTTTGTTATAGTTAGGTTTATAACACTAGATCAAGGGTCACAGACTCGCAAATGTTGGAATCTGGCAGTGTCATATGCCTTTTTTTTGGGCAGCTTTGTTATTTTCCTTTCAAATAGCATTTCTTAATTTTATGGTCTTCTGAGTCGTTAGCTTCTTACGATGGTGAATACTTTCTTTTCGTGTTGTTTCCCCCATCTTCATTTTCAGATGGGTAGTCAAGAAACATCAGTTAGTGGCTCTCAGATTTCAGAGCCAGGGACTTCTGGGAATGACTCTGCAACAGGTGCACAATCAGATTCCCAAAGTGATCTGTCAATGTCACCTGCTCAAGCTCAACAACACCTCTCTTTATTTTTTGCTTTATGTACCAAGGTTTGCTTCTATGATATATCATTTCTACACAGAACTAGTCGTGTTCTGTTTCAGTTTGTTAGCAAGGCTGATGTTATACCGCTTGCTGCTTGTTCTGCTTTTGCTTTTGTGCAGAAACCTAGTCTTCTTCAACTTGTATTTGACAGATATGATCATGCTCCAAAGGCTGTTAAGCAGGTGATCTTTCTATTTGTTGTGTTACTGAAACTCATTTTACATTCTTTTGTTCAGGTTAGGTTATTTTGTGCTAAAACTTTATATAAATCTGCATTTCATCGACAATAGGTCCTTTTTGTGCAATATATACATGTTGGCGACAGAGGCAAAGGGCTTGTTAATTGTCATAATATGCAAGGAAAAAACTTCCTAACCAATGCACTATTGTGTGATAATTAAAATGCCAGTAACATAACCTGATGCACTGAGAGACCATTATGATTTCTTTATTTAGTTCAAATTATATCTAACACCAATTATGCTTTCGATATGTTAACCAAACAGAGCTGTACTCCTTTCAATCTTCATAATAAAATTCAGTCCAGTTGGTGTTTGATTTCATTTTACATCCTGATAAATGCAGGCTATCCATCGTCATGTCCCTATTCTTATCCGGGCACTAGGTCCATCATATTCAGATTTACTCAAGATAATATCTGATCCACCCCAAGGAAGTGAAAACCTCCTGACACAGGTGTATATTCCCTCATGTAATGTTTGATTTTTTTTTCTTTCAGCTGATATATTGTGTTGATATAATGTATGTTTTTTTTTTGCACAAGGTGCTGCATGTTCTGTGTGAAGGGACAACTCCTGCGGTCGATCTTGTTGCAACTGTCAAGCGTTTATATGAAACTAAACTTAAGGTGATTAATTCTATGAATTTTCTTTTATTGATTTAATTGTCAACATTGTCTTTGCGATATTGTATTTACATGGTATTTCTCTCTTGCAGGATGCGACAATACTTATTCCAATATTGTCTTCCTTTACCAAGAATGAGGTTTTCCTTTTTTTTCCTTTTTACATTTTTCTATATTTGAATGAACCACTTTGTTTAATCGCCACTTAGAAGATTAGGGGTTAAAAGGCGAATTGACTTCTTTGTACCGCTTAATGCCCTTTGGAACACTGACGTCATCAAGTAGATTGGCCAAGGCTCTTCATGTATTGTTTCTTGATTGAAGATGTGTTCGGAATTTGTTTGCTTCTCATATATGCTATATCGTAGTAGATCTATTCTGGAATGTTGTTTAGCTTTCATGAAACTCCGTACTTCTGGTTTTGTCATCTAAAATAATGTGGATTTTGGTTTCAGGTTTTGCCTATTTTCCCCCGTCTTGTACAGCTTCCATTGGACAAGTTTCAGACAGCATTGGCTCACATACTACAGGTCTCAGTTATCCTAGGCCCATATTCAACTGTTTGTTTGCTCCTTCTTTCCAATAAAAGATACAACTTACTTTTAGACACATTTTTGTGCTTGTTAAATGCATCCTGGTATGAACAAATACAACAATTTTACTCCCTCTGTCCCGAAAAAGGCAACTTTACTCGGCACGTTGATAAATAACCAAATGCCCAAAAAATTCCTTCAAGTTCAGGAAAGAGTTGAGAAAACCTGTGAACCACAATCAATCACACCTATATATGTCAATCTATACTATATTACATAAGCACGAATGATCAAACAGTTAAAATATTGAATTCTAAGTATAAACAAACTCTTAGCCGTCCATTATAGCATCTTCAATCATGAACAAAAAATTTTAATTCTTGATTATTATTAATTGTCAAATGTATGTTTTCATTAATTTACATAATTTATTAAATATAGGTTTTTTTTTTGCTTAAAAAACCATGAAGTTGTCTGTTTTTTTTATTTATCAAACCCCTCAACCAATTTTTTGCCTCATAAACCCCCCAACCAACTGAAATTCATTAATTTGGTATTTTTTTGACCTGAACCGGTTGCATTTGATGACATGGATTTTTTTAATTTTTTTAAAACTAAATTATTATTGTTATTATTAATCATCATCACAATCATTAATAATAATAATATAATAGTATTCAGTTATTCATAGCCCTATGCCCCTATCTAACACCAATAATCCCTTCCCCTTCTCCGGCGAGCCAAATCAATAAACTGATTCAAGAAACCAAATCAATTTGATTAACACGAAAGCAAACCAAATCGAGTTAACAAAATAGCAAATCAGATTTGATGAACACCAAAACAAGTTAACATAATCCAATCCAAACCAAAGAACAAGCATGAGCATCGAAGAACAAATCAGGCACACATCTCTGAAACCTGAACTCAAACTTGAAACCATGGAGACGGAGGTTGAAGCATGAAGACAATCGATTGGAAGCACAGACATCATAAACAATCGATGACTTGAACCCTGAAACCGAAACTCAAACCTGAAACGATATAGACAGAGGAGGAAGCATCACGTGAAACTAAACCCAGGTCTGGTGGTGAAATCTATCCACACACACAAAATGCACCTGTAATCTTGAGACACAAACAAGATGAATCTGGTGATAAAGCTAAACCAAATCTGGTGTTGAAATCAACCAACAAACACACAAAACCATAGTTACCTAATTCGTTATACCCACGATTTCCGTTCCGCACGGTTCGTTCCCAATCGCAAGTCGATTTCGTGCCAATCGCTCATTGGTTCGCGTATTGGAACGGTCATCAAATCGAACCAAACCGGTATGAAATTCGTTCCAATTGGTGCTCAATTCGTGTACTGGAATGGTCCTAGATACGTTCTGCATATTCAGAATACGTGAATTAATTCACCATTTCTTCAATTTTTCTGTTGAATAAAAATGGCGGGGAACAAGAACGAACTTCTCGTTTTCCAGAAATTGGATAGGTTCTCCTCGTTTCCATAAATTAGACACTTGATTCTTCAGCTTCTTATTCTAATTCCTATAAATATGTATTCTTTAAACTCGATTTCATATCAGTTCCATTACTTCCATACTTCTTTTGATATACACAAAAGTGCAGAAGTAGAAGTGCAGAACCCAAACAACTTTCTTTCTTTCTTTTCAATTCACATAAAATGGTGTTTGGGAAGAATACTCCTACTCCAGAAGAAAGTGACACAGAAGGTTTCATTGATGTTGCAGAAGAGGACCAAAGTAATTAATTTTAAATGTTCATGTTTTCTGATTATGGTACACTGTACCAGATTCCATGGTACCCCATATCGTCGTACCGAATTGAACCTACCCCCTCGTACCGAATACATGCACTTTAGCGTACCTCGTTCCCGTACCGGAGTGATCCGCGAACTAGGTAACTATGCACAAAACACATCGTGAAACAGAGTCTTCATCGATGAAATCGAGTCTTCATCGGAGGCTGAAAATGGAGGATGTGTAACTTCGTATGTAAATCTGGAACGGAACCCCTGACGGATGTTGTCGTTGACTAATCGGAAGCTGGAGACAGAGCAGATCCATCATCGGTACTTGGTATTGGGTATGAGAATCAGAAATGTGGGTTTCAAAGTTTTTATTATAATGTTTTTTAATTCTATGTTTTTAAAATTTAAAATATATATTTTTTTCAATATGTTTGTCACGTGGATGCCACGTGTGATGTGTGTGCCACCTAAGCTTTTTTTGCCATGGTGTGTGCCACGTAAGCATGGTAGCCGGTTGCACCCTACAACATACCAAATTCGTGATTTTTTATTGTTTGGGGGGTTTTATGAGGCAAAAAAATGGTTAAGGGATTTAATCGAAAAATTGTCCAACTTGGAGGGTTTTTTTTACGGAAAAATCCCTTGAATATATGACATTAAAAACAAATTTACTCTGCGTTTAAAGAACTCCTAGAAACTTTTAATATGAGCCTAGATTGAATATATTTACTATCATACCGTTGCATTGCATGCCTGTTTGGTCTATAGCAATAATCTAGCTGGTTTGGTTTGGAAAAATGTCAAACCAAGGTTACTGGTTTGGCCGAGATTTTTACATTAGAACCACCCAAACCGAATTTTGCACATCTCCATTTCATGGGTACACTTATAGTGATTGTTAATGACCAAGTATGCTAGTGTGGAGAGAAATCTTTCCTAAGAAAAAGAATATGAACATTTTATACATTGGGTTAACCAAGTGGCTGAGGCTTCAAGTCCCACTTGAGACAAGGTTTAGTATAAAAAAAGGTGCACGCCTTGAAAATCAGGATTTTCAGTGTATCTTATTGTTCCTATGCAACATCACTATATTGTTAGAGATGTTATTTAGTTTGCCGAACATTTTCAATAATTAAAAAATAACCCTAGAAAATAAGACTGTTTCAAATTGGTGAAACCTCATTGAATGGGTTGTAGCTATGGTTTAGTTTTCTACAAATAATTGGAATAATCTATATATCATATAATACAATTTGATTTTCTCCTTGTGGTTCCTGTACTGAACTTAAAACAAATCTGTGTCATTGGACATTGGGAAACACATAAGCGTCGTTCAACTTATTGCACGTAATCAGAAATACCATTTATAGAAACTTATGTTGTAATTAAGGGAAGATATCTTGCTTACATAGTGTAGGGTTTTAAGTTTTTAGGTTTTTAGGAATTATAGTTTATCAATCTTGAACAGAACTGAAATTTGTTAGGCACAATAAAGTACTATCCTAGTCCAGATACCAAACTTTGATAAAGTTTCAGCAACAAATAGTACTTAGAAGCGTGTTCTTTGTTCAGGGTTCAGCTCATATGGGGCCTGCATTAACACCAGCAGAAGTATTGGTTGCAATCCACGATATTAACCCAGAGAAGGATGGCGTTCCACTTAAAAAGGCATGTCTGGTCATTCTCATCATCAATGTCATACGCCAGCCATTTTTATGCTTTGTTTGTATATTGTTGCAGATAATGGATGCTTGTTCTGCTTGTTTTGAGCAGCGTACTGTTTTCACACAACAAGTCCTAGCAAAAGCATTGAACCAAATGGTATTATACTTCTCCTTTGATTGTAAATTTGTTTATAGGATGTGTGTATATCTAACTTTTAAAAGTTTAGGTCGAGCAAACACCTTTACCTCTTCTCTTCATGAGGACAGTAATCCAGGCGATCGATGCTTTCCCAAAACTGGTAACTAAGATACTTCAGTATATGTATACAAATATAAACAACTTCATCTCTGAATCTAATTAGGTGATATCATTATCCTGAGGAGTATGTAGGGGTATGATTCTGACCATCATACCCTTCACTAAATCTTTTTAGATGTCATTCGAGTTTTCGACATATATTTGATTTGTCATTGTTCTTTTCAGTTTGTATCAAATCATATCTTTAATTATGCGGATGTGCTATATATTGCCCATGACACATACTGTGTACTGGTCTCTGTTTTCTTTCTTCCTTTTTTTAGTTGGGGAGTTGAGATATGCGTCTGGTCTCATGATATCAAGATCTGTCTTTATTTGCTATTTGGAAGGATATCATATCGTTTGTAACACTCATCCTTTTGTATCCAGGTAGACTTTGTGATGGAGATACTTTCAAAACTCGTAAATAAACAGGTAAGTAATTTCTAGCAGCCTTGCAAACTTGTTTTAAAAATGCAACCCTTTGAAAGCTGAGAAGTCTTGGTGCACTTCCTTTGGAATATTCATTTATCTTCGGGCTGGGTGTTGTTCCAGGCCAAGAAAACCATAGAGCTAAACCGGTCCGGGACAACTCTGTTTTGTTTGATGTGGTTCTTGGTTTTAATTTTCTCTTTAGAAACTGGTTTTCGGGTTAGTCAGTCCAGTTCAGAATCAGTACCGAACTCGTTTTATTTTGTTGACTTGAAATTGAGCTTTTTAAAGTGTAAAATTTTCAACTTTAAATAAACCCCAAGTATGTGTTAGGTTGGTCCACTGTGGGACCAAACTGGTTTTGATCAATTTAGTTTTTGCTTCACTGTATTTTACTATTCCGATGTGGTTCCTTTTTTAATTCACACCACGATTTATATTAGAAATAAGAGAGATTTCTGTAACTATATTTTAAATCATGGTTAGGGGGTTGCCCCAAAAATGCAACTTTATGTAGTCACTTGACTGTTTCTGTGGTTGGTCTAGGTATGGAGGATGCCGAAATTGTGGGTTGGATTTCTGAAATGCATTTCACAAACACAACCACATTCTTTTCACGTGTTGTTACAAGTATGTTCTTTTCCCTCTTGGTGTTGGACCCTGCAATCCTGCAGTGATTTTTTTCTTCCTCAAGGCTTCAATCCGTTGCCTTCTTAACATTAAATTGTTCTTGCAGTTGCCGTCACCACAACTTGAGGGTGCTCTGAATAAATATGGTAGCCTCCGAGGTCCGCTTGCTGCATATGCCAACCAACCTACCATTAAAGCTTCCTTGCCTAAGTACGCATTTCACGTAACTGTTGAACCAGTAACATCCTTTGCTTGTGGCATTCACAAATCAATTTTATTTGACCATGTTCAAAAAATTTTTTCCGGGTGGGTCAAAATGGGTCAGGTCAGATTTGGTTGATCCACCGACACTTATTTATTTGTTTTTTCTTTTTTCAGTTTTATAGATAATTAATGTTGCAAGTATGATTCCAAAAGTCATAGTACTAATAGTAACACAACTTTTACCCAACAATCTACTTAATTTCAATTTTAACGATTAAAACCATAATCATAATCAGGTATTTACCCAACACTCTTAACTGATCGACCGTTCATCATCATTTCAAGATAATATTTGACAATTGAAAATTTGTTTTCTTTCTGGATATTATTGATCTTAGTTACCATCTCATTTTTTAGGTCAACTCTACAAGCCCTTGGTCTTGCGAGCGAACCACACTTGCAGCAACAGAATCTTGCTGCTGCTTTCAACAACCCAGACAAAAGTGCTAAGGTTCAAGGGACATCATGACAATGATACATAGTTCAAGGACTAGGTACCCAATTTCCGCATTTCTGCCACATCAG
Organism: Centrapalus pauciflorus; assembly: GCA_020465985.1. Classification (NCBI taxonomy): domain Eukaryota; kingdom Viridiplantae; phylum Streptophyta; class Magnoliopsida; order Asterales; family Asteraceae; genus Centrapalus; species Centrapalus pauciflorus. The sequence goes on along the minus strand of JAANYP010009486.1, from coordinate 290,691 downwards.
CATTTGTGCGGGGATCCTTTGCGAGTGTACAAAGAGGCGTGAGACCCTTGGTACTTTCCTGAGTAAATATAGCTGGATCCAATCCGACATCTGTGATGTCGTGCTGCTTATCATGAATTTTAAGTCAAAGGAGATCATGGGCAGCAGTCATCTTGTAGGGACTGGGGTGTAACATTAATTCATTGTTGTCTTTTGTAATTTCCTGTTATGTTTTTAATTTGATTCAGTAGTGAGCTCTGTAGTCTGTAGGAACTTTTTGTCATCCCCCTCCCCTCACCTCACCCCACCCCACCCCACCCCACCCTAAACCTAGGTTATTATATCTGTGAAATAGTGCATACCTATGTGAATCTCATCTGAGCTTAAGGATGAGATTTGTTTTTTAAACCTTATAACAAATTAATAATGTCTGTTTACAAGATTATTCACAGTGACTAAACTACATGCTGAGTTTTTATTGATAAAGGGTCGTCCAAATATAACAAAATACTGCTAAAAGTGAAATGGAACAAACTGCACCAAGTGGTTAAGTAAATGGGTTAGATGTCGGTTTTGTATTCAAATGTTTATAGTTTTATTCTAAAGTAAGGTTTATAATGTAATTTCAGTAGTAATGATAGATATTTGACGTAAAATGTAGAAATAAACTTTCATTAATTTATATAGTTTAAAAAACGAAAACAAAAGGTTGAAAATATACGACTTAAAAGTCTTGAATATTAATTTGGTTATATTAAATATATATTAAAGAGTCTTGATCGAGAGGTGAAAAACGATAAATTTATTTTAAAAAAATTAAAATGTATAATTAGTATCGTACTATTTAAAAAAAAAATAGTTGATGTTTTAAATGAAAGGCATTATATATTTAAATAATTTTGTAACTTTTTCCTGTATTAACTCAAGGTCCGAATAAGAATTTATGTTAACAAAATTAATCGCTGGATGATGGAAGACGCATGTAAGAACTATAAAGTAATAATATTTTTAATTTCTTTTTCCTGTCTAAATTCCGTCAGGGAGAAGAGATAGGTGAATCGAAAGGGTGATGCTAAAGAGACATCCTAATAGGGGTATAATTAGGACTTTCTTTCTTATAACTTAGTTGGTGAGGTGAGTGTTTATTGGTTGATATACTTTTACTTTCTTCATTCTTTAGGCATAGAGATGTCTTTTAGGTAAGTTGGGGTGTTTTTTTAGACTTCCCTGCATCGAAATGAATCCATCATCGACTGTAAGTTGCTACATCGATCTTGGTAATTGGTACGTATCAATCATGAATGCGTATATCTTATTGGCGTCTCAGAATTTGTTACTGAAAAGTATTGACCTACAACGGTTTGATTAAATGTCTAGATGAATCAACGCAGCGCGTATTTGTAAGTCAAGTTTAACTCAAATATGGAAAAGTTCAATCGTTTGGTGCCTGAGTCAAAGCCCACCTTGCTTCAAAGTCACCTCCGTTTGTTGCTTTTTACTCTAAAATGGAATTAGTTTTCCTCATGATTATCACTTTAAGTTGGTCCTTATCTGCTTGTTGCTTTTCTCTCCTGTTGGTCAAATGACGTCCTTCTAGAAACATGATCGTCTAAATGTTGATTAAATTGATGTTTTTTTCTGTAGGGTCTCCATGAAATCCTTTCTACACCAACTCTTTTGACAAGCAACTGTTTTACAAATACACACACATCTTATTAGTTAGATATGTTATTATGATAACGAGTTCTTGATCCATGTTTAAGTAAGGCCGTCAAATTTTTACACGATCTAAGTGTCTGACACGAAAACAACTAGAACCCGGTTGAAAATCAATTGACATAAAAATAGTTGTATCGTGTTAGAGTCATCATGAGTTGCTTGACATTTACCAAATTGACTTTGTTTAGACCTTTAGATTATGATAATCATAAAGTAAAAATATTAAATCTTGGAAATTTTTACTGGTGTCACCGTATTATTATGAATGTTTATTATTTGATTGGTTTTCAGGATTTCTCGAAATCGTATCGGATTGGATCACCATAGTCATCTACTAAAAAACAACTATGGTGCACTGTTTAATCTACTTAGTAATTTCACCAAGAAACAACTAAAAAAATGTGTAACGTATGAACACTAAAATTTATTTCAATAAACCATAAGTAGTTTAATAACTATAATTCTATAACAAATTAAGAGTCAATCAACTAACTAAATATTTTCAGTGGGTAGGCAAACAATATATGTACAAAAATAAATTAAAAAATGTATCAATTTGTAAATGGGCTTTGTAGATTTATAATTATGACAACTAACAATGCAACAATGGAAAAAAGTTTAAATCAACCCTCACAATTAGGTGACTAAGCAATTAACATCCTAAGTTCCTAACAACTAAGCCTAAAACTTATATCAAAGTATCAAACCTTTATACACAAGCTTAGACTAGAGACCAAGAGAGCAGAGTAGATAACCTTAGTCATCTACTAGTGGGTTTGGACTAAAGTGGCCCAATGTGTAAATGTATAGATCAAAAAGTGTATCTTTTTTTTTAGTTGTGATACTCTTATCTTTCGAAATTCGAATCACATAATATATATATCGTTATTATTGGTGTCACACCCGATTAAATGACCATACCCTAAATCCCTTATGGTTTTCATCTTTGGTTTAATTTTTTTTAATAGACCAATTGATTAGTATGTTGAACTCTTGTCCTTTTTGGTCAAAAACTCATCTTTGCCATCAAGTTATCATATAGTTGGAAGTTGACCTGTGGTGACACCCACCCGTAAAAGCAATGTTTTTCTGTGTTTCTAAAGTTTCTTGGACTAATCCAGATGTTCAAAGTTCAAATCACTCGAGCAAAAGGGTCAAACAGTAGAACCTTTACGTTACCATACCACCAATCTTAGCTACCTTTATGCTTGGAATCAAAGCGGTACTCGTCATCAAGTATGACCTAGCAACCTGTTTTTGTAGTTTTGAAAATTTTTTTGTGCACACGTGTAACTGTAGTAGTCATTGGTGATCGTTGATCATGTTCATTTCTTAACGCACCTGCTTTCGGCTTTAAGGTGATTGAGATTTCTGAAAACACAAAGTGGGCCATAAACTTTTTTTGGGCATTAGTTAGTTTGTCCGAAACACAACAAAAAATAAAGGGCTGTTCTCATTTGCTGAAACTGATAGCAGTATCAAAATTTGCCCTTAATTTGTCAAACCTCCATGGCCCCTGAAGCTCACAAAATTTACTTTTTCATCTTGAGTGCTTCATCTTTGACCCCACTACCTAACACTTGTTGTCATAAGTCCATCGAGTGCATTAATTGTTCCCACTAGTGTTGGCCTAATTTTTACACTGTATCATTTCATTGGAAGATTTTTCCTTTCCTGCAAAGTTCTTGTTATTTAGCTTAATATCCATAAAAATATCACATTGTTGAATGATAACTTGTCGTATTTTATCTCTACCTCTACTTTATCAGCACGCATGGTGGTCTGGTAAATGGCGTGTTCCATTTTTTAAGCATTTTATGGCCGGAAATTATGAAAACTACATGAATTCATATCTTTGATAAAATTTTCTCCAACTCTACAGAGCACCTCTTAATTCCATCTGTCAATTCACACGTAGAAAATGATACAATATTTGTTCAGAGTTGCCTCTTTTCGGAAGCCCAAATCCAAAAATCCAAAACAATCTGTAGTAACTTATAATTGCATAAACCATGCATCATATAAATACTTTGATTTTGGGAACAAGTGCTGTTTGCCAAGGGTCTGTGGCCCATCCTTAGCCTCACAGATACCCTTTTCAGAAAGTTAGAACTTTTTGGAGTGTTTATGACCAGAAACCGATGTTTCTGCATCTCTGCATTTCATCATTGGGTTATGCAGGTCTGCATTTGTGTTTTTTGTCTGTGTTTCTGAGAGTGAAACAATGAATGAATCAATGATATTCGTTTATTAAATAATAGTGTTGAAATCATATATGCATACATAATCTATAAACAGTCATTACATAAAAAATTTAATGTCAATAGTCATTCGAATCTTGTATGATTGGGGAACTGTTTTGTCTAGTGCTTGTCAATTTATATTCTTCTATACATGTATATTGGTGTGTCTATAAACGTTTCTTTAAAATGAATATTATTAGTATAAAAGTGGTATATAATCTCTACACAAATACATATATAAAGCTTGTTTGTGAAGGAACATCTTTTGTCACATAGGTAAAAATGTAAAATGGATAGAGTGGGCAAATTGATTAGTGGTTCTTATTATTGTTTTTGAAAATGATGAAAGAGTAATAATAAATGTATTATATTATAATTATTAATAATAAAAAAGGGAGTGTATATATGTATGGTACAACTTGGTAAAGTTTGGTTAATTAAGTGTCCTTTGTGGCAGGAGCTATTATTATTAAAGGATGGTACCCCAATTGTTACTGTTACCCAGGGTGTGGGGATCACAATTAGCCAGTAGGAAGGACAAAAACATGGTCCTTTTTTTAAGATTTTTCAATTATTTAACCCCACTAAATTACATCATCATGCTAATGTCACATATCCATCTACTTGTACTGCCATGGTACTTTTATTGGGCTAACTCCCAGAACACAATCATCTATTCGTCCGGCACCAATACTACATTTTTTTTTTTAATTTTACTCTCTTTCTTTCTTGATTTAAAACACATTTATGATATGTAGTTGGAATTATGTCTATAAATGTTAAGAAGATACATTTGGATTCTCCTTAGAGGAAGTGACAGAATATGCATCCTTCTGATATATTATTGTCACTCTAGCAAACTTGGTAAAACTTACAAAAATAGATTGTTAAAGGTATCTAGCTTAAGAGCTGATTTAACTTCAATTCAAGACTGAGTTCCTATGAACAAGTGCGAATATTGCATCCATCATCACTTGACGATGGTGGTGAATTGAATGTCCTTCAAAGAGGTCATGGGGCATCTCTTGGAAGGAGGCTATAGTGTAAAAAGTGCATAAGAAACATTACGTAGATATGATTGATCGATGCCATTTGTTCCGGCACTATTCAAAACAAGCCATTTTGAATGTTAAGGATTATCCCATGCCTTGATTCCACTTAACCACTTCGGTGTTTGTATGTTGTGGGTTTTAATTTCGGTATTTCTAGGGGTTGTCCCTAGGTTACACATTTTGAAAAAGTGGTTTAATTTATTTCTTTTATGAATGTCTTACCTAAGTTACCAATAACACTCATAAAAAGGGTTCAATATGGGACATAACACATTTGTCTAGACATTCAATGAATGAAACATATAGTTCACACTACCCTAGTTTAGTACATTAGTCTTGTATTATGCAAAAAGTGTGATTTAATAGACTACTGAAATGCTAGTTGGATTAGACGATCTGACTTTATCTAATGTTATTCACATTTTATTAAATAAGTTATGTGCTAGAATTTGTATGCCATTTGACGCGTGATCATCCCATCTGCTAACGTTATTTTTATGTTTGTTGTGTTGGGCGTGTCGGGTCTTCATTGTAGTAATTAATCTGTCTGGATATAATATTGTATCGTATCAAATCACTTTCCATGATTAGTATTTTTAGCATAGAGTTTCATGAAATCCAATAGAGGATAATACAAGGTTGAACACTTACAATTTTTTGGCTATAATGCAAGTGTAAGAATTGTCCGTGTTAAGTGTATACAAAGTGAAACCAATCAATATGTTTTTGTAACAGATTTATCAAAATTGACCGTTGTAGTTAACTAGGCCTTATAATCAATGATTAAAGGGGTCACTAACATTGCTAAAACGGTTTTAGGAATAAACGTTCATAACTGCAAATTAAAAATCGACAGTTATAAACCATTAGCTTCAGTACTTGCTTTGAAGTTCAATATTCATTGAAGTTCAGTGAACATTGAACCTTCAGCTTCAACACATAACTTCATTACATGAGCGCCTGTACAACACCTTCAGATTAGTATACATTGAACCTGCTCTAGTACAATGAGTTTCATTAGTACCCGCTGACCTAAGTGAGCATTTTTTAATCATACTTAGCACTTGATAAAATCATTTAGGCTTCATTATAAAAGGGCGGCCATCAGGGGCTCTGCCCCTTGGACCCAATATGTCAGGCTTGGACTTAAATTAGTTTACACGAGCACGCCTTCAGTGAGGACTCACTGATACTGAAATCAATTGTTTTTTTGATAAATACAATGACACTAAAATATTTCATGGTGCATGCTTAGTTTCGGTTTGGTGTTGCTGGAGTTGGAGAAATGGTGTGACGTTTGCATCGGTGGATGAGAAGCCAAAGCTTATCAAAGACTATTCAAAACAAGGCTTTGTTTTGGATAGAAAATAGGATTAGGAAAAAATGATTCAAATGGCAGAATTAGATCGTGTATTCATGGTTGTTCGATTTGTAGCTTTCTTAAGTTTGTAGAGTCGTATTTTGGCGGGGTGGAGACAACCTTAGGTGTAATCTTTTGTCTTCTTTTCTTCGGAGAAGACAATTTTGGTGAAATATAATTTCTCAGCTTTTCAGGATAAAAAAACAATGGCAGTAAAATACATGGTGATACAGACGACGAACATGTTGTTCCAAACCAAATACCTATGTGCATGTGATTAGAGAAAATATGTAATTCCAAGCATTCATTCATACATAGAAGACACACACACACACAATTACATAATTTTTTTTTTTTTGTTGGTTTGATTACAATTTTAATTCTGATTAATAAGATGGAAGTGAAATCTTGTGCAAAGATTGTGTTTCAAAATGAGTGACCTAGGTCGTAGGAAAACATGATCCCTTGCCACCCTAAAAGGAGACTCCAACAATGTGGATGCTTGTATATGTGATTATTGCAACAAAACAAGACATACCAAGGGTGGATGTTTCGAGCTACATATATGTTAGGATACCCAAACTAGAGGGACCATTTAGTGTATTTTCCATTAGCTGCGAAAGTCTTTGTATATTATTAGTAATATGTTTCATGCTATCGGAGGAAAATGAAAATTACGTTGCTAAAATTGATAACAAAAGATTGTTATAATATGTAAAATTTATATGTTTTCAATATTAGTAATAAAATGAAATTACGTTGTTATTATTAAAATCTACATGGTATGTTGTTATTATTAGTAAAAGGACAAAGTATATTACATTAATATATGGGAAAATGAAATCAAATAGCTCTGAATTTTCGACTTTGTACATATTTATGTAGTAAACTTTTTTTTTGTGCACATTTGGTAGTCAAAGTTTCAAAATTGTTCCAATTTGGTAGTTGGCGTACCTTTGAACCGGTTGCTTCCGGTTTCGATGCCTACATGGACAATTTTTTAATGACGTACCTACCCGTTTTTATATTATACCTGATTTTATCTACGTGGCAACTCGTTTTTAAAATCTCCCGGGTTTATAACGCCGTATGAAATTAAGAAATCACCCGGTTTATAACGTCGTTTTTTTAAAAACCCGGTTATAAACCCGGGTGATCTTAAAAAACGGGTTGCCACGTAGATAAAACCGGGTATTATATTAAAATGGGTAGCCACGTCATTAAAAAATTGTCCACGTAGGCATCGAAACCGTAAGCAACCGGTTAAAAGGTACGCCAACTACCAAATTGGAACAATTTTGAAACTTTGACTACCAAATGTGCACAAAAAAAAGTTCACTGCATAAATGCGTACAAAGTCGAAAGTTCAGAGCTATTTGATGTCATTTTCCCTTAATATATATATAAAATAAAGGAGACCACAAAACGCCACATGACGTCATCACGTTCCACCTAAAAAGATAAATACATTTTATTAATTTTAAAATAAAATAATAAAAAAAAGATAAATACAATTTATTATTTCTAATACCTATAAACATTAATAATTAATTAATTCTATCCAATTTGACACCATCTATTTATATTGTTACCATCCCTATCTATTTATAAATTATATAATCTATCCATAAATTCAAATAATTTTATAAAGTTAAAAATCTTAAATAATATCAATTAAAAATATATATGTATAAAATAAAATATTAAAATAAATAGGGTTTATTATGAAAGAAACCAACATGCATTCATGGTTTTTACGATTTCATCCTTCCAGAAAATCCTCAATTTATGATATTTTTTTAGTTTTGTGAAATTTGACTATTAGAACCGGGTTATAATTAGTAAACCGAGTTTTTAAAAACTGAAATACCGGGTTTTTAAAAGCTGAAATACTGGGTTTAATATCCAAATTTCACTAACCAAAAATAAAATATTAACTTGAGTACTTTCGTGGAAAAAAGTAAATGTATGGACGAAATCGCAAAAACGTGAAAACATGTTGGTTTTTTTCATATTAAATCAAAATAAATAAGATTATATTTGAAAAGAAAAAAATAATATTAATAAAAAACATATTTGATAACATGTTTTTCTTATTGTAGTAAAATATATAAGTAGTATATATCAAATATGTCAATTAAATTATAAAGATTGTCACATGACACTATTTTAATAAATTATGTTTGTATTTGCATAATTTTGTAATTTTTTTTTATCTTTTTTAATCTAAATTCAATACAGACAAAGTTAAAACTAAATTAATATTTATTACACACACACACACACAAACACAAATTTAGAACTAATTTTTTTTGGGATAACTATTATTATATATTTAAAAAGATAGATATATAATATTTTGACAAATAACCGTACATTTCTTGTATTTTTTAAATAAAAATTTTATATTTATATACATTTTATGTAACCAATTTTTTTAAAAAATTTATCCACGTATTTCGTGGGTTCATAAACTAGTTATTACTTATAAATTAATCGTCTTACTCACAACAAAGATGACTATGTACAAAGGTAATTGATCATTTCATTTTGCCTTTTAATTTTTGATATTTTACTTTTAGATTCAATAAAAGTTAATACACATTACTATTTTACATAAAGGAATACATTATCTAAGATAGAATCGCCCTACATGCCACATGGTGGTGTTGCTGACAAATATCAAAATAGTAGCCAACTAAAATTTTCAAACCACAAAATAGTTTTTATTAAACTAACAAGTTGCTAGAAAAGATACAAGGGTAAAAAAGACTATAAAAATTTAAGATAAAGCCAAGGGTTGAAATGATACTTTTGCATTTAATTAAACAAAAAAAAAAAAAAAAAAAGGGGGGGGGGGGGGGGGGGGGGGGGGGGGGGGGGGGATAATGCTCTGCAGAATGTGTATTACACAATGATTTTAGGTCTGTAAGGAACTTTTGAAAGCTTTTAAAAGCTTTAACTTATAATTTTAGGAAGCTCAAGCTCATAAAATTCGTTTGGTTGACAGGGGCTTAAGCCTTTAATTTAAATTTGGAAGCTCTCAAAAACTCTTCCACAAGAAGCTACTTGAAGTAGCTTTTAAAACGAGCTTGAGCTTTGTTCAAACAAAATTACTTTTTTACCCTCCAAATAATTATAAACTACAACTTTAATTAATATCAATGTCTATTTATGTCATCTAAATACTAAAAGTTACCGCTACAGCTACTTTTACCAAACACATTTATAAAACAAAAAGTCCAAACTCTTTTAAAAAGCTACAGCTCCCAAAAGCTACAGTTACTAAAAGTTCTAGCTCACAGCTCCAGCTAGTCGTGTCAAACATACCCTTAATATGATACATTACTTTACAATAGGATGATATCCTTACAATATGCCAGCTAGTATATAATACATGGATAATCCTTCTATTGTTGATGCCCTAAATATATAAGTTTAATAAATGATCATAATATGATTGCACACAAATTATACTTTTATACACAACTATCTGAGTATAAAATATATAATTTAATTTTGATTTATTACATGATTGATGAAATATGTTGGGTACTTATCCTCACGACAATTATTACATTATCATTGTTGTCACGACACATCCAGCAGTCTAGTCATGACCACCACCACTAAATACCGAATTGCAGACTAGGAAATTTAACATGATATTTGTTTATCAAAATCAGATATTTGCAACAAGGATAATGACTCACACAAAATATATTAATTAGTCTAAAGCAATATTAGATAACATTTGAAAATCGTAACTATTATAAAATCGTATAAACGTTTCCTTTTTGAATTGTTACTCTATCTTAAATTCAAGATCTTGTATATAATTGTTGTAAAGAACCTCTGTTTGGTCTATGATGACAGAGAAAAATATCTTTTATTATAATGTCAATTTAGTTGTGGTCATTTTGCGTCGTTATCCAACTTTTATTCATTTGTCATCGTTTCCAATTTAAATATCAGCATTTTAGAACTCAAGAATTCCAATGTTAATGAAAACAAGCTTGAATAAACTATTTTTTTTTTCATTATAGCTATAACAGACTGACTTAAAATGGCCAAAAATAATACGTTGATATGTATAATGAAGATCAAATGAGTATCAAATCTTTTGCAGGGTATCGAAAATACCATTTCCAACAATAAAATATTTTGATTGTCGTTCATTCACACATACATTTATACATTCACATGATCAATTGTTTTTGTAAGTTTACTCAACAAAATTAACGATACCGATTTACATTTTAGTTTACATTTTAATGTAAAAGTATGAATAAAATAATCATTTTTAAAAAATCTTAAAAATATGTATAAGTTTGAAAATAAAGACAATTGGTATAATAAAAACTAGGGGTAATTGCGCAAAAAAACCCCACAAACTTGTCAGCTTTTTGTGATTAAAACTCAAAACCATTTTTCGTTGCATAGAAAACCTCGAACTAACTAAAAATCAGTAAATCAAAGTTTTATCAATGAATAACCATTTGAATCTGGTTATAAATTCTACGTGGATCGGTAAATAACCTACGTGAAATAAATTCCAATTATTGAAACCGATTGCCAAGTATTACACATCATTTAAACACCCCCCTGGGTTGATGATGTAATTCCATTTAAAAATTACAATTAAAAATTATCAGTGGGGCTTTAAATGATGTGTAATATTTGACAACCGGTTTCAACAATTAAAATTTATTCCACGTAGGTTATTTACCGATTCACGTAGGATTAATAACCGGTTTCAACCGGTTACCCATTGAGAAAACCTTGATTTACTGTTTTTAGTTAGTTCGGTGTTTTCTAAACAATGAAAAATGGTTTGGAGTTTTAATCACAAAAAACTGACCAGTGTTTTTTTACGCAATTATCCTTAAAAACTATTAACGATCGTCTGATTTTAACGAAACCACAAAAACCAAAGATGCAATTGAATTGAATCTACACTTCTTATACATCACCGACCCCTCCACTTGCATGAGTGCCATCCCTCCCCCATATCATTGGGTACCCACCAATAAAATCCTTTTTTCTTCACCAAAGTTTTTTAGTTGTTTTTTTGTCCTCTAAAAAAAATTACCGAAGTTTTTTTTTATTATGAATCAAAATTAAGTTAATTAAGTGTATGCATTTTCCTATTTTTGATACTTTTAGTGTTAATAGTTAATACTTTTTATATTTAAGATCTAAAATGAAATAGAAAAGCTTAATTAATTCGATCCACCAAAACCATATCTAAAACCTTAAAAGGATTTATACTACTTTTGACCTTATCTATCTTTTGACTCCTATTTTCGTAAGAATACAAATGTTTGGAAACATCCTTTTTCTAGTCATAGATGACAATTAAGATTGTAGATACCCATTTTGTCTTTGCATACATTGATGAGATATGTATAGATATTGACCAGAATGACGTGGAATTGACTTGTTTAGGTGGACCAATACATTTAAGTTGCATACGTTATCTTCACGTGGGCCACCTGAGTCATGCCAAAATCTCCGTTTAAGATACGTATCATTGAGCGTGAGCAATTCGGTTAAAGGGGAATGTCAAGCGTCGCCTTTTGATTGGAAGCTGATGATCAGAGACAAAACAAAAAGGTATAAATATGACTTTCTTCCTCAGAAAAAGGTACGCACAATCCAACAACCCTAATTTTACTCTCAAAATTTCATCACTTCCGAATATTGACTTAAGCATCGGAGTGTCGACGTAGGACACCCCTGCTTCGACAAAACCTATTGTTTTCTTCTGTTTTGCAGCTGTCTACTCTTGGATTGAGGCACGAACATATATAAACATTGCATACACGCCTGTTAATAAATATATATGTTTAATTATTTATTAAACTTTATGAAGTAAAATTTTAAATAATACTTTTAAGTGTCCAAATATCTTTTCATATGTAACTTTATTTTGACAATAACAACGGTAAATTAGTTTAATAAAAAATTATAATCTAGCTATAAAATACATTTGTAAGTTGTCGTGTGTGAGAAAAACATAAATACATCTTAACTTTTGGTCATTCTTCATTTATATGCATGATATCTTTCATCAAATTAAAATTATTATAAATATTAATGATAACAACATTGATGTGTTTCAATATTTAATAATAATGAGTTATTTAACCCGCGTGTTGCAGCGGGTCCATAAACAAACAATAAATATTTTGTCATTTTAAAAATAATTCGGACGAAAAATGTTATATTAGAATATAGATAAAAAAATGTGATCATAATGATACATGTGAATTTTTATAACATATAATGTCAAATGGGCGGTAAGATGAGTGTGATTGATGTAAGTGTGAGGTCACGGGTTCAACTTCCGTTGAATGCAATTTGTATTTTGGTGTTAGAAGTAAGTTTTGAAGTCCCCTATCCTTACAAACTTTCTTATTACATATATATATTTCTAAACCTCTAAATCCCACATATATATCCAAATAACTATTTCAAATTTATTTTATCATTTAAAATTTTTTTGAATACCTAAACTACCATCTTAAATCCCAACAAAAATAAATTAGAAAAATAAAGAAATATCATTTTCTAATTTAATTCAATAATAAAGTAATTAAAAAATAATATTTAATATTTTATTAAATGATGTAATTAAATTTAAAATAGTCATTTGGATGTATATATATATATATATATATATATATATATATATATATATATATATATATATATATATATATATATATATATATCTGTGTGTGTGTGTGTGTGTGAGAGAGATTTAAAGGTTTAGAAGGATATATATGTAATAAGGAAGTTTGTAAGGATATATGTGTAATATTGGAAGTTTACAATGATATATATGAAATTCCCACTAAATTTTATATCGGACTGTAAATGAAAATAATATGATCATAATGATATATTATAATTTTTATAAAACATAATATATCAAAATTTATTATAAAAAATAAAAATGTTATAAATTATGTATAAAGTAGTAAATTAAACTAGTTCTTCAGTTGTTAGCTTAAACAGCCTAACTACGAGGTTCACTGTTCAATGACCAGTGACCATGTGTTTGTAAATGATAATTTAAAACAAAAATTAGGTATGCTGCCTAAACTGTCTCCATAATGAAGATAGCTCCAGCAATAATGATTTTATATTGAAATGTGGATAAAAATAATGCGATCCCTGGTGGCCACCACCAAAGGTGGGGAGGCTTGCCTCTAGGAGAGGTCACGGGTTCAATCCCTGACATTGGTGATTCTAATCTAACTTTGGGTGTAATACTAACAACTAACTAGCCTTTCAAAAAAAAAAAAAAATAGTGTGCGTGGAGGCTTTCTATTGTACCAACCCATATATATATGTGTGTGTGTGTGTGTTTGTGTTGAGTTGCTTGCTATTTTATCACATAATAGTGTGCATGTGTTGTGCGTGAGCAGACTAATAGAGATCGTGACATAGAGAGCAAGGACAACAATGATAGAAGCTTTAGCGAAGCTTCAAACTTTAATCCATCAACCCGTTTCGTTAAATCCATCAAGAAATCCTCCTAATGTCATTTAAATTGATGGATTATGATTTTGAATCGTTGTTGTGGTGGTTTAATATGTTTCGGAATCCTTAATGAACTAAAGTTACTAAGAATTCAATTAAATGATTAAATCGTTGGACTGTTATAAGACAAAGCATTAATGGGTTTTGTTCGTCGCATCATTGTGACCGCACAGGGCCTCGCACGCGATCCCGGTATGGCGGTTAGTGATCGTTGACTTGGAGAACAGCCGAGTGGAGTGTGATCGTGAATATAGTAGCCTAGCTACAACCTTCATAGTACGCCCACAATGGCCTGACCTGAGACAATTAGAGAGGCAGAGATCCATTCTATGCCTAAGCGCAATCATGATGGGGGCCGTGATCTGTAGGCCATGATAGCTTTTAGTTGCTGCCTAATTATGTTTTAACTAAGTCTTTATTGTATCATACGTTGTTTTAGTTGGGTGGTAGTTAATACTATTTAGGATCGTGTGTTAGCCTTAAAAGTTGTGTAGCCATAATAGAGTATTACAACTTTTTTACGAGATGTCACACATGTTGATATTGTTGTTTCTAAACAATGCATTTTGTGCATAATACAAGTTTCTGATGAATCCTATTTACATACCGAGTACATTTATTACTTTATATTATATCATGTTCAATTATACATAGAGCATTGGTATATTGGATCATTTCCAACCCTGATGTCATGACTAGCCATTACTCAGAGTTCTAAGCTACACAGGCTTATTTCAGGTCATTTTCGATGAGACTTCCGGACTTTTGCTTCCGGTCGACTAGTTTGTATTGGGGCTGTGGATCATGGCTGACTAGACTTATATGGTAAGAATGTTGATGATTATTGTTATGATTGTGTTAATTTTGTTGCAAGATATTTTATAAAGATCTTGTGGTTGGTAGTATATATACTCATCAGCTTAACGAGTTGGTCGTTTTCAAATTGTGCATTTTAGGTATTCAGGTTAACTATAGAGATACATGAGATACCCGTGGAGACCTGCCACATGGATCAGAGTTATTAGACTACTTCAGTAAGTCATCTGTTTCTTTTAACTTATGGCGTACACGTTTATATATCCTAAAGGATTATGTACGCTTGTAACTTATGGTCGGCTAGACCTTTACCACCTATTAGGTCACGTTGTTGTAAGCTTATGTTATTAATTGGTTATATATCTTGATGAATTAGCTTATTAGCTAGATATAATATCTATATTGTGTTAACATTGATGATATGGACATTACGTGCCACGAGACAATAAAGCTATATAAGTAGGGTGTTATAAATTTTCAACACTTAGTTTTGTAAAGTTAAAAGTAACTACTACAACTAAAAAGTAAAACTTATATTTGTAAAAGCTCGAGTTTTAAAAGGTACACTAAGAAAAGTGTCATTTAGTGACAAACGCTTTTAGGGACACAAAAAAAAGTGTCACTATATTTTATTTTTAGTGTCACTTATGAAAAAGAGTAATTATAAAACAATCTTTTACCCACACTTTTTTAAAGTAGTGACACAAAAATTTTGTCACAAAAAACTTAAGGCCTACACCCACATACATTTGTAGTCACTATATATCTATTTTATCCACTCTTTTTATTGTGTAGGCAAAAAATTTTGACACCTATAATGACACTTTTTTTTTACTTTTAATGACACTTTTCGTGTGTCACTAAATGACATTTTGTTTGTAGTGGTAGCTAAACTTGATGAACATGTCATCAAGTAATTAAACTAATAATAACAATATTAATGATATTGTTTTAAGATATTGGAGATCGAAACGTTGGTTGGCTATGAAAACTTGAAAAGGATTGATCCTAATGGAATTAACACATCGTTTATCATCATCTTAATGTTTCTCCAGTTTTGGTAATCACGGTTGTCGCCTTAATTGGAATTAGCATATCACAAGCAACTTAATTGATAAACATATAATAAAACTTCATATATATATACCTTTAGATAACGACATACAATTAATTAGGTACGTATAAATGGTAAATTATATATAATGATATCATTATAAAAAGTACAATAATAACGTGAAAGAGAATATTTAGTCAACATCGAGTTGTGGACCAACCATCGGAAGCATCATAGTTGGGCTAACATTAAATTTTAACGTTTAGCTGATCAATTTTTTGTTTGTGAACTTTATTGTTTGTGAAAATATCTAAAGCGTCATGATGCAAGATGACGTAGAGATGGCGGTTGATCGAAGCTAAAATTAACTCTTGACGGGAAAAAGGCGAAAGCCTCTAGGTGGGAAACTAAGCAACAAAAGCCAATACTTAATTAAGAAGGTCGGGTTTGAGTTTAGAGGCTCTAAGGATTAACTGGACATGATAATACGAGATATGTAATAAATATTGGGTAAGAAGGATGAATGGATTAAGGAAAACTGATTGACCAAGTAAACAAGAGAGAAAGTTGCGTAAGAAGCGATAAACACAATTGTAAAATTACGACATCAAAAGGAAACGTTGAGAGAAAAGAAAAGAGTCCATAGAAGAACACTCTAAGAGGGGAAATAAATTTTCGAACATGTATTAAATACAAAAACATAGTGAAAAAAGAAAAGAGAGAAGCGTACTGAAAGATCAGATGTCATTTTCTAATATCAAATTATCAATTTATATAATATATAATTATCAAATTAATAAGATTTTTGAGCTTTTAAGATTTGCTTTTTGACATATTAATGTAAAAATGTTGTATGCTTGCTCAATGCTCACATATATTAATATGCGTTAAAAAGACATATGAATACATAAACCTTTCAAATTGCATAAATATTCTCTATTTTTCTAAGTGTGACATATTAAATGCATTATTTCATTCTTCTTGAAATTTCATAGTCAACAATCAAAACTATACACATTTTTATCCTTACAATTATTGAAGGTGAATATTGACCCAAAAAGGGGTAAACAAATTATTGACATGTATTGTCTTTTAACTTATATATACTTTTGTATGTTCTTTAATATAAATCTATTAAAATATTTATAAAATGTCTTTTAATTAAAAGAAAAAAAAAGTATCCATGGACTCAACCAAATCATAACGTCCCATGTACCATTGTAGTACGAGCCTTTTTTTACACTGTAGTCGACAAACAAGTACTTTATTTTCAAAAGAAATAAAATAAAATATAATTAAAGAGAAGATTAATCATATATTATTAAAAAATTTTAATTCGCAACTTATATGATATCGATTGACAAATAAGTAATTTAAGTAATTTAATTAAAGTGTGACATATTAAAAAATTATATATTATTTTTCTAAGTGTGACATATTAAAAAATATGATGATATCCACGTAAGCTAATGTTAATCAGTTAATCATACTATTTATATGATATCGATTGACATATAAGTAATTTAATTAAAGTCCAGAAACGCGAAGAAATTAATTAATTAGTATTAAGTACAATTCTAATTATCATCAAGCAACAATTAAGTTAACTAGTATCGAATACAATCTTCACAAAACTACAAATTTTGAGGAAAAAAATGATAGTGATGATCGATTAATTAATGCATAATGAGGGGGTGTGTTTCAAGTGAAGCTGAACAATCTGCTTTCATAAGCTCAATCTCATTCACACATGTTACTAATATGATTTCTTCAAGATTTGCTTCAATGGAGTTTTTACCTTCCTCCTTCTCCTTCTCCGTCGTCGGCAATGTCGAGTTCGCCGGAATACAAGAAGAAGAAGAAGATGATGATGGTTTTGCCAATTCTTTGGCTCTTTCCACTTGAACAATCCAATCTGTTGTACAAAGAACATAAAGCATGAGCAATGCACATGTTCCCTGAGCTGCAAGCAACCCCAACCAAAGTCCGGCAAACCCCATTTTCACGGCGAATCCCATCACTATAGCCACTGGCATCCCTACCAAATAAAATGATCCCAAGTTAATATTAGCTCCTATAGCTGGCCTTGCGCTGCCTCTCAAAACACCGCAACCGGTGGTCTGAGGACAGTTTCCGAGCTCGCAAAGTCCGGCCACCGGCAATGCCACCGACGTCAGCTCAAGAATCTCTACATCCGTAGTAAAAAACCGACCCCAACGGTGCCTCATCAATGTAGCAAACAGCATTGCCGTAAAACCCATCCCGACAGCACAGACCAGCGAGACGATCATCGAAACACGAGCCTTGGCCGGCCGGTTAGCTCCGAGCTCATTCCCAACCCTAGTTGAAACGCCAAGACTCAACGCGGAGGGAAAAACGTAGATTAAAGACGTTGTTTGGATGAGTATCCCCATTGATGCCACGGTAGCCCTAGGATTTGATAACAATCCACATAACATTATCATTAATTCATACCACCACCATTCCAAACACACGGACACACAAGTGGGGATTGCAAGTTCCAGCAACGACGACCAACCACGTAAACAATCGCTGCTCGGTGCCACCCATGAATCCCTGTGGACGCCAGAGAAGTACATGACGGTGGTCAGAAGGAATAACAAGTTTAGATTAGTGATCGCCACCGCCACCGCCACCCCAGAAACACCCATCTTTAAATACCCCACCAACAAATAATTCAATGGCACATGGAGAATAACAGAAACTGCCGAACAACATGTTAATGGCAAAGTAATGTTTTGTGCTCGGAGATAAACACGAAGAGGGTGTAAAAGGGACAACACGAAGAGGTCCGGTATCGCGAAAACGATGAAAGTTTGTGCTGTTTCGGAGATTTCTTCATCTTGGCCACACCATAACAAGATGTTTTTCATGTTAAGCCACATGAAAGAGATTGGGAGAGAAGTTGAGAGGAGTAAAAGGACAGTTCTTTGTAGAGTTAAACCCAAGAGTTTCATTTGTTTCGCACCGTAAGCTTGACCACAAATGGGTTCCATGCCCATGGCTAAGCCGGAGATGACGGAGTAGCCAGTGATGTTAGCAAACCCGATGGAGAGAGAACCTCCGGCAAGTTCGAGCTCGCCAAGATAGCCAAGGAAAAGCATGGAGATCATGGCTCTTGAATATAGCAGCAAACCAGTCATGGCTGTTGGTCCTGAGATCTTTCCAATGGCTTTGATTTCCTCAAATGCCTAGGAATTAAATTAAAACAATAAAAAGAATGAAACATTTGATGAGTACATGAAGAAGATCAACTGGTTGTATCCAGATTTGTGTAAAAAACAAGGAATGTAATGTATACAAAATGTTGATATGAACTTTTGGATGGATAGTACTACTTAATCCATGCATATATTTTCAAGAAAGCTTTAGTTAATTAATGGGGAAAGATTTTTTCCTCAAAGGGGTTGGATAAAACCAATTCAAAATGAAACCTTTCTATAAATATTCAATAAAGAAATGATATGATATGATATGATGGTTGTACGGTACAACTTAAGCCTACATTTTTCAAGAAAGGTTTAGGTATAGTATATTATGAATCATGGGAAAAGTTTGTTACCTCAGAAAGGCCCTGGGTTGGCAAAAACCAATAAAGAAGGAAACTTTTCTACGTACGTACGTATAAATGTTGAAAAACAAAAACAATGATCCAGGCTTAATTAATTTTCAATGGATGGTTAATTGTACGGAACAATTAAATTGATCAGATCATCGATCCATGGCTTATAAATTTTCAAAGAAATATATAAACTTTTTATATATGATATATATATATATATATATATAAGGAATAGGGATGTGTGGAATGACCGAAAAACCGAATCGAAACCAGAACCGAACCAGAACCGGAACCGATTGGAACCGATTTATAGTATTCGGTTCGGTTATCGGTTCTTATAATCTTCAATATTCGGTTCTCGGTTATTCGGTTATTGGTTCTGCGGGTATCGGTTTTATCGGTTATAGAACCGATTATTTGAAAAGCTCATAATATGCAAATTAAGAAATGATTTAAAAGCCCACAATGTGAAAACCAAAAAAATCATTTGTTGGAACAATATTTTTAGGATGGTGAAACTACAAAATTTATATGAAAACATCATGATCGACACTTCTCTTATTATATTTTCATGTTTTTTTGTTTATATCGTGTTATAATAGATAGAATTATATACATTTTTTAATTTTCGGTTCTAATCGGTTCCGTACCCGAAATACCCGTACCATAACCGAACCGGAACCGGAACCGCATTATAATTATTGGTTCGGTTATCGGTTCTTACAATCTTTAATATTCGGTTTCGGTTAAATCGGTTCCGGTTCGGTTCGGTCCGGTTCCGGAACCGTTTACATCCCTAATAAGGAATTCCAATTCCATATATGAATTAATGGAAAAGAAAAGAATTAATTAAAAGGGTATTATAGTATGAAATGATACCTGAGAAGGGGTTGGCCATCCATGAAGTTGGTGAAGATGATCATCCATGGATGTTGGAGTGAGATTCTTGAAAAGGGTATTATTGGAAATAACAAAATTGGATGGGGAAGACTGTGTTGGGTTACACATGGATGAAAATTGTTGTTGTTAGGAAGATGGGGAACTAAGTAAAGGATGAAGTTAAAAACTATATATAAAAAATGTTGGAGATAGTGAGTGTGTGTGTGTGTGAAAAATTAAACACAAATACAAACAAAAAGAAAGAAAGGTAATAAAATTAAGAGAGGTTTTGTGGTAGAGCAAGTACAACCAGTAAACAGCTTGTGTTTTGTTTTTGTTCACACACAGACAGAGAAGGAGAGAGAGAAACAGAGAGAGAGAGAGAGAGAGAGAGAGAGAGAGAGAGAGGATTATTGAATTGAATGAATTGGGAGATATCAAGGATATGGGAGTTGTGTATATATATACATAAACGGGTCGGGTCCCAATATATGTTTCTTAATTTGACTGAACACATATAAAGATACTTCAAACCTTAATTAAACCAATTAAACCTACTTTTCATAAACCTCAGAGTTCAATAAAAAAGTAAAAAACCAAAACAAACTATTTTTTATATATATGTGATATATGAACTTTGTTTTGTATACAAAACTTATTTTAGAGATGTCAAGACAAAAAAAAAAGTTTATAAAAAATGTCAGAATAAATCTTGATCATTATATTTGATTAAAAGGTTGAGCTAAAGGATAAAAAAAACACAATGAAATTTTCGTAATTATGTAGTCATTTGATGGCATAAGGCTTGGCAACAAAAAAAAAAACCTAACTCTTAACACTTTAACGAATGTTGTTAAGGTTTCAATGAGTCGTGATAAACAAAACGAGTAAGTTGCATTTGAAAAATCGAGCACCAAAAAGTAGTTGTGTTAATATGGACTTCCACTTATATAGATAACTGCATACTTGATGCTCTGAATCACAAATCGTGTGTTGTCGTCTTCTGATGGATAAGCAAAAAACATTAAATAACGACATGAGAACTTGTCCTTAACATTGTGTCAGAAGTGAAAAAATAAATGGTACATTTTGATTTGCACCATTACTTTTGTTGATTTTCATAATATTTTTTCGTGAAAGTTTTTCACTTTTACTTTTAAATGTCTTGAGTAACACTTATCAACAACAATATTTGTCATGTGCTCATTGACCTCCATGACTTTGATTCTAACTTCACATGCACTCGTTGATCTTCCACTTAAGCAAAACATTTTTTTCATCAACTTTAGACTTAATTTTCATAGAATATATGTTAATGATTAAACAAGGATTGACATTTGATGATGAACTCCAAGGCCAAAGTGTTAATAAATACTTTGATCCTCGCAGTTGCTAATAAGCATCAACGAGTAAACTTTTTCTATCAATTCTAAAAAGTGTAAAATGGAAAGGATCATTGAAAAAGTTTGCATTGCTTATTTACTTCTTCGGATCTTTAAACTTCTTCATTCAAGATCCTTTCCTAAACACATTCTCTCACACACATATATACACACACCTACCCGTATGTGTGTGAATACTTATTCATGTTATATTACACTTACAACACATTACTTTTTTTATTTAAACACACATTTAGTGTGTTGAAAAATGTCTAGAACGAGTTATCGAACACTCGTGCGTTGTTGTGAGGTCTAAAATATTAATTACAAAAAATAAATATAAAAATAAATGAATAAAAATACTTTTCAAACAATTCAAATAGCAAAACACAACTGAATCAGGATCGAAGAGTGAAATTGGAAAGCTAATAAAGATTCAAGAGGCAATACAAATGATATTGTTAGTTGGTTCTTATCATTAGTTTTCTAGATTTTGTAATGCTAAAATTACAAACAATGCATTATTAAATCGGATCAGAACCAGAATTAAAATTAAAATATTCATAACCATATTTTGAAATGTTGACATTGATTAGGTTTAATCGTCAATTTAATATGTTGGTTTTACGATCAAATCAAATAAATTTACAACGGTGATGCCTCTAATACATCGATTAGGGTTCGTCAACGTTATAATAGTAATGTTCAATATTATAATGATCATATTTAATAAAAAAATCTAACTATTAAATAGTTACATTTTAATTATAAAACAATTTCATTAGAATTTTGTATTGTCCAATAGAATAATAAAGTCTTTTTCATACGATAAACATAACATGATAGTTTCAAAAGACAACTTCAAACATAAATAAAATCATAATTTTAAGTGTGTAAGAAAATATTGTAATAATAATTGTTGAAAGATAACTAAACAAAAATTTATTAAAATAAAAGGGCTAAATAAAAGATAACACTAAGATAATGGTGTGTCATGAAAAATTTAAATTTAAAAAAAAAAAAAAGAAAAAAGCGATCAGAAATGTGAAAAAATGGAATTGGCTCATTTGATTTGGTAAATGCACGTATATATAATGTCTAGCAATCTCATAGAAGTATGGTAGAAAAGCTCCCACCTCTTGTAGTATTGTTTTACGAATTACAATTACATTTTGTTTTCACATTACCATCATTGTCATGGTATTTTTCTTTGGCATCATTTTCTTGCTAAATAAATAACTTCTATAATATTAGACTTACAGGGTGTTTGGTTTTTCGTTATAAACGAGATTATTAGTTTATTACCTTACAATAACGTAAATAATTGGTTTAAAGTGTTTGGATTGCATACGTTAATAAGTGATTATTTGTGTTTAGAGTTAATTCTACAACACTTTTTCATAAGTTAAAAAATGTAGTTTATTTGCTTAATAAGTATTAATTTGATCATTTTATAAATTAAAACGCAAATCTAAACACTTTAATATATTGATTATTTGAAATTTATGACAGCAAACAGAAAAAGCTAAACCAAATACTACATTTCCGGCAGCACTTTTTTGTTGCAGTTATTATCTGATTATTAGTTTCCAAAACGCTAAAACATTTTTTCAAACACAAGTTCAAACACTCTTTTACAACTTAACACATTATTTTATTATATATATATTTAATTTTAAACCACGTATTACGTAGATATTTTAAATAATAATTATTTATATTAAATGTATATAAACTCAAAATTAAAATATATAAATTTTAATTTTAGTAAAAAATACAAAAACAGGGTTAGCTATTTGTCATAAATATTATATTTTTTAATTTTATAAATATATATGAAATTATGAATAGTATTTACTTTATTTATCATTTTCCTTAAATATTTGTATTTAAAGTTAAACATTCTAATTGATTTAGTTTGAAACATACTGTTCATATATACTTTATCACAATTAATGAAATACTATGAATATGTTATTTACCCATACTGTATTTTTTTCATTTTCGATATAACTTGTATTTATTTTAATATTTAATATTTCAATTTATGAGTCAGGTTCAAAAAAATACCTTTCGAAATCATGTGCACCCGAAAGTACCAACCTTAAAAAACTTTTTTTAAATTTTTTTTTCTCATAATCATGTTTAATTTAATGTTATACGCATGATATACGAATTTCATATGCATTCACACTTTCTGTGTCCTTAAAAATTATGTGAATGCTCCATGCATATCTATGTGAATGGTCATTTCACGCCATGTGAATGACCATTCACATGATTTTTTTTACCATTCACAATATTTATGATGTTGCTCATTTTGAAAAAAGAGTCTTATAATGCTGTCTTATATATGTTTATTCAAAAAAAAATATATGTGAATGATCATTCACATTAGGATACGCTGGAATCTCATAGGTACGCTGATGAACCTGATTCTTCAATTTATATCATAAAATTGTATATGCACAAACTTAAGATTTTAGTTTACTAAATGGTATTCGAAGATTATATGGTTTAATTCAAAAATATTTTTATTAAAATTTTGTTATATTTATATTAATAATAATAAATTAATACACTTACGCACACACATGTATAATATAAGAACCTTTGAATCTTCTTAATTAAGTTAAGAACTTCTAAACCAATCTTAAAAAGGAAATTTGATTCATCAATTATAATTTTCATATATCTTGGTCTTAAATATGATATATAAGACTACAATCTAAGTTTGATTAAAAAATTATTATCTGATCGTTTATTTATTTATTTATTTTTTTTTGTAGTTGTTAGTATCAAAACTTTTTATTTTTTTCTAAATCATCAGTTTAAGATTTTTAAATCAACAATAAAAAGATAAAATTATGTTAATTAAATTGAATCAGTTGATTGAATATCTAGAATCGCATATTTAAAAAACCATTATAATTGAGAATTCAATATCTTTAAATTGTTTATTCAAAATAATATATTTGAATCAACAACTCAAATATTTTAATCACATAACTGTATTTTTTTTATTTTAATATATATTTAGAGTCTTTATTTTTTAAAAATACATACACATAGGTTAAGTATTCATGGAGAACTATTTGGATCAGGAAACGCAAAAATAAACAAACATAGTCCTTAGATTAATTCATCATTAGTGCATCACATGATACACATATTTGGTATGCATATGTGTATATTGGGAAAAATAATATATCTAGTCAATTCAACTCAAATTTAATTTTGTATTTGATTTAATATTCCATCCAATTATTACACATTAAATGTTAATAATACATTTTCGAATTTGAAAATATTTAAATATAAAAAATTAAACAAAAATTATTTATCTAATATTAATCAATTTCATATGAATCAATATGTTGCATCATCTTATTTAAATCAGATGCATCATCGGTTCAACGTGATTGATCGGTTAAAACACGATCCATCTCGGATTCATCCTCCATATTCGTGTGCATAATCATCTTATTCATCTTTAAACACTATGCATCTTCATTGGATTCATTTTCAAACATGATGCATGTTAATCAGATTCATCTTCATCTTGGATTTATGTTCCATATTTGTGTACATCTTTGTCGGTTTAACGTGATGCATCTTTGGTATCGTTCATTATCATCGCATGTTTATCTTCATGTCCATCACGTGTTCATCTCCACATTCAATCATGACTGCATCACCTTCTTCGTGTTCATCATTCATCTTTATCATTGTTCAAACATTGTCGTTCATCATTCATTGTCGGAAAGAGAGAGATAGATAGTGTTATGGAGAGAGAGCGAGAGAGAGAGAGAGAGAGAGAGAGAGAGAGATGGCAGGAGCTGGGAGAGAGTAAGAAGGTGGCTGGAGCTGAGAGAATTAGGGGGAAGGATATGGTCGGCCGGCCAAGTGAGAGAGAGAGGAGGAGAGAAAGATGGAAGATCAATGAGATGGTAGTTAATTTATTGATTTTATTTCCTAAATTAATTTCTCCTAATATAAAGGTTACTAAATTATCTTTATTCCCAGAGATTTTCCAATGCATCGAGTGTCTCTATTGAACCTCAATCTATATATGTGTATATATATAGATACACACACTCCTTTCGTCCAAAATTAAATGTCCATCTTTTTTTTTTATTTGTCTCAAATATTTGTCCACATCCATAATAGTTATGTATAATATAAATGATTCTAATTGTGCCCTTAATTATATTCTTTTATTTGATTTTTTAAAGGTAATTAATAATTTAGGGTAAAACTGTCATTCTATTCATTAAATGTTGTAATTATTATGGATACTAAAAACTGTATATTTTTGTCTAGTGAACATTTATTTTATGACGGAGTGAGTATGTATTAAGTTTAAATTTAAACTTTTATATATTCAAAATTTTAAAAATCAAATTTGATTTAATAGTTATTGATAATATCTAGATTCAGATTTGATTTGAATTTTAATTAGCAAATAAATTGACATTTAGATTTAGATTTGATTTAAATTTAGATCAGCTAATAAATTAATAAATGTGCAAAAGATAATTGTGACAGGTGGCATCATTATATAATGAGTAATACTAAAAAAATATTATTTAGTAATATTTATAAATTATAAAACTAATTTATTGTATTTATCTTTTAAATATTCTATTTTAAAAGTAAAAAATAATATTTATCTTTTCTGTTGAAACGAATAGGCGACGCAAGGTAATTAGGTATTCTCCTTTATTATATATAAATATTTTTTATTTTATAAATGGCTTTTCGTATGTGCGTCAACATAAACTACCATCTAATTATCGTATCTATCACACATGTCTTAGATAACCACATAATTATATATATCTTCGTACCGAAAGACAATTTGTATGGTTTTAAGCAGGGGCGTATTTTATGGTGTGTGAGATGCTCGACTGTGCAGGGCCCCCAAGTTCATAGGGCCCCATATTCATAATTAAGATCTAAATTTAGACCAATAAAAAATTTCTAGTATATGACATGTCTACGTTGTGAATCACGGGCCTATAGGTTCCCCTTTCTATTTATAATAGAAGAAGTCTAATATAATTAGTATAGAAGTATATATAATTAGCCAAATCGTCTGAAGCATGAAGCGGTGCGTTAAAATTGAATTCATGTCAAGCTCAATTTGGTTTGTATTATTTATTTTAATTTCTCAGTAATCATTTTTTTTGTTATTAACGATCTTCACTTTACCTATTAAAATTTAATATCAAAATGACCAATTTACTATTTAAAATATTTTAGGGACTATGTTGTAATCACAAGCACAGGACCTCCGAAATCCATGAGACGACCCTGGTTTTAAGTAATCAAATTCACTTTTTTGTTAAACTAAGTTAACCATTTCTTGTTAAAAATTTTCAATAAAATTTGTCCTAAAACAGGGGACCAAGTTTTACACGTATAAAACAAGTATTATGAAACCCGTGTGTTGCAGCGGTATAAATTGTAAAATTAATAATGAATGAACTAATAAAATAAATATGAAACATATAAATACATTTAAAGTTTACAATAAAGTAAAATAAAAAGTATTATTAACCTTTTTAAAATACGTATTATATATAGCTTTAATATTAACCTTTAAAAATGTCTAATAGTAAAAATTAACAGAATTTAATGCATATAACTTACAATAAAAAAGAATATAAAGTTATAATTTATAATGAATTAAAAATCAAAATAAATTAGACTTAAATTTAAGTGATTTTTAACTAATACGCAGAGAGGTCCAAGATATAAAATTTCAGACAAATTTAATAAGGAAATAAGTTCAAATAAACCAGAAGTTTAAAAATGTAGAATTTCAGTAAACTAAAAATAATTATATTTTATTCGCTTTAAATCACTTTTTAAAATCTACAATAACATAGTTATTATTCAAATAAACTTATTAATTAACTAAAAAGAATAATGTTGAAAACCACAGTAAATAAAAATTCACATTAAGTTAAATTTGCGATAAACAAAAATGGTAGGTTAATCATATATCAAAGTTTATATATTTTAACAAACATATTTCGTTTTATGTATTTTCTTTCTCGAAACATTTTTAATGGTATGAGTCGTAATATAAAAGATAGCATCGTTAATAAAATTTAAAATAAGTTAAACAGATTCAAAGTTGTCAATAAAAAAATTTCTACCACATGTATATACACGGCATACCATTAGTTCTATTCCTGACTATAAAGAAAAATATGAAACAATTAAAACCCCATAATAAATTAAAGATAACAATAAATTGAAGATTAATTTAATTTTTTCATTAATGTTTTTTAATGTTCAACGGTATATGTAGAATATAAAAAAGTAAATTAAATCATCTAAAGTTAATAATATAAAGATGTGATGAACAAAAACTTATAATAATTAAAATCAAATCAAAGCAATATATAAATATATTTGGTTATAACTAATAAAATACTAAATGACATACTTTAGCAAACCCTCTTTATTAATAGTGATTTTACGAAGTTTCCTCCGGTGCAATTTATCAATATCAAATCATGAATAGTATTTTTTTTTTTTAATCTCTCTAGCCCATAATAGCACAATCTAATTATTAAATCTAATTGTTTGATTTTGTGTGAGGTGCAATATAGCAATACCCACTTATGAATAGTGTTTTAGGCTAAAGTTTTTTTTGCCTAATGTAAAGAGGAGGAATAACTAATTTTATTTAAGAAAAAAAAAAAAAGAAATACAACATACTTTTGGTCAAATTTATTATGTGCATCGTACTAAATTTTGACCGATAAAAAATGATGAATTTTTTAAAAAATGTAATATTTCATAGTTAGTGGCATCTTTTAACTAACGATTTACCACCAAATAAACAATTATATAGATAAATACATAGCTTTATTATAAATCTTAAAATGTACATTATTTTTACTGGGACAAAAAAAACACAGTATGGTATCTAAAAAAGAAATGACCTGAAGTAAGTTATTTTTATATTGACACTACAATAAAAGTGTCATTTGATGATACATGCTTTTAGTGACATAAAATTAATGTCACTATATCTCACTTTTAGTGACACTTATGAAAAAATTTTGGTGACACTACTTTAGAAAAAAGTATGTGTAAATGATTGCTCTATACCTGTTTTTTTTTTTCATAAGTGATATTAAAAGTAAAATATAATGACTTTTTTGTGTCACTAAAAGCGTGTGTCACTAAATGACACTTTTCTCGTATTGTTAATACTAAAAAAGTGTGATTGAAATTTTATGCAACTTCTAGGTGCTATTTATTTTTTAAGAGATGTCTAAAACCACATCTGAAATTAAGAGATGATTTAATATTTGAAATCTAAAATTAAGAAATGATCTTAAGATTGTTTGTTTCGTAACATGAAACATCCGAAAAATAAAAGTTTAAATTATTATATCTAATTAATAAACATATAAAACAATTAAATTATAATAACTAATATGATGAATATTTTTAAATTAGAAATTAACTGAAATTATATTTTAATCAACACCTAAAAAAGATAACTGAAATTTAATAATTAACATGATAAATATTTTTAGAGTTTGTAAACTAAAAATATAAAAAAAGACCTCTTAAATTTTTTACAGACCCAAGTCTCCCTTTTAAAACTAAAAGGTAAATTCAGTGGTTGCAATTTATCAACTCTAAAACTAAACAAACATTTATAATTTATTATAGATCTGAAGTTTAGATTTCAGACTCTTTTAAGAGCCTCAAACGAAGCCATACTCTTCTTTGCAAACCTATGCAACTATATTTCTTATATAAAATAATAAAATTAACTTGTATCTTTTTAATTCTAGTGTTTTTTTTTTAACATATGAGCATTTAATTTTTGTTTAAAATAAAAATTATTATTATTTCCTATTAAAACTTTAAAGTATTCCATAATGTTAACATAAAAATTATATTATTTTTATTTTTATTTTTATTATGAGTTTTCATCACTTAAAGTATTTTTTTTTCAAATGTAAAAAAGTATTGTTTCAAATATCGATGTTCTCAAAAATTTACAGAGGCTCAAGAATTCAAATAGTTTACATTGCATTTAAATTGTATGCTAAATAAATTGGATATAAAAAGTTTCTAGATATCTTTACTCAAATAGTCAAATATATAATTAAAAAAATATTTAAAAGTTGTCAAAGGTGACACAACATACAACTTTATTCTAGATATATTTTTTAAATGTGAAAAGGCATTTTTTTCCTAGTTGTAAAACATAATTAAGTGATTGTAAAAATTTTCTAAAAGAATACGCAAGATATAAATTGATTTTTCAATTATATATATACTATTATATTACCCATGTATTACATGGGTTAGATTTTTAAAAAGATAATAATAATAAATGATTATTATAAATTATTTTATGTTTTCAAGTATTAAAGCCAGATTTATCAAACAATATTTTTCATCCTAAACTTTTATTATGTATGAATAGTAATTACTTTTTAGAATTTGGTTCCTGAGCGTACCATCCAAAAACCAGGGTACTGAGCGTACCATTCATCAACCATCGGATTGAAAAAAAAGCGCGAGGGGTAGGATCGACCTTCCAATACAAGAAGATTTCTGCTTCATTAAGGTAATGGTTGTACATTCATGGAATCACCATTCACATGTACGAAAGCACTGGTGGCACGATCGACTTCCGTATACGAAAACACCATTCACATGTACGAAATCCTCTGAAATCTCTCAATTAAATACAACAAGTCGGGAAGGAAGCAATTCTACATTCATGGAGGAATCGATTGATATAGAGGGGCAATCTTTACATGTTGTTGCTGAAAACAAAAACCCTAATAGCGAAGATGAAGGAAAACACAGTAAGTTCAATGTACAGCAATTATCTAATGTAGGATGACCATTCACATTGAATTCCTTGTTTTTTTTGTATGCAATATCGATGAAATACATTTAACATTTGTTGGTATGAAGAAGATGAAGTGTAACGTTGCTGTTCTCGCCGTTCATCAAATGTGAATGGACATTTACCTAATGTGAATGGCCATTCACATTAGAATATTGAGCATTCACATAACGTAATTGACAATTAAAAGGACTAATGTAAGGTGCTGATATTATTTCACTAATGTGAATGATCATTTTCCTAATGTGAATGGCCATTCACATTAGGTAAATGTCCATTCACATTGGTTCATGTTATTACTGCTTGATAGATTTTAGGATTTGAGCGTTACATGAATGACTTGAATGTGTTTGTCCTTAATCTTGTTACTGTTTGTTAGTAGTGAATGGCATTTTTAACGATGAACAGCATACATGTTGTGCTGATATGGTTCAACCAATGTGAATGGTCATTTAACCAATGTGAATGGCCATTCACATTGGCAATTTTACCATTCACATTGGTTGATGTTATTAATGTTTGATAGATTTGAGAATTACAATGGTTACAAGAATGACCATTGTTACTGTTTGTCATTATTCTTGTTACTGTTTGTTAGTGGTTGAAAATGCTAAGATTCAAATGCTGGGCTGAGCTGATATTATTTTACAAATGTGAATGGTAATTCAGCTAATGTGAATGGCCATTCACATTAGTTAATTTCACCATTCACATTGGTTGCTGTTGTTACTGTTACATTGAATTTTAGCATTAGATGAATGACCAATATTACTGTTTGTCATTATTCTTGTTGCTGTTTGTTAGTGGTTGACAATGCTAAGATTCAAATGCTGGGCTGAGCTGATATTATTTTACAAATGTGAATGGTAATTCAGCTAATGTGAATGGCCATTCACATTAGTTAATTTCACCATTCACATTGGTTGCTGTTGTTACTGTTACATTGAATTTTAGCATTGCATGAATGACCAATATTACTGTTTCATCATTCATTGTTGTTTTCATATAGATGAAGAGGAAGAAGCATTTTTAATTCAAACGACACCAGGGGGGCATATGTATTGGATTCCAGTTTTACCCGAAGACGTCAAGCCACGAGAACAAATGATTTTCAATACTTTGGATGAAGGGATTAATTTTTATAAAACATATGCACGTTTGGCTGGATTTGATACACGTTTATCCACTCTAAAAAGAGGCGTTAAAGGTGAAGAGAGAATGAGGGCAGTAGTATGTAACAAAGAAGGAATATCTGAAAAATCAAAACACAGCAGCTTAGAAGGAAAGAAGCAACAGAAGCGTGTGGTACCTTCAGCTAAAAGTGATTGCAAAGCACAAATACGATTCCGTATAACAGATGAAGGGAAGTTTGAGGTTTACAAATTTAATGAGGCCCACAATCACTGTCTCGTGTCATCCGAAGATGCATATCTCATGCGATCATCAAGGAAGCTAAACTTTGATCAACAAATAATGATTCAAAAGGCATCAAACACAAATATCGGTGCTGTAAACATCCACAAGCTATGCAAAGAGATATCTGGAGGATACCCTTGTGTTGGGGCAACCAGGACAGATTTCAAGAACTTTAAAAGAGACTTAAACTGCTATGTTGGAGGTAGTGACGCACAAATGATTGTTGAAAAGTATACAAAGAAATCTGAAAATGTTAAAGACTTTCATTTTCACCACTCAATAAAAGATGGTGGATTCCTCAATGCAATATTTTGGGCAGATGAAGTAGAAGTGGCAAACTATGTTGCTTTTGGTGACATAGTGTCCTTCGATGCAACATACAGCACAAACAAGTAAGTATATGATTAAAATGTTGACTGTTAATACAATGTGAATGGTAATTCAGTTAATGTGAATGGTCATTCACATTAGCTGAATGACCATTCACATTAGACGTATATTGACAATCATAATGTGAATGCTTAAATATGAATTGTGATTAAATATTTTCAGGCATGATATGGTTCTTGTCCCATTCACCGGGATTAACAATCATAAAAAGTGTGTTTCATTTGGCACTGGGCTGCTGAGTAAGGAGGATATAGAATCATACAAATGGCTACTCAATGCATTTATATGCGTACATAGACGAGAACCAAATATTGTTGTAACGGACCAAGATCCATCAATGAAAAAGGCAGTGAAATTAGTTTTGAAAACAGCTGTCCACCGTTTCTGCATGTGGCATATAATGGATAAGCTTGCAATTAAGGTATTTATAAAAAATTTCAGATTCACATGTTTTGCTGCTTGATCATTAACTTGATATGATGCTAACATGTTTACCTGTCAAAAAGGTACCAACATTATGCACAAAAGATTCACCTTTCTCAAAGCGATTGATGGACGTTGTCTGGAACCAAAATATTGATGTAGATGAATTCGAGGTTGAATGGAACAAGATAATGGTCGAATTTGATCTTCAGAATCATAAATGGTTCAATGATCTTTATGACATTAGAGATGAGTGGATACCTGCATTTTTTCGAGACATTCCAATGTCGGGATTGATGAGAACAACGTCTTTATCGGAGGGACAAAACAACTTCTTCAACCATTACTTGAAAAACACCTCCAATTTGGTTGACTTTTTTAGTCGGTTCGATAGCGCATTGGACTCTCAAAGGAACATGCAAAGGACCTTGGATTACGAATCGAGAACAAAGAGGTTGGATTTGAATACGGGGCTGAACATGGAAAAAAAGGCATCAGAAATGTTCACGTTCAAGATCTTTGCTACAATCCAAGAAGAAATCATTAAGAGTTCATTTGGTGTGCTGCCAATTTCAATTGACAACGACGAAGAGACTAAGACGTATACACTAAAAGAGGTTGGAAGCGACATACGAGTTAAAAAAGCAGTACAAGTAAGCTTCATCACACTAAAATTAATGATATCTTTATATGTTTTATGTTTTGAGGGACAGCTATAATTATATTATTTCTGAAATGAGTCATGTGAATGGTCATTCAACCAATGTGAATGGCCATTCACATTAGCTGAATTACCATTCACATTGGTTGAAATGTGAAAACAGTATTAATGATCACTGTATCCTCATGTGAATGGTCATATAACTAATGTGAATGGCCATTCACATTAGCTGAATTACCATTCACATTGGTTGAAATGTGAAAACAGTATTAATGATCACTGTATCCTCATGTGAATGGTCATATAACTAATGTGAATGGCCATTCACATTAACTGAATTACCATTCACATTGGTTGAAATGTGAAAACAGTATTAATGATCACTGTATCCTCATGTGAATGGTCATATAACTAATGTGAATGGCCATTCACATTAACTGAATTACCATTCACATTGGTTGAAATGTGAAAACAGTATTATTTTTTCAATTGTTTCAGTTAATGTGAATGATCATTTAACCAATGTGAATGGCCATTCACATTAGATGAATGACCATTCACATTAACTGAAACCTGATGATAGCAACCATATTAATTATCTACAGGTAGTTTTCGATGAGAAAGATGTAAATATAACTTGTAGCTGCATGCATTTCGAAAGGTTCGGCATCCTATGCCGACATATATTTTATGTCTTCAGGATTCATGAGGTGGATGACATACCTGAAAAGTACATACCTCTACGATGGACAAAGAATGTATTCACAATCAGCCTTGCAAATTTACAACATACAACACCACAAGCATCAAAAAAGTCAACAAAGTTTGAGGCAAACGTTCGTGATATGTATGGGGATCTTGCATATTGTATACAAGTGTTACTAGGTGATGAGGAGGCTATTGAAAATGCAAAAAGGAGACATCATGAGTTGATAATGGAATTAACTGCGGGTCGTGATAAACATGTTAGCAAAAAGAAAGATGTCATAGAGCAATTGTTGGGTGTTCCTCAACCAAATGATATTACAATACTTCCACCGCAAGGAATAAGAAACAAAGGATGTGGAACCTCAAAAAGATTGACAAGTGATCGAGAGAAGGCAATAACAAAAAGTGCAAGAGCTCCACGAAAATGCAAAATATGTAATGAGCTATCAAACCATGATTCAAGGAATTGTCCAAAAAAAGATGCACAGTGAAAGAAAATAGAAAATACATAGACAATGAGTGATAGAATACATGTAATGAATAGTGATTAATGACTTGTTATTCATTTACATAGTTATTTTATATACAAAAAGTACGATACATATATTGTTACTGAAATAAAATGTATATCTAAGTAATATCTGCTCATGTGAATGGTCCAGTTAGTCTTATGTGAATGGAGATTTGCTAATGTGAATGACCATTCACATTAGATGAATGACCATTCACAAAAAGTAGTTGACAATACTTTTTTTACATGTCATGTTCTGATATCATACAACCAATGTGAATGGTAAAATTGCCAATGTGAATGGCCATTCACATTGGTTAAATGACCATTCACATTGGTTGATGTTATTAATTTTTAGTATCTCGTTTATATTACTAGTTTAAATAATGCACATCCTACTATAAAGCATAACAATAAGTTGCATAAACTGCTGCATATATATACATTGTATTTAAAAATAGCTAACAAACAACTAAAAAGTTCTGTTGTTAAACCACTTGTACATGTTCAAAATAAGAAAATAAACTAAAATGCAGTCTGAATTTGTATCATTTGTTCAAACGTTGAGCCTTGTTTTTGTTAGCTTCCTTCAACAACCGCACCCTCTCATTCTTAGGCCTCTTCTGCCATTCAACAGCTTCATTATGCATGTCCTCAGCATTCATATTGATGTCATGAAGCAGAATTTTAGAAAGATAGCGGCGACGCAGATGGTCTAACTGTGGCTTCTGTAACTTCATATGAAGTTTGAAGCCACATAACCAGGTAGGGTCTCCCATATATGTTTCCAAATGCCGCATTGTAAATATACAGCAATCAACATGGTTCAAACAGGAACGCCATACCATCTCTAGCCTGAAAGGATCAATCATCTCGATCCTATCGGCTGATGGGTGAGAAACTTCACGCATATATTGTACAAACATTGCTTGCTGCAAAAGAAATTTGTATGTAATATCAACATCATATCTACAAATACTGGTAAACTTTTATAAGGATATTATTTCTGAAATAAACAATGTGAATGGTCATTCTGCTAATGTGAATGGCCATTCACATACATTAAACATACCATTCACATTGGATGAATCATATCAGCAAGTCTACAATTAATATCAATAACATTAAATGTATGAATGATCTAGGCTTATTTCTGAAATTCGTCTTGTGAATGGTATGTTTAATGTATGTGAATGGCCATTCACATAAGATGAATGACCATTCACATTAAATGAATAATAAAAACAGTAAGTGCAGTTATAAAATGATCATTTGTGACATACTGTATGTATTATGTTACTGATGATACTTACAATTTCAGCGGGCACAATACCATATTTGTTTTCAAACGGAACATCCGTTGATTGATTATCGATAACTTCAACAGCTGGGTGCCTCAAATCAAAACAAATACACCACATGTGTGAGTGTATGTTAATTGAGAAAAACACCTGCAAATACACAAAATAAAAAACCATGAAATATTTAAATATTGACATCCACTTATTCATTAAATAATGACAACACAACATTCTTACCAGATCAACATTCTTTAAATCCTTTGCATCTGGACGATCAATGAAAGACTGCATCAAGCAGCTACGAAAATGCACATACCGATCCGCTCGATCAGGTATAAGAGAAAGATCGTATGAATAAGCCTAAAACACCACAACAAAAATGAAAATAATTTTAACACGAACATGTAATAAAAGTAATACAAATTGAAAATTAACAAAACATAATCAGTTCATATTTGTAATCTCAGTTCATCGTTGTAATCTTTTACTAACCAACGATCCAGCATGAACAAAAAAACGGCTTCGAGAAGAGGCATTCCTAAATTTCTCTTGATAATTCAGAATAGATATCCAACAATCCAATACATGAATTGATGCATATTCACCAGGTATCATTGTCTCAAAAACACTGCGAAGACCGAACAATGATCCATTGTTCCAAATAACATCACTGCAAATGTGAATGATGATCAATAAGTTGTGACCGATGAATATAAACACATAAAAGCTAAAATAATAAATGATTAAAAGTGAATCAAAACTAAAGGAACTCACTTTTCATCTCTAGTAAACGAAAAAATGTTGTCTACTACAGCTTCTTCCAAAGCAGACAACTTCACATTCATGTCTACAACACGATTCATAAAAGGAGACTTCAACGCGTCAGAAACCTTTTTAATCCTTTTCTCCTCCTGGATTGTCGGCTCAACCGCCACATCTTTTCCTTTCAGGTCAACAGCTTGGACCTCAACATTTCCAGCTTGAATGTTTTCTGATACATACGTCTAAAACATAGAAAAAACATCATTATTTGAAATGTGTCATGTGAATGGTGAAATGACTAATGTGAATGGCCATTCACATTAGGTTAATTACCATTCACATTAGTTGAAATTGCATTCACATTAGTTAAATAGCCATCCACAACTTAGTATAACTTAAGTGCATCACGTGAATGCTGAGTCTGCTAATATGAATGTTGATTGTTGTGAAATATATGCATTAGTTGAAATATAGATCAATATTATCATTTTATGAGTTATGTGAATGGTCATTCTTCTAATGTGAATGGCCATGCACATTAGTCATTTCACCATTCACATTACTAAAATAATGTTTTCCAATTATACAAAATGTCAATAATCCATTACAAACCTTTATCAGCTCAGATGGTGTTTCCTGCACAGATTCATCTTCTTTACTCTCACTAGCACCAACAGTTGGTTCACCTACCAATACATTAACAAAACATAATTATTGTTGTTGATGCTATAACAAACCATAGCATAAGTAATAAACAAAATACCTTCATTAAAAGGAGATTTCTGAATCATCTCCTCATCATTCACATTAACAGCAGATTTGTTAATCATCTCCTCATCATTCACATTAACAGGAGATTTCTCAATCATCTCCTCGTCATTCACATTATCATCACCTTATTACAAAAACAAATACATCAAGATTGAACATGAATCACATGAATCTTGTTACATAATTTATAAAACATTAACTATGTACCAAATACATCTCTCAAATCCGAAACAACACGCATAACATCCTCTTGACTCTGAACGTCTCTATCTTGAACATCTCTTTCTTCAACATCTCTTTCTTCAACATCTTTTTCTTGGTCTATAAAAAGTTTAAGAAATACAAATGTAAGAATATATAAAACAAACCTAATGTGGTTTTATATTAAATAATTTTGTAAAACATTAAATGAGTACCAAAAACATGGTCCTTAGGACAGAACAAAGTATCCCAACGCTTCTTAACATTTAACACCCTATCGTCAGAAGGGTACTCGAATAACAAGCTCATCATACGCTGCTCCAAAATCGACTTTGTATCTTTAACCTTATCAAGATACCTTTCAATCTTGTCCACTTCATCCTGTAAATTCATTATTCACAAAATAAACATAAGCATGGCCTGTGGTCATTCACCTAATGTGAACGTTAATCCATGTGAATGGTAAATAGTCTGTAATGTGAATGGCCATTCACATTGCTTAAATGGCCATTCACATGGCCATTCACAGCATAGTGAATTGGTTACTACTTTATTACAGTTATGTCAGTGGTCATTCAACTAAATTAAATGTTTCATAACTAATGTGAATGGTCATTAACCTAATGTGAATGGCCATTCACATTAGATGAATGACCATTCACATTTTCGGCTTTTAAAAAACAAATGTAGTGTTAATGTTGTATGATAGCTGTACCTCCATTTTCTGAGTTTGTTCGAAGTCCTGGCTAAGACAACCTTGGGAGTGAAGGTTTTGAGTCAACTCTGGATTAAGTTGTTCATACACAAGCCTGTCATGTTCTTGAGTTGACAGCCAAGCCTCTTGCATCTCCAACATACCAAAACCACCATTGTTTAATTCAAAAATTTCGCGTTGGCGTAGCTCATCTGAATTCCACGTTCCAATGGCCGGTCGTGTACGTATCATTGGTGGAATCTCACATGAAACAGCATCGACGTATAATAACTGCATAAAATGTAAAAAAATCATAATAATATTAAACAAACTTCGATAAGTAATTCAAATATACTAATGAAATATTAAGAATTTTCACATACCACCAAAAAAGTCAAAGGACCTATAAAAAATGAACTTTTATTCGAGGGATCCCAATCATTTTTGCAAGTCTTAACAGCATCAAGAACAAAACCACACCAATCAAAATCTTTAACGACGCAATCCTCTGTAATCGATGGTAGAAACCTCTGATTCACAGACCCAAACTTCGTACCCCCAACCATTGTCGACACAACCAAAACAAGAAAATCAATCCTAAACATAAAACTATCTTTCTTCATCTGTTGAATCTTCTCCGACACACTACTCGGACGAATACTGCCACCAGGAAGATTGATGTGCTGCTTCCAACGTTTGGAAACACTATCATTATATACCCTTTTCTGTTCATTCACCAAGGGGATAGAACCCAAAGGAAAACCAAGGATATCATGAACCACTTCACGGGAAATTGGAATTTCCCCCCTCGACGTACGAATACAGAGAGCATCCGTATCTAAATTGTTAACAACCCAAAATGCAACAGCCGAAGGAATCTCGTCAATACGCAACCAAAGTAAGCTTGCAAAACCCATCTCCTTGATGGCATCCTTTTGAACATCTTCCAAGGATTTAATTGCTAAAAACAACGGTTTAGGAGATGTCCTTGTACGTAATGATGGAGGTTCAATCTCGGTACCCGTCCTCCTCCGTTTCTTTTGTCGCTCTATGGCAGCACCTCGATCACTCGCTTCTGAGGTTTCAGATTCAGCTAATGTATGATCACCAGCCTCAACAAAATCATCTTTAACAAACTCTGACAACCCAAAATCATCATCTTTCAACAAATCCGAATGACCTGCAATTGATACAATTCAAAATGAATAAAAAATCACAACTAGTGTGAATGATAAATCTAGTAATCAACTAAATGTGTTTTTTACCTTCACATTGATGTGAAGCATCATGACTTGCATCATGACTTGAATGCTCATCTCTCATAGCTCCTGAAAGATATGTAACAAATATCATCTTCTTGTAAAACATGTAAACAATGAAATGTATCATCTAAAAGGTCATAAATCTATAATGTGAATGGTCATTTAACTTATGTGAATGGCCATTCACATTAGTCATTTCACCATTCACATCTAATGTGAATGACCATTCAACTAATGTGAATGCTAATTCATCTAATGTGAATGGCCATTCACATAACTCATTTCTATTAATACTGATGTAAATTTGTTACTAATGTATATATATCATGTGAATGGTCATTTAACTAACTCAACAATCACCATTCACATTAGCAGAATCACCATTCACATGATGCATTTAAGTTCTAGTAAGTTGTGAATGACTACTCAACTAACATAAATGCAATCTCAACTAATGTGAATGGTCATTAACCTAATGTGAATGACCATTCACATAAGTTGAATGACCATTCACATAACTCATTTCATTATAATAATGATGTAAATTTGTTACTAATTATATGTATCATGTGAATGGTCATTTAACTAACACAACAATCACCATTCACATTAGCAGAATCAACATTCACATGATGCATTTAAGTTCTAGTAAGTTATGAATGGCTACTCAATAACATAAATGCGATTTTAACTAATGTGAATGGTCATTAACCTAATGTGAATGGCCATTCACATTAGGTTAATGACCATTCACATAACTCATTTCAATAACATAAAGCTTCAATACGTTAAAATATCTTACCTAAAGAGTGATGAGAGCTCTCAGAGTTATGCGAGCTGTCCTCTTCGTCGCTTAAAGTGATTTGAACAGGCGGTAAGTTAGGTCTGCTCCTTGGTCTTCCCGATAATCTCATTGAACGCCTGATGGGTCTATAATCTGTAACACAAACAAAAAAACAAAGCCAAATAAAAAAAACCCTAAGCCGTAAAACACTAAATGATAAACAAAAACCCTAAACAACACATTGGTTAATTCTTGAATGAAATGAAATCAAAAAACCATACCTTCTTCACCCTTACTAAACTTCTTCTTTGGAGCCATGACAGAGTGTGAAACGAAGAACAATGGTGTTTTTGTATAGAAGTTTTTAGGTTAAACAAAGAGAAATCGCAGAGGAAGGAGAGAAGAAGGAATTCAGTTTCTAAAATGTGAGGGAAACGAACGTGCGACTGATGATCTTCACGTACCGGAGGACACTGCACAAATATATTTTCAATACCAATAATACCCTTACAGTTTAAAAAAAAACGCCCCCACGTCCGTTTTTTTTAGTTTAATTTCAAAAATGCCATTTTCAATCTAAACCCTTGGATCAAATAAATCTATGGTTATAAAAGGGTACCTTCGATACACTGGATTTCTAGAGGGACTCTTTTGAACCTAAATCTTACTTTTTATATATTGTTTATATTATATTTTTAATTTTGTCATTGTTCAAGATTTTCAAATCGATAATAATTCCTTATACTTTTATAAGTTCGAATAGAATTTATTTTATTTTCGAGTATGAAAATAAGATTATTATTTTCTTAAAATTTTAAATTCTAACTTATAAAATTATTTATTTTATCTCAAGGATTAGACATAAAAATTTATTCTATTATTAGTATTTTTTTTAGTTTGTAGTTTCTTGATAATTAAAAAAAAGTTAAAGTGTATTACAAAATATATTTATGAATTATTTTAGGTAAAAAGAATAATAAGGATTATTTATTAATTTTAATTTAATTAATTAAATGACACGTGTTGTCAAAATAAAGGTTATTTTATTTTTAAAAAAATAGAAAAATCAATAAATTGGAGCTTTAAAGTTGCGTCATGTGGCAATAACTATTTTCTTTTATTATAAGATGTAGATATAGATATATAAATAGATATAGATGTTTATATTATATTTTTAATTTTTCATTGTTCAAGGTTTTAAAAATGATAATGATTCAAAAAAAAATTCCCGAATATGAAAAAAAGATTATTATTTTTATTTTGTATAACTTAAAAATATATTTATTTTATTTCAATGATTATACATAAAAATTTATTCTTTTATCAGTATTTTAAATTTTAGTTTTTTGATATTTAGAAAAAGTTAATTGTACACAAAAGATATTTTTCAATTATTTTAGGTAAGCAGAATAATAAAGATTATTTATTAATTTTAATTTAATTAATTAAATGACAAGTGTTACCAAAATAATAGTTATCTTATTTTAGGAAAAAAGCGGGAAAATTAATAAAATGGAGCTCTAAGGGAGCCTCATGTGGCAAAAACATTTTCTTTTATTATAAGATATAGATTTGGTTAAAAATGTATTAATTTCTTTCTTTTTATCTTATTTATTTGAGATATGATGATATAATGTAAGTTTAAAATTCTGATAAAAGCTTGACTAAGCTTGACTCGTTTGCAACTCTAATCATGATGTTATTTAGTTGCAACCAATGTAATCTAGCTTTAAAACTTATTATTTAAGGTGTTGGTTACCCTTATATAACAAATCTTTTTAGTAGAAAATTTTTTAATACCCTGATTCAAGGTTATCTTTTTTCATATTGTTTTACATTGGAAAATATCTGTATTTTATAATAATATTATATTTTTTTAAATGTTTTTATGTTCATTTAATTAACAGTATATATGATTAATCATGTACAAAACACAAATATAAATAACATTCCGTATGTTTCATGTTAGCCTTAGAACCATGGCTGTTAAGATCGCGAGTAACATCGTATGATCGATCGATACTAGAATCCTATCAAGTGATTTCGAGCAGGATCGATGTATGATCAATTTATAACAAGATCGGACGTAAGATCGTGGGATTGTTCGTAAGATCGGTCACCGATCCGATCTTACCTTTTACTCGGTCCGGACTCTTTTAACCGAGTTCCCGTGGCATCATTTACCGATTCGATCTAACCTTTTACCTAGATCCAATCATTTTATCCATTAGGATAATGAGTCAAATTATAAGATGTAGGATTGATTGATTTTTTTTGGACGACCATATATATTTTAAACATGAATGTACGTTGTTTTTCTAGTTATTGTAAAATCACAAATTATAATACCTAGAAAAAAATTTAAAATTTAGTGATTCTTTGGAAGGAAATTACGATCCCAATTCGATCCTACGATCCCGATCTTGCAGAAACGAAAACAATCCTAGATAAGATCTCGATCTTGACAACCTTGCTTAGAACTACTCAGTGAGTGAGTTTTCGATCCTTGAAAAGTTGACATGTATCATTAAGTTGTTTATTAATTGTTGGTATGTTAAACGTTGAGTTGATGGTCATTAATTTAATCCAAGACTCCAACTAATATAAATTGAGTAACTGTAAAAACTAAAAAGTAAAAACCATTGATAATGTGTTATTCCATGGTGTTAAATGCGAGTTAATTAATGATGTTTTATGAAAATGACTCTTTGGTATTGTTTGTTTTTTAAAAAATAAATTGTTTGATGTCTTTTTTCGTATCCGCAATAGAAGATGGAGTCTAAAAGTATGCAAGCTGCCAAAGGAAAACTGTCTATTTATGAAATGAAATTGTACGTTCATGTTAATAAACTGTCGCATTAATCTGAACATATAATGTACAATTTGAACATACAAACAAAATAGTTATGTCAATATAATAATTGTTACAAACTATCATTATGGCTAATAAGTTTTTAACATTTTATAATTTTTTTTATCAATGCTAACATATTTGTACTATTCATTTACAGATTACATGAAATTCACTATAAATATAACATTTCATTTTGCTTGGAAAAAGATTTCTTTGATCATATATCATTTATTCAAGTTTTTTATACTTATAAATTGTTAACTTACTTTTTTAATAAAAAAATACAAAAAGAAACGAGTGGAAAAAAATAATGAATGAACTTTAGGAAAAACTCGAGTGAAAAAAAAAAAGATGCTGAACAAAGTTTAAGAAAAAAATCAAGTGAAAGAAATATATAAAGTCACTATCTACTATAGAAGTGAGTTGACAAATAAGTTAGTTTAATTTTTAAAAAAAAAAAAAAAGACTAAGTTAGTGGAAATTTTTCAGTTAGTTCAAACCACAATGTACATATAAAAAAAACTCTTGAGAAGAGATTGTGTAAGGAGGGGGAGTGATTAGAAGTAAAAAAAAACATGTTCTAAATAGCAAACAAGGAAATACATTTGAGTCAGTTTTGTTTTTATTTCAAACAAACATCTCTTTCACTTATGTTTATCAAGGTATGAGAAATGTCGAATCAAAGAAAAAATATGTTGAATCATGTAATAAC
Source organism: Centrapalus pauciflorus (assembly GCA_020465985.1). Classification (NCBI taxonomy): domain Eukaryota; kingdom Viridiplantae; phylum Streptophyta; class Magnoliopsida; order Asterales; family Asteraceae; genus Centrapalus; species Centrapalus pauciflorus. The sequence goes on along the minus strand of JAANYP010009486.1, from coordinate 246,721 downwards.
ATATTGATTCAACATTTCTCACACATTTCGCCGATATCTAATTTCACATAACAAGCATATCCTATGTATATGCATCGGTAAATCTCGGAAAATTTTTGTACAACAGATAATTCATCAATCGTGCATTAAGGACATTTAGGTAATCTATAAATACTAATAAATGAGTAACTAAATTGACACTTGTCACACCTCATTTAATTTGTCAAATGTCAACATCTCATTTTGCCAAATATCATGTACTAGTCTTTATTGGTTAATATTATTAATATTATGATTTAATGATCTATAACAATCTATCTATATTTTAATTTGTTCAAGCTTATAATTATATGAAATATTTTTTTTCACTTTTTAAATATTTATATGTAAATATATGTAAATAGTACTAAATATACGAAAATTAAATATATAATAACTAAATTTATGGAAATTAAATTAACATTAACTTCTTTCTATATTTTTCTCTCATTTTATTTCTCTCCCTCTTTCTTTCTTCCATGAACATGTTCTACCTTTATCTCAGCTCTCCCTTTCAGCCTCCCACCACATCACCGGCCACCACAACTCTAGCTACCATAACTAGGGGTATTCATAAAAGATCTGAATCCGAGCATCCGAAATAAAAATTTGAAAATCTGATCCGAAACTAATAGAAATTTCAGATTCGGATAGCAAAATTCCAAACTTTTAGATATCCGAAAATCCAAAAAAAAAACTAAAATTTTATATATCTTTTGTATTAGTTATTTACATAATATTGAGTGTTTATTATTATTCTAATGTATATTAAGATAATACGATATCCGAATCCGAAATTTCGGATTCCATTATAGCCTCCCCACCACACTACCGTCCTCTCTCTTTCTCTCTCGCCTCCTCCTCTCGGCCTCCCACTACATCACCAACCACCACACCATATCTCTTGGCCTCCTCACCACACCACCGTCCTCTCTTTGTCTTTCTCTCTCTATCTATGTCCCCTCCTCCTCTCGGCCTTCCCACCACAAACCATGACGATGATTATGATGATGAAAAGAACACGAAGATGATGAACATGAAGACGAAGATGAACCATAGTAGAAAATACTTGAATCGATGATGAACATGGTGTTGCATTTTTTTCAAATTCAGGTGAAGATTCATGTTTAGAATTAAAGATGAGGGTCGGGAATGTCTGAATCCATGTGAACATAATGATGTTTAGTTTAAATCCGGATGAAACGGAAATGTACGGTGATGCATGGCTGAAAATGTTTGAACCAATGATGAACACGAATATGAACAAGACGATGCATGATAATGAACACGATACAGTGTTGAATTCAGACGAAGATTTGTGAAGATAAACGAAGATGCATCAACATCTCCATTTTTTTTAATTGTATAGATTTTGTTAAATTTAAAGTGTATCAACTGAATTTATGTTGAAATATTTATTATATTTAATTATTTGTTAGAATATTCCATTTAATATAAAGTTAAAATAAATTTGACTAGGTATATTCTTTTTTCCTGAACTGCCCTGATATATGTATCTAACATGGAACATCATGAGATGCATCTTGTATGTTACATCACATGCATACACTTTCAATGCACCAAATCTAATGGCTATAAAATAGTTCCTCGATGTATAAAAGTTTTCAATTGAAACCGACCCTACATGAATGTATGTATGTGTGTGTGTATGGTAGGAAGGAAGTGGTGGCCATAGAAATGTTGGCATGTTCCAAGACAACCATGCATGCATGTTACATTCCTCACAAACCCATGTGAAGGGGGGGTAAAGTAGCCATGACAAGAGTCCCCCACCCACCTTACCTTTTGAGTACAACCCATTGGCTCCTATGCCCTGTTTTGAAAGGCACAAGTCTTTGCTTCTAATGCCCCTTAACTCATTAATGTGGTCTTTGTTTGCTTAATGACTTTTGGCACACATCCATCATTAATTGCATGTGGCTAATGATGGTGGTGATCCATTGATAACAATGGCAATGGTCGCGCGATATGCACTATGTGTAAGCAAAGGGACCATATATACCCATGCTTGACAAATTTTCTTATGAGCAAGCAAGGGACCATAAAAATGGTCGAGAAATTTTCTCCGTTACTCGATCTAGCTAATACATCACGTATGTACCAAATATATAGTTGATGACAAATGCAATACTATAATCAATGGAAAGCGTGTCGAATATATACATATATATAACCTTCTTCTAGGATCCAAATATTTCGATCCAAGACAGATTATTATCATTAAACCAACACATATATATGTATTATGCACCAAAATTGTTTGATTAGCTTTTTATTTTGTAGCGTAGTTGTCGATGGATATATGACCCTACAAGCGAAAGAGAGCGATCATCGATCCTATCTTTAATATTCTTATGGATAACCTTAATGTTGTCTCAAATCATCAAACTTACCTATCTTTAATATTCTTATAAGAAAAAGATTTAATTATCTTTTTGAAATAGAAATTATAAATCTAAAGTAAATCGTTTAAAAAAACAAGAGTTATTAGAATGTAGTTTTAAGCAATATAAACTTGTACATCATTCTGAAATAAGGATTTTTTGTGTTGTAAAAAAAGAAAACCAAAAAACATAGCAAATATGTCTTCCATTATAAAGATTTCTTGAGATCTTCCATAAATCCGTTATGATACCAAGTCTAATCAAATGTCAAATGTTGCATTCTTAGTGGATTTTTTTTTTTTTTTTTTTTTTTGTGGGTTTTTATGTTTGGTACAAGTCTCTTTAGTATAATCAACAAAATGGCCCCCCCTTTTACAACACAAAAATCATCATTACAAATGCATATAGTTTTTATGTGGTGGTTGGTTTGGTATTTCAAACCATCCATCATTAATACCAATGCATTTTTTTTTATTTAAAAAAAAAAACATTTCTTTCCATATGTCACTTTGGTGACAAGAGATCGATGTGTACACAAGAAAATATATATTCTACTCAACCATTGACAATTGTTAACGTCTTTAAACAGAAATGCTTGAAATCATTGTTATTTGACTATCAATCCCTTTTTGTTGATAACTTTTTTCATGTATTTTTGGTGGGAACAAAGTAGATACCATTTAAACTCGTAATTTTCTGTAAAAAAATGATAATATATAATAATTTATTGTTGCACTATCACAATCAAACATACAATTTAAAAAAGTGTTTTCAAAGCTTGTAATGTTAAAAATACGAAATTTGAAATTTCTTTTTAGTTATATGATAGCATAGTACATCTAAATTGCTTGGTTTTCAAATTATAATATCTTTTAGAGACCTTTTTGAAAAAATATAGAATAAAGACTATAGTGTTATGATAGTTTGGGCTCAAATTGAAAGAGTAATATGCAAGAGAATTGGTTGTGAAAAGTGTAGTACGATGGGTGCAAAAGTTGAGTGATATGATGTAAGGAGGCACAATGAGCTAGGGTCAATGGAGGCAAATTAATAAAATATATATTTTAATGTTAAATATGGATTTTTATGGATTGAATAAAGTGGAACAATAAAAACAAAAAGACTTTGTGGTACTCACATAGCAATGCCACCTTTTAATGAGATTTAAAAAAAAAAAACCATAATTTCTCACTCACACAAAACCAAAAAATATCAGAAATAAAATTATGTAAAATAATAATAAATAATTATGTAAAACTCACTCTTGTTCCCAAGTTATGTAAATAATTAAAAAAATGTGATATATCCATGCCTACATTTTTAAAAATAAGAAACCGTACGTGGTTAGAAAATTATATCATATTCATAAATAGTGTGGACCTTGGTGAAAGGAGTGATAAAAGTACCAATTATTCCATTCTTCATACCCATCACTAATCCCGACAATTATGAAATGAATTTAAGTAACTATCCTTGTCCCCAACCAATAACTAGTTGAATACTCGTGCGGTGCTCGGGTGATTTATTTCAAAATTAATCCATTTTTAATTAAACAATTACACAAAAAAATATTTAATTTTGAAAGACTATACACATATTCTCTTATACATTGTTTGTTAAGAAAAAAAATACTTAACTTTATCATGAAAATTACTACACGCAATTATGTTTGAGGTTTGTTTGTTTAAAATTTTATACTCTCCATTATTGTCAGTTTTATTGGTATAAGAAATTATAAGTTTTCTATATTAACTTTTTTTTTAAAATAATTTATGTTGGAAAATCTAAAGATATTGTTAAGTTTGCTTTATTTTTTATATATTCTAATAAAAATGCATTATAATCACACATATATTTTGGTTGTCCGTTTATTTTATTTACATTCCAGTAATAGTTTTAATACAACATCAAATATATTTCATATTGTACTTGCTATATCTAAACTTAGTTTCATCTATCGTAAATATCAATGTTAATATTGAAAAAATCATTATATTTTCATGTTATATAATTTTGGTCTCTTAATATTATTATTTTTAATCATTTTAATCCTTACATTATATTTTATTGAAACTGATATATTTTGTTCGGTAAAAGTCAACATATCGTTATGATATATCATTTCTATGTTTAAAATTAAAAATATACATCAAACTAATTTAAAACATAAAAAAAAAACAATGCAATTCAAATACAAGAAAGACACTTATTACATGAACAAAATTATGTAACTTGTATTACTCAACTACTCGTATATCATGTTTTTAGTTTTAATTTAATTTTCTTTAAAGGTTTGCCAAGTTGTTGACCTTGCTATTTTGTTAAATGTTTTTCTCAAGTATTTTCCATCATTATAATCATTGCTTGTGGCCAATCTGGAATTCATAATTATCTTGGAGTGTTTGTTGACCATTTGTGTGTCTAAATCGCCCTTTATTTATTTGATTTTGCTGCTTGAATTAGATAAAAGATAGAATGTTTAAGTCTTTGTGTTGTGCGTGAATTACATATGTGTATGTTAGCTTTCGTTTTTGTCGAGAAATGGCTGGCCAATAAACCCAATTGGCCTTCGTTTTAACCTTTAATTGATTTCTAAGTGGTTTGTTGATTCAAATGCAAGTATTAATTGTCATTAACCTTTACATTTCTATTGCTGGAAAATAAGATCAAAACATAAAATAAGTGCAGTATTAATGTGCTGTCCATGTGTGTTTAGCTTAAGTTTTGTCCGTAAAAATGGGCAAGAAGGTCAAATGGCCTTCGACCTTTGGCAACTTAATTAGCAAGAATGTTTATTGATCAGTTTTATGTATCAATCGCCATTTATCCTACCTTATGTTGCTGCTGAAAAGTTAAAAACAGAAAGATATGAGTTGTAAGTGTGTGCAATGTGCGATTATGTGTTTGAATAAGTGTGTTTGCATGTTAATGTCAGGCTCCGAGACTAAATAGTCTCGGAGTGTTGTGTGTGTCTCGTAACCTCTGTGTGTGTTCATTGAATTGATACAGAAATAAATGAAGAAACAACAGCATCATAAGTATCAAACATATATATGCTATGTGTATTATAGTATATATGTACATAATTTTCAAAATATTGAAAGAATACTAAAGAAGATACTATCAATTTTTTTCTGCATGAGTTGAAAACGTCTTCGACTCTTCATCTGGTTGATTAGCATACGTGAAGTTCATCTTGAAACAGTATAGTTTTCTTCACGCAGACACTGCTGATGCAGTTTTTTTTTATCAATATTGATTATGCCTATTGACTCTGTGTGTGTGTGTGTGTGTGTATGTATGTATGTATGTATGTATGTATGTATGTATGTGTGTGTATGTGTAATGTGTGTGTGTGTATAAATATATATTAGTACGTAACTTCAATAAAACATGTTTTATCTCATAGTTGGTTACATTTAACTCGTTATATAAACATATAATAATTATCAGCTTTCAAATTATATAAAGAATTGATAACTTGATAAATATGCAGCTGAGAATATTTATTATTCAAGTTTGAGTCTTTTTTCCTGCATTATGATATTATCCAATGTTTTTCTGCGTATCTTAATATTTCAGTTATACAATAACTGATTAAATTTGATTTCTTATTTTTATTTAACTTGATAAATCAGACTGCATCTATTTCCAGCAGTGCAAATTTGAAATTTTCTAGCAGATTAAATCAGATTTGTTATTTTTATTTTACTTGATAAACCAAATTACAACGATTTCCAACAGTGAAAATTTGAAATTTTATTGTCATTTTTTATTTCTTTCCGGAAAATCTACATATTTTAATTGTAGAAACATTAAAATATGTAGAAAAATCTTGATGATTATGTGGAATCTCATCAAGCTAAAATAGTGGGGGGAATCCCATTATTTTTGGAATTTTTAACCAATTATATTGCGTCAAATCAGTAGCCATTATTTTCTGAATTTTAACCAATGATATTGCGCCAAATAAGCCATAATTTTCGGAATTTTTACCACTAATATTGCGTCACGTGAGCTTTTGTTCTCTCTGCTCCGTCGGCAATATATATATATATATATATATATATATATATATAATAATAATAATAATAATAATAATAATAATAATACACATCTTACTTTCGTATTTTAATGATTGACAAACTGAAAAACTATTCATAAGTTTATCAACGTTTTTAGTCGGTTGCATTAAGTGTTCATTGACACATACAAGTACAATTCAAGATTTAAACATAATGAATACTCTTTACAACAAAATAATACTAAATATTCGTGTTAATTACAATTCAAAACGTAATGGATCAAAGACAAACATATATAACGAATACTCTAAAAAGTTTTCGTCTTAATCATTTGAGCTTTAATTATATTGTAAAATCAAAAGTGTGATTTAATAGAGAGTAGTTGAATCCCTAAAAAGGTGATTTGTACACAATAAAATTCGAACATACATAACAATTTTTATATAAAAATACTATTTTATTCTTAATTTTAGAAGGTAAAATACAATGATAATAAAAGTGTTAGTAATAGTAAAATAGTTAATTTATATAAAATTGTTGTGTATGTGAAAACTTTATTGTGCACAAATCACTTTATTACAGTATTAACAACTTACTAGTTGATTAATTGAAAGTGTTGGGGGAGGTACTTGAAGGGTCCAATAGGACAATAAGTCTGGAACCACAATAAATCATTTTTAGTTCATTATCTTCTCCAACGTGAAAGTCTTTATTTACATTTATGTTTTTTCTTCTTAACTATAGTGTCAAACAACTTATTCCCTCGACCCTTTTTAGGTTGTCCAACAAATTCTTCAATGATCACATAAACCTATATTAATTGAATCTTGTAGATTTATCTATTTATAATATATATACACACACGCTATTTTGTAATGTATTGTCTTTGTCGTCTTCTAAATTTAATTATACTTTAGTTCTTAATCTCTTCATGTATGTATGTAGAGAGTGAGTGAGAAATGAGATCATTAATCGTATGAGAAATCAAATATTTGTGAGAAAACTTTGAATCAAATAACATATATGTGGAATCAGCGCGTTATCTTGCGAATCAACAAAAAGTGTTGAATCGAAAACAAAACAATCATCTTGTACTCTTTGATTCAACCGTATCTATTGAATCATAAAAATTCAACATATATATTCTTTGAATCAACGTTTCTCAAATTTCTCACCAAAGTTAATTTCTTACAGAATCTATATCCTATATGTGTGTGTGCGTGTGTTTATGTTTATGTTTAAGTGAGTGTCACCTATTATGCAGCACACTAAAATGTATCATTCGTAAAAATATTTTTTTCAAAAATTTTTTATAACATGTTTTAATTAACATTACAAATATGGTATATATAAATTTCATGCACATTCACACATTCTAAGTTCCCAAAATCATGTATCATATAAATGCACGTTCCCATATATATGCAAATTTATGTATGTGTACGTTCACATCAATTTTAAGTAGTTTAGATATGTGAATGTATTTGAAATTTATGTATCATCTTTATAATGTTAATTAAAACATGTTTATGAAAAAAATTACTTTTTTTTAAAGGTGATACATTTCAGTGCTCTGCATAATGAGTGATACTCTCTCGAACCATATTATGTGTGTGTGTGTGTAGATTAAGGTTCATTAGCATACAACAAACATTCAGCTTACCCAACACACCTCTAAGTGAATGATAATTCACATAATTTTTTTTAAGTCATCATCATAAAACTTTTTTTAATAAAAAACGACCATACATTTATACATTATCGTTCAAAAAATAAATAGTGTAAATGGTAAAAAAAAATCATGTAAATAATCATTCACATAAACATATGATCATTCACATAATTTTTAAGAACATAGAAAATGGTAATGTATGTAAACTTCACATATCATGTGTAACGTTGATATAGCATGATGATAATCCAACGATTATTCAATAAAAATTTTTTTTAAATAGTTAAAAATGAGTAAACAAGTGATGATTATTAGAAGTCCTAAGATAATATAAACAAAATAGATCCATATTTCATGCAGAATTGTATACCTTATATGTAATTAATATGTTTCAAGCAGAACAATATATTCCTCGTAAAATAATGACATTAGCAAGTATTAATAATGTTACCGATCTACATAGAACGTATTCTATCTAACATAGAATGTAAACTATTTTAAATATAAGGTTAAATTCGTACAATATCAATACACTTTTTTCAATGTATGGATATAATGAAGCCCGGTTGAAAAATCAGGTTCTATTTGTATGAAAAATGAATTTTATGTAGAATTATACTATATTGGAATGGAAAACTAAAATAACGTACCATATATGTATAAAAAAAGTTAATGTACAATATCGAAACACTTGAAAAAATACGTTGGCATTGTGTGACCTTAACCTTTAAATATACTCTAAACTATTCTACATATATTGTAAACTATTTTATTTTGAATATACTATTCTGTTGGAAAAATATATTCTACATATAATGTAAATTAGTTATGTTGTTTTAGAAAGTATTCTGCATATAACGCAGACTATTCTATCTTGAAATATATTATGATTTTACATTTAATGTAAACTATTTTGCATAGCATATTAGCATGTACACTATTTTGTTTACATTATCTTAAAACTTTTACTAACCGTCATTTGTTTATTCATTTTCAACTATATTTATCATAAAAAAATTGTTTTATTGAATAGTTGTTGAGAAAATTGTTTATTTCAAAACTGTTTGTAATAAAATTAATATTTTCTACATTTATTAAAAATAATTATATAACTTTTACTATATTACATTATTAAAAAAAATAATATATGATTATCGATTCAATCTACCTATTATAAATAAATTAATTAACATTTTCTTTAAAAATATTGTTTTCTTCAAAAGTTTTATATATATTAACTTAAAAGTTAAACCAAAAAAATCATTAAAATGGTAGCAAAGCAAAAGATAAATGAAAAAGATTAAAAAGAAGAGAAAGAAAAAGACAGAAAGAGAATTTTTACTTTTTTGTTTTACAACTGGTACACCTTTTAAGATTTTTGACTAAAAAAAGGACATATTTACGAAATTGTAACTGTAGTTTTTAAAGGTTGTGTTAAACGCACACACCTCCCACTTTTTTTTTCTTCTAATTACACACTCTCTCCCCCTACTTAATTAGCTTAATTATTCTTTAATGTTGTCGGACTCATCCCATTTATAAATAACACATCCCTCCTTTTGTCAATTCTGTATAATTATTTTTGTTTTTTTGTGGGTGGGACCCACCATTATTATCATCATTGTTGTATTTATATATTAAAAATAATTTAAATAAATCAAATCATGCAATAATTACTTAATGATTAAGGTAATTAGAAGGTGATGTATAATTAGAAAAAGGGGAGGTGTGCATTTATCATCACCCTTTTTTAACCATGGATTTGTGAGATATGATGACTTAGTGGGTCAAGCAAGTGTTACTTATAATGTAGCGTACTAGATGTATCATTTTTAAAAAATAATTTTTTTGAAAAAAAATTCATAAACATAATTTCACGCGCATTCACACATTCTAAGGAATGAATTTATGGATCACATAAATGTACATTCATATATATGCAAATTTATGTAAGTGTACGTATACATCATTTTAATGGAGTTAGAAGATATGAATGCATATGAACTTTGCATATCATCTTTATAATGTTAATTAAAATATGTTTATGAAAAAAAATTAAATTTTTTTTAAATGTGATACTTTCTGATGCGTTGAACGATGAGTGATGCCTCTCAAACCATATTATACACACACACATATACAGGGGCGGATGGAGTATAGAATTAGGGGTGTCACTCGACACCGATAAAATTTTAAAATACTGAGTTACGTGTGTATCAAAAATTCGAGTGACACCTAGAATTTTTTTAAATGACACCTACGAAAATTTTTTTGAAAGTATTATCTAAATATCTAATATATATTTGTTGATTTTGTTACCCAAACTTATTAAATATTACTGAGTTTAGTCCTAAAAACTTAAAAGAAAAAAAAGAACCCAATAGAAATAAAAATGATAAGTGACAAGATTCAAAAATCAGCCCAAAAGATTTTTAAAAAACGTAAAAAAAAAAACTAGCCCAAACCTTGTTAAAGACACCGGTCGAATTGGTTGAAAAAACCCTTATTGATATCATTGTTTCTCATCGGTTATGGAGGTACTTAAATATGTTGAAAACCCCCTGACCGTCTTTTTGGGACTTTGAGTTGGCGGAGATCTATCCGAATGATTTTAATTATGATGAGAATGTTAATCTTGAGCATCAACTTGAATACTATATTGAGAATGTGAAAGACGATCCAATATTTTCAAATTTAAATGGAGTCCGCGAGCTTGCTAAATTAATGGTGGAAACTAGGAAACATCTTTTGTATCTTTTGGTTTATCAATTGTTGAAGCTAATGTGTGTTTTGTCGGTCGCAACTGCGACGGTTGAGAAATAGTATTGTACGATGTACATTTTTAGTTATAAAAAGCTTGGTATTTGTTAATTTTGTGTTGACAACTCGTTTTGCTGACCCGATCCATATTAGAAAATATTTTGGACAATATAAATTAAATTAACTCTAAAAAAGTGACACCGATAACAAAATATTATGGATCCGCCCCTGCACATATATTCACACACACACACACACTTGATATTAAAATGTATGTTTAGTTGATATGTTTTCAACAAAAATTTTCATTGAAAACAATTGGTTTCTAGAAAACGCGTTCAAATTCATTATAGTCATCTTAATCTATGTTGTAAAAAAAATGATAAAAACGAAAAATATTTATAATACATCTAAACATATTTTTATTTTTAAAATGTGTATTCTTATAACCGATTATGTATTTAATTATAGTAAAAACTTTAAACCAAAAATTAAACTTTTTAGTTGTAAAAAAGGAAATTAAAAAAATTCCCCCTGGGCTGGCCCCTTCTTAGGGTGTTTGTAAATCGTGAAATAAAACCGGTTTTTTACGTGTCACTCTGTGTAAGGTTTTACTGAGAAGAGCCCACACTTTTCAAACATATGTCATATGTGCACGCCTCCCCTCCCCTCCCTAACTCAGCGTAGTACAAGGTTTAATTTGTTTCATATCACTAATTAATTATATTTCCCCGACACCCATCCAACAATTTTCTTTTTCTTTTTTTCAATGTGATTTTGTTAATATGAAAAAATATAAGTTTCACATATAAATTTTATGAAAATTATCATATATATTACACATTACTAAGAAAATTTATTGTTTGTCAAATGATATCGACCGTAAAACGTTAAATCTGTCTGTATACATTCCTAATCCTTCTGTCACATTCTATAATATTTATTTTCTATATTGCTATTCATAGTAATTATTTATCCCATCATCTTAAATTTTAAATAGTACATATGTTGAACCTAGTTTCAATCATTCATTTTAAATAAATTCATAATCAATACGTTAATTAAAAATGTCTTTTTTAATCCCTTTTTTCAGTGACAAATTGTTTTTTTATTAGTGTTTAAGTCGCACAGTATTAACGTATTTTTTTTATATATATCATTGTATCAATATTGTAAATGAATTCTTTTACACAAAGGATACACATACTTCAGTTTTTCAACTAATTCTCGTAATATGCCAAATGCATTTCATGTCAAATGACTAATGAATGTGAATGGTATTTAAAGTACCTATGGTACATTGAATTTTATTAACATATATATTTGTATTTGTACATAGGTTACATTCTTAGGCTCGTATATTGACCACTGTATAACCTTGTATCCATTATATACTATTGTTTGATGTAAATCTCTCAATATGTAAATATCATCATTCTAAGATGACCTTTACAATATGAGAGACTTGATTGACAATGAAAATGAGTAAAGAATTGAGTTTGCGATTTCTCTCTTATCCACACTAACAAGAAAAGAATCAGAATTATGAAAAAGCAATGAAACTTTAATAGTTTTTCTTCTAATTTCTATGTCAATCTTCATTTACACGTAATTATCATTGCTTTTTAACAACAAAAGAAACTTATAAATACTAGCAAGAGAAGCTAGAAAGAGATACAAGAGAAGACACAACAAGAGAAGAGCATCGAAAAAACAAACTGAAACAAGACCTAGATAACTAGCGACAACAACCAAAAAGAATCACAACGCCAATTAAATAGCTTGGTTTGGTCGAGCAACCGGTTCCACCACAAACATTGATATCTTTTACATCGACATTTGATCCAAAGAAAAGTAATGCCTTGAAAAGTACAAAAAAAAAACCGACTCTAAGTGGTGATCTTTTGTAAAACAACATAGTAGTGAAACTGACTTCCCCTTTTGATGCCCATTAACAACGTTATTTAGAAAATGTCCATGCCCCACCACTTGACAATATTTCACCATATCTTACTAATCACCAAGCGTTAAATACGAAGATGATTGATTTTCTCAACATTAGAATCGCAAATCAAACAACATCTAGAATTTACTATAACGCCTCTTTTTTCTAAATTTGAACGCTCTTGCCAGGCTCTCCTTATCATAATATTCACTTTCAAAAGAACCAAATTATTCTTTGCGGACTTGAAACCAAGATTTGGGAGAGAAACATTTTTCAATTTCTTTTCAAAGAGATGAGACAACAAGACTACTTGACGGATCCAAGCTCCAACACACCATCTATCATAGTTGGATGAGAAAATTGCATTCTAAATTGTAACATCCCGATTTTGAGATAGGTACGTGGAATTAATTCATTGGATTAATTATTTAATTTGGGACCCGAGGATATAAATTTGTATTTTGCGGTATCGGGATCGGATTTTGGGTATCGGACCGAGTTAAACCCAAAACGTATATATTGTTGGCTCCTTTGTTCTTCAATTCATTTCCAAAAAGCCAGAGCTAAGTGTGAGTGTGTGTGATTGTGAATTTCAGTAGCTAATCAGAGATTGAGGGGCTGGATTGGAGCTTCAAGCTGCATCATCTTCTTCACTTTGTTGTTTTGGATTTGGCTCAATAGTGAAGGTAAATTCGAGCTTAAATTCGCGGATTAATTGTTGTTGATTGTGGATAAATAGTTGAATTGAGTTTAAATATGTTTCTGAATAAATTCGAGTTGTAATTTAGGTAAAAATCAAGCTGGAATTGAGTTTGGGGTGATTTCCTCTGGCTGTGCAGAAACAGAGCAATCCTGCTATTGTTCGTCCGTGATCGCGGGCCGCGATGTTCTTGGTTGGATCGCAGGCGGTTTGAGTCCAAGCTCGGGCCGCGATGTGAGCGCGACCGAGAATGAGGCCATCGCGGCCGCGACCGCGATAGGGTCAGTGCGGCCGCGATGCGGCTAGGGCTTCGGGTTGGGTTTTCGAGTTCTGTGAGTCTTGTGTTTGGGTCTTTGGGGTTCGTGAGTTGTTGAGAATGGTGTATAGAGTTGTTGGGTTGAGATTGTGATATTGAGATTGTGTTATAGTATTTTCAGGGTCTCGTATTGACAGGGTAGGGAAAGGGCAGGGCACCGAGACTTAGTTTATCTAGCTGAGCAGGTGAGTTTGCATGTTTTTGTTGAGATACTTGTACGATTATTTTACTAATACTTGCATGATCTTTCACTGAGCTTTATACGAGATATTATGAGTTCTCTTACGAGTTTTTATTGAGATACTATCATGCACGTATTATTGTGTTATATTGAGAACTATGTTTTAAATATGAGATTTGGGACACTTGAGCTGTTGAGATACTAAACCGTACGGCTGGGCAGGGGTTGGGTCGCTCCCAATTCCCTTTTGAGTTCCTGACGGCTGCTTTGTGCGGTCTAGGGATTTGGGTACGTGGATTTATCCACACGAGTTGAGTACCTGTTGAGCTATCTTGTGGGATCTCATATACTTGTTCAGTAGAGAACGCTGAACGTTTTATTATCGAGTTATTTATTTATTGAGCTTTATAATCGTACACTAACCCTTGCATTCTCACCAGCTTTGGCTGACCTGTGTGTGTTGTTGTGTGTATTCCAGGTGACCGGACTGCTAGTAAGCCTGCTGGACCGAAGTAGGTTTACGTTTTCTGTGTCCGAGGAGTTAGTTACCTTCCATAGAGGTAGTTATATTTTGAGGACTGTTTTATATACTTCGGATAGGTTGTGTAATATTCAGGGACTTCCGTGACTATTTCTTATGTAAAATAATGTTTTAAATTATCGGGTTTTTACGCTTGTGCTTTGGGAATAGAGTAGGGAATATTATATTATGTCACGGGTGATGTTTTATTTACGTGGCATTGTGGTTTAGTTTAAGGGTGTTACATAAATAATAGAGCATATATTGATCATTAAGCATGTTCATCTTCCTCTCTGTTGCATCGAACATTCCTTCTCCAATCTCACGTACAGAACGAACATAAAGCTGAATGAAAAACCCTTCGAGTTATGAATGAAAAAAAAAAAAACATGTAACTATAATCAGTTAAGAAGCCTTACAAACATAGACAATTTCATTCCATTAAGTTCCATCATACCAAACGTATAATGTTTTTGGTTTCTCGGTTTTCTGCATAAAGTTACAATTAGGGCTCTTTAAGTTTGATCGTTTTTCACATTTTCATTCATGGATAGCTGGTTGATTTCTGTCATGACTTCTGAAGGGTTCTTGTGAGTTTTTACGTGGCAAGAAATTACATGTTCATTTTCTTCCGGTTGATTGGGTCACAACTACAAAATAATAAATAATAAATAATATACACAAAATTACAAATTGAATTATTAAATTATCCACATCTACTATACAATGGGGTAGCTAAGATAGGTCACAAGGTGGGTCATGACCCACCCCAAAACCCCTTATAATAATATATATATTTACCTATAAAAATTATTAGTCTACTCAATGTAAAAACAATCTAAAATTTTCGTTTGTAATTTTATGTTACCTCTGTTGCATGGGTTAATTTTAAAATAAATATGTATAATATAATAATTATAAGAATATCGAGTTTGTTTAATTTTAGTTATTAGTTATTTAATTAATTATTTTTTGCTAGATTTAATTCATTTTAAAGGTTAAAGTAAATAAAGTGGTAAAATGAGAGGGCGACATGTGACAAATCAAATGAGAGCACGACACGTCGCATATTAGTTACACATTTAATAATATAGATAGAGATAGGTATCGGATTATAGGAACAATTTAAATATTTCATTTGTGAATAGAATTTTCTATTAAGTTACACTTCATCCATTTTTTAATTGTTGATTTTCACTTTAAAACAATTGATCTAATTTGACATGTTAAGAACTATTTAAATTTAGCATTGTATTTTTAAGCTATTTTTATTAATAGGGATGTATGTAATTAATAAATTTATTAAACTGTTTTCAAGTTAATAGTTTTGTTTAATCTTTTGAAGATACATTAGTAGTGAGTCATGTTTAAATAAGAAATAACAAATATTTGAGCCACTGATAGTTTTTAAATTCATATATATGATATTTATGGTGCCTAATAAACTCCATAACGTTTAGATCCAATTTTAGATCATTTTATTGACGTAAAAAAGTCTGTGCATAGTTAAAACCTTTTGAAAAACAAATTTATTATGACATTAAAGGTAGGTTTAACAATTTAACTGATCTGAAAAATAATGAGTGTCCATAAAACTTCATTATCTGTTTCTGAAATTAGAAACGAGTTAAAACTAGAAATGTATAATTTTAAATTATTTTTTTTATTTAACGTGAAATGTTTTACACCTAGTATTAATCTATTGGGATTGATGCATACAATGATCCTAATCTACCTTTATACCCTAACCTCACAACTTATATTCACCACCTAAATTCCAACTTGCCGTCATATATAATCTTTAATACTCAGAGGTGAATATAAAAGAAGTCGATTTCTATTTAAATTGTGTAGATATTAACTTAGAACATATAATATTGATTAAATTTAAAACTAGAAACTTTTATTTATTATTTATTTAAATAAACTAATAATATTTTCTTAATTAAAAATAAAAAAATTGAAGGCACTACATGTTATTCTTTAATACAGGTTACACAAATAACAAATTAGCTCTTCGTTCGAATTTGTTACGAGACTGGTTGGAAGAGTCCCTGAGGAAGGATTACTCCTTATTTTGAAATATGAAATAGGGTAAAGTCATACAATAGTAACCTGCTTTTGAAAATTTATCAATATGGTACGTCTACTTTTTTAAATGTCGACATGGTATCTGTACTTCAATTTTTCATACCGATATTACCATTTTTGTAATAGACCCCTGTTTTTCATGTCATTAGAACCATGTTTCATATGTAAAAACCGGACTTTATTATGTAAAATAACCATATCGATACAGAAAAATGAAGTACACGTACCATATAGACAATTAAAAAGTAGACGTACCATATCGATACATTTTCAAAAGTAGGTTGCTATTGTAAGACCTTAACCCTATGAAATAATTAAGACGTGATAGATTTCAATTTTACCCCTTACATCATTAACTTTATAAATAATGTGTGTGCGTGAACCGCATGATCCTAAAATTGTTTGAACCGCATGATCGTCTAAAGATTCTAATAAAAGTTGAAATCACATCTGTATGTTAAGTTTGTATTTTTATCGTTATTCTAGACGTAAAATGTCGGAGGATGAGGATGTAGATAAAGAATCCTATCAAAGATTGATTGGCACATTCATTAATCTGCCGTCTCTATCGTCTTTGTTTACATCCTTTGATTAAACAAATCCGAAGGACCTGTTTGTTCTTTGCTCTTTTTTAATTTGAAGAACTTTATTTTTATATATAATAATATACGTGCGTTGTTTTATATAATAATTTATTATTAATAATAACAAATATATTTCTATTTAGGTATGAGGAAGATGACAAAACACACCCTATAAAGATCCACGTGGTCCTTTAAAAAGAGGGTGTGGTGTGGGGGCAAATTTGTCAGCAAAGTATTTTATCTCTGCCTCTGTGAAAAGAGTAAACAGATTGCCATCCCCATCCCTTAACACACAGTAGCACTGAATTCTCTGCTGTTTTACACACACACACACACACTCACACTCACACTCACACTCACACGTGATAGTTTTTGGCTTTCTTTGCTTTTCTTTTCTTTTCTTTTTTCATTTCACCATATTTGTGAATTAATTTATCTATAATATACTCATATGATTACCTACGTTTTTTATATGAACCAATCAAACAATTTTCAGAATTTTTGTAGAATTGCTTAATATGTTGAATAAAAAAACACATTTTCAGAATAGTAATTATTTTCTTATATTTTTTAAAACTTTTATTATATTATATTATAATTAATAAGTTATGGATTCATATGTGAGAAATATAATGGTGCGTTTAGTTCCCGAAAATTTTCAAAATTTCCATCTCATTTTTCAACAAAAATGAAAACTTGTTTACTTAACAACAATTTCATAAATTTTCATTTCACTTTTTAAAATACCACTTTTCATATTCTCTTTCTTACTTTTCTACTACCTACCCTATTTCTTTATAATACTCTCTTTCTCTCTCTTACTTTTCCATCACCTGTCATATTTTTTTATGTTATAATCATCCATCTTATTTTTCTTAAAACTAAAACTTCATCATCTAAACAAGTTTTCACTTTTCATAGAAACTCTTGTTTTTTTCTAAAAACTATAACTTGAAAACTGAAATTGAAAAATAACTAGTTTTCGTTAACTAAACGCACCCTAAGATTTTGATCTGCTCAAACCCATAAGCTTACCAAGTTAGTTGGGCCGGGTTTTTCTAATTATCTAGAATAATAAATAAAAAATCATTTAGAATTATATGTGGCAGTAAAGTTTTTGGCATTTATATGTCGTGTTAAGAAAGAAAGAAATATTAAAAGATTCCTGATTCGTGTAGCAGAGCTGAAAAAACCAACCCAACTCATACACTTGCACACCATGATGCATAAGTTATCGAACAAACCGCACCAATGTACAACACTTTATGCATATCATACTGTTCTTTGGTTCCATTTTTTAAGGAAAATACAGGCCTAATTTAAAATATTTATAAAAAAAACCTTATCCAACAAACCACTCCAGTTACAACTTTCAAATTTCAATGTAAGAAAATACAGGTCTAATTAAAAAATATTTAAGTTTTGTTTGGTTCATGTAATTCAAAATTTTTAAATATAAATTTTAGTTGTTAGTGTGTTTGATAGTTGGAGGTAAAAAATAGTATTTAGAAATTGATTACGGATGTATGTTGCAATTCAATTTACGTATGAGTTGAATTCTAATTCATGTTTAAACTGAAAGGAATGTTAAAATCCTATAAACAAAGTTCCAAGTAAACAAAGTTTCATTTCAAGAATCAAACGAACGTGATTCCAGGTTTTAACTTGAAGGATTTTATAATTTAAATTAGAATACATGTCATGGTCGGTTGGGTCAAACCTACTATAATACATACCCTAAAAAAATTTATTTATTATTTGTTCTTTTTACATTTCAAAAATCTAAAAACACTATAAGTGAATCTCAATTCCTCCAAATATCATTTATGGTTTTATGTTATATCAACTCTTGCAACTTTCAATGCAGAGGGTATAAATCATCTTAGCTGTTCTTGTTGGATGGATATGCATTTCGATCATCCAATGGGTTATACATGATGCAAGTCATTCGGTTTATGCTTAGACGTTGAACGAGTAGCAAAATGCAATGAATACAGTTCAATTGATGTCTTCGTCATCATAAATTTTGTTTTTATAACCAGAGAAATCTCATCTGGAACAACTTTGTTGTTCTGGTTGACAAACAAACAACAAATCCAAATGGGGTAGGATACGAACAATCACCAGCTATCGGACACATTTGGTTTAGCAACATGTCCGTATCACAAATGTATGTGTCCCTTTTGAACCATCGAAAAGCCAACTTGCTTTCTTTTCTATTCGCCAAAAACATGACTTTTAAGTAACGATCTAGCATATATATATATATATATACTAATACAATAATTAGTTGGTATCGTGTGCAACAAAACTTGTTCACTGATACGGGTTTGGACAATTGTGGCCTTGAGATGAATGTGACTTTTAACAACAATACTACAACATGACAAAAAGATGCAATATACGAAAATCACCATCAGCAGAACACAACTTTTACCAACACTCCAAAAGAAACAGGAATCGATGCCAAAAGCGCCACCAAAACGAATACTTCAAACCTTTTTTCAAGACAGCAATAACATTACAATGACATACCCTTTGCCGTACGACATGACTCAGCCTGCCAATAAGGGATGCATATTCGATCTTTGAAGAATATTATTTAGACACAAAATGATCAACACAATCGTATCTTTAGAAAGAATGGACTTTAAGCAGTTTTGGGTGACAACTATTTGTATAAATTAAGAGTAATCATATTTATTGTAACTAACAAGCGCTATACACAAAATTCCGACCATTTGTTTGCAGTAGGGTCCATGTTACAAAACAAATTGTAGAAAAAAACAAAGAAAAAGATAATACAACAATACTTCACTCGGTTGATCAAAAAATAACAATACCTCAATGTCGTATTTTGGATTTTTCGGGCCTAGATCGTGGGATAGCCAAGATGGCTACAAGTCCACTGGCAAAGGCTGCAACTGCTGCTACAGCAAAGGCTGGAGAGTTACCCTCACCAAATAACTGGTCCCATGGTCCACTTCCAAGAGAGACCACAATCTATGAACACAAACCAACAACTTTCATCAGAAGCCATGAATGAATAAATAAATAAATAAATATATAACATCTGGAGGATAAGCTATAAAGGGGTGTTGGTAGGATGGAAAGGAAATGAAAATAATTACAATGGCTTGTACACTATGAAAAATAGACAAAACTAAAATCATATCAATTGTTTCTATTCCCCTTCCCAAAATTTACTCTTTATTCGGTACTTTTAGCCTTTATTTAACAAGAGAATCAAGAGGGAAAATTCACAAAACAAATCTTTCACTTATTCTCATTTCCTTTCTTTTCATTCCCTTCATACCAAACACCCCCAAAAAAGTTATAATCCTAACAGCAACAAGGGTATGTCAAAAGTATTCACCCCCGGTTTACTTGCTTTTAAGTGACATTTACGGGATTAAAACATAATTGAACAGTTGAACCAGAAACTAACAGGAATTACAATAGCACCAACATAGATTCAAACCATTAATTTTATATTCAGAAGTTGCCCTAAGGGCGTGTTCGGGTGCTTTGTCAAAGTGATTATTGTGGTTGAAGATCTAGAATCAAAATCAGATAATCTGGAAGTCTTGTTATAACTAATTAGGTAATTATTATCTTGTCAGTTTTTTACCACAACTCCTTACTTGGTTATCCAAATCTGATTATTTTGACCCTCAGTTTTTGCAAAATACTTTAAACTGCAAATCGAAACACCCTCTAGTTTTAGGATATTAGCCCAAGAGATACTTTGATTATAGGAGCAAAGAGATACTTCGTTTTGTATAACTTGGCATCCTAAATTAGCATCTTAGCAAGTAAGCTTAGTTCCTTAAGTGATAGTTTATTTATTGTTCTATTTGATGGATCTGTTATAAATTTATACAGGCCCATATGAACAGAGTCAGATACAAGCTTACACAGGCCCATAAACAGCCTACTTCTATGGGATGCAAGCCAATGCTCAATCTTAGGCAACCATATACGAGCCAATAGGGGAAATGCCCTATATGAGATTATGAGCCAAGTAATGACATGAGTGATGAGCCTTAGCAAGCCAACTTCAAGCCTAAACTTTTCAGTGTTGGCAGCTACAAGACGAGCTTGATCCAATGATTTTCACAAGCCAAATCTCAAACCAAGAAACCATAGTCTTAGCTACATTACATCCGTTAAAATACTCCAACAAAATTAGAATCACCTGTGAAGAATTAAATTCAAACATAGTACTTTCCCAGCTCAAAATTGGATGTCTTCCAAGTCGTTTTGCAAAAATTTGAATAGCAGAATGCAGTGATCCATCTTTCTCTATGATTATAGCAATCTTTATAAACTTTGAAGCGAGAAAAGTAATCACTAGACACCCAAAAAGTTGAATGTAGCTATCAAGCTATGTGCTAACATGGTGACAATAGATAGGTGCTTGCCCACAGAGGGTGAACTGCCTAAAAACATCAGTGTGTCATGCAAGAAAGTACAATCAATACAACAGGTTAACTGTGTGAGTTCATACATAGTGCGCGCGCGCACACGCACACACATATATTTATATATATTAGGATGAACCACACCACGCAGGGGCGAAAATCCGCCTAGACAAACACACACACACACCCATGCAAATCTAAATTTTTGAATAACTGAATTCTAATCCAAGACCCTTTATATTGTCCTCAAATAAACCTAAACCACAACTCCCTTCTCATCATGCATGAAATATCGTATTAATGCCACCAAATGGTCCAAAAAAATGCCATTACAATTTTGCAATAGACTCTGAGTTGAAGGAAATTTAGTTAGATCCATTGAATGCACTAGATAATCGTGATTGGCTTCCAATCACATCATCTTACACTGCTTGAGACTAGATCTGATGGTCAATACTACTAGTCATCCAGGAGGATTATAGGAAATTTTGAATACACATTTTGCCTCTAATGTCAGGTAGCTCATAGCTGGCAAACTGTTAATAATAATGATCCCTATTTTCTAAACCATCTACTAGTAGTACAAGACAAGCTTCTATAAAGCCATTAGAGCACTAGACTAGAGTACTAGACATCGTTTGAGACTTTGAATCTAATATTATCAAGTTCAAGCAGAAAAAACAAGCTCAAAACAGATACAGAGAGCCAAGCTCGAGCTTATAAGGACTCCATTTAATTTTGATCTATACCAATACTTCTAATAAACAAAGGGTTGCTTCGGAAGACTTTTGGGTGGCATGCAATGTTTTAGAGGTACAATTAAGAGCTAGTAGAAAATAAAGCAAGTTGATTTCGCATACCTTGTTTTATTGGTGCGGTAATTCAATATTGTTCTAGATGATAAAGTGTTACTCAAAAGGTATATTTTATGCCACTAGCACAGACCAAATATTGAGTACATATGTAGGCCATGTGTTGAAACATAGATAACCTAAATGTACTTTAATTAATACTTTTAGGGATGCATGTACTGCAAGGCCTTGGTATGTCGTTTATGTAAAACAATGGATGAAAATAGGGTGTAACAAATTAATATGCTTCGTCTGAGAAGACATCCTGTATCTGTAGTCAACCAAATTGAAGGGAATATCGAGTCCCAAAAGGAAAAAGGTGAAGACAGAATACTAAGAAGACGGAGAGGGAGCAACATACCTGTGGAAGCACAATGGACACATTTAGAACACCCATTGACAACCCTGAAATGGAACATATATTAACATCCTTGTGCAGAGAGATAGGAGACTATATGAATAAGAACAAACCATAAAATACTCCAGACCCCACCTTGGCCAAGTCCTAGAGGCTCGATACGTGAGGCTACCAATGCATATGGGACACTATAAGTAACCTGCATCATGTTCACATTAAAAGAACTTATCAAGTTCAAAGTAGTTCCAATAACACCACAAGAAGAGTAGTCGAAAGATGATCCAGAACACCAAGAATCAATTAGACCTAAAAAAGTATACAGTTCAGTTTGGTTCAGTTTTATCAGGGGCTGCCAACCAAACTTTACTTGGTTTCAAATTTCAGAACCAAACCAAACCATAAAGGTCCTTGAAAAAGCAGCCAACTTTGATTTAGCTCTGCGTTTATAAGCATGTATGGCAAATAAAGATTGAATGCTTTTGCTTATAATAATTATTCATAGAGTTAACCAAAAGTATAATTTTAAAAAAATAAAACATGTGCTTGGCATTTTCTCCAAAATCATGTGCTCTTGCAAAGAAATTTTTCTTTCATGATTTTACAGTTAGAAAAAGACAAGTGCAATGGTTCTAAAAATCAATAACCAGTATTTTTCTCAAAGTGACGTCAGGAAATTGAAGTTTAGCAAATGGAAGCATCTTACAGCTAACGGCATGCCTAAAATAGCAAAAATAACAAGTGCAGCAATCACGATTCCATTTGGAGGCGAACCATCACTGCCGTAGTCCGTTTTGCTTGCCACAACGGAGAGCACGAGCATTGCTAGAAAGCTAAGAAACATAATAATGTTTGAGATCCCCCATATGAAACCAGACCCCCATCTTCGACAAAGGTTTTCCATAAACACCGACGTTATTCCAAGAATCACTGAATTTAACATTAGACCAAATGCACCCATTCTAACTCCATCGCTATACTTCTGGTCACCGTTGGGATCTCCACCGTAAATTTCTCGACCCATCCAATCAGTATCAAATAGAGTAAACGGAAACCAGCCAATCCAAGTCAGAGAAGTAACAAACAGGATCAACCAGACAGACCCTGGAAGGTACTTAAATGTCCCAAACATTTCCCAGAAAAAAGCTTCTTGGGGATGACTCGACTCTTCAGCCAGTGGGTCATGAATAGATGTTAAAGGTTGCTCATGAATTGCGGTGACACTTATGTATGTAGTGCAAACGATAAAAATAACATCAATAAGGAATGCAGCCTTGAGGTTCGCACAATTGATGTCACATGCAGAATTGTGGGTAAAAGGAAGAACCTTGTACCAACCACTGTAAGATCCGGTTGCATAACCGAGAACATTACCAACAGCCATAAAAAGGGAGTAGTATGCATTTGCAACTCGAGTTCTTCGGTGATCCTTCCCTATAGGATAGAACATATAAGAATTAAGATGTAGTTAGCAGACCGCAGAACCATAGTCTCCTCTGAGAACAAGCATTATATTTAAAGTGTGATACTCTCCCATTAGTAGTCTTCCATTGATGTTTGAAAAATATATTTGGACAACTGGACAAGATTACAACAGCCGATATGCAAATCATTCTCTCTATGAAATAAGATACAATATTCCAAAATGTGTGGTACTTGAAATATTTTTAAGTACTGATGACTTTATGGGAATGGCACAGCATCAATACGTTATTTTTTAAAATTTGAAGTTAGTAAATGTTGATATGACTGTAAAATAAAAGGAAGATCAGACGAACAAGATATGGTATTGCAATCATACTTGAAACTAAAATGCTAAAAGCTATTAACTATCAATGTTAATTTCAAACTAAAGCTTGGTTTTACAAAACAGGGCGCACCGATAAGCCAAGGGTCCCAAAAGCAGAGGCGCAAGGCGAAGGCGAGCACATGACGACCGTGAGGCGCACTATTTGTACAAAATGCATACAAATTACTTCTACATCATATACATCTACTTTCTAACCACATAAACACAAAAATAGTTTAATCTCATAATAAACTTAAGTATGGTTGATCATTAGATTACAGATAGGGAAGTAGAGCGCAACATCACTAATGGTACCACTGGTACACTACTGCATAGAGGAAGTAGAGATTTAAGTCTAGTAAAGAATGGACTGTGGAGAAAAAGAAATCGATTTGAGATAAACAAGAACACATAGGAAATTAGAATAACAGATAGAGAAAAACGAAGCAGCAGCCACAACAAGAAGAGAGCTAAAGGATGCAGTGAAGAAGAAGAAGAAGCAGAGAGGAGAAGAAGTTGAAGTGTTACCAAGTAAGCACATAGAAGGAGCAGCAGAGAGCAAAACGAAGCAGCAGACACCAGAGAGAAAAATGAGACCAGAGGTGAAATCGATTTAGTTTTACAAGCTTTAGAGTCACATTGTTGACTCCAAAACCTTGGGCTTAAGTTAATTGGGCTTCAGAACATGATAGCCCATCTTTAATTCTTTTTTACTGGTCAAATATTGGACCATTGTACTCAACAAACATGATGCGCTGACGCAGTGCTAGGGGTGTAAATGAGCCGAGCTACTCGAGCTCGACTCGAAAAAAGATCGAATTAAACGAGCTCGAGCCTAAATTCGAGCTCGTTTAACGAGCTCGAGCCCGAGCTTCACATATCGAGCTCGCGAGCCTAAACGAGCTTAAACGAGCCTATATATAAATATATTTTTAAATTAATAAATATATAATATATATTATATTAAAAGATTATTTAAAAAGTAACTAAAAAAATTAAAATATATAACAAACAAGTCGAGCCCGAGCCGAGCTCGAGCTTGGAAAATTATTCACGAGCCGAGCTCGAGCCTGGTACTTTTAAACTAGCCGAGCTCGAGCTTAAACGGGCTCGGGCTCTGGCTCAGTTCGGCTCGTTTACACCCCTATGCAGTGCTCCTCGTGCCTCACCTGAGCGGTGCGCCTCACTGCGCTTTATTCAGTCACGTTGTTGACTCTAAACCTTGGGCTTAAGTTAATCGGGCTTCAAAACATGGTAACCCATCTTTAATTCTTTTTTTACTGGTCAAATATTGGACCACTGTACTCAACATACATGATGCGCTGATGCAGTGCGCCTCATGCCTCACCTGAGACGGTGCGCCTCACTGCGCTTTATTCAATTGCATCGCATCAGTGTTTGTTACGCGCTATTTCAAACGCCTCGTGCAGCTTGCGCTTCAGGAGTGCTTTTTCAAACCAAGAACTATAGCTTATAATTTCCAAAACTCTTCAGACGAAATAATGAACTTTGGAATGCATATTGTGATTTCCTTTTCACAATTTTACTTTCATAAAACATACTTGAGTGTTGAAGATTTTTTATCATATAAATAATATAAACAAGACAAACTCATTAAAAACTATTATAATCTATACGTCCTTATCTTTCAATAAACTATAACTCTTAATTCAAAACTAATGCAATACTTTATATGGTAGGCAGATTATTTTAACATTACCAAATATTATTTAAAAACCATTTTGGCAATAAAATATCATAAATTGGGGGGAAAAGGGTGAAGGGGGCCAGCCAGCCAGCCCAACCCATTTGATGTGTAATCCAGTACGGCCCACTCTTTTTTACCCTTATCCATAAACATTCAATCCAGCCACACCTGCCCATTTACCTTTAGTACACAGTTCCATCTGTGTTTCACGGGCTTTGCTTGTTGACATGGTATAATATGTACTCCCATATATAAATTTAACTAACTACCATGTTGTATGAATTATTATTAAGAATAAATTAAGAAATGTGTGTATCACCCTCAATATAAAAAGCAATGAAAAATTAGATAAGACATAAGCAACTGCATCCTTAGTCAATTTTGTAATATCACGCAAGTTAACAAAGTGCATGCTAAAGAGAAAAATTTTCAACTCAACATATGACCATTAGGCGGCGTTTGGTTTGGCAAATTGCCAGTCTCACCCACTGTTAAGATGGTTTTAGTTAACATGGTCATATGTTGAGTTGAAAATTTTCCTCTTTAGCATGCACTTTGTTAAGATGGTTTAAGTTGCTTTTAGTATTAAAAAGTTTAGCAAATTGCCACTCTCACCCATCTGTGTTTGGGTTATAGCTTAAACGTAACCTTAAACAATGCATAGCATTGATTCTGAAAGAAAAACAGTAGCTGCTAGCTAGAGAGTAACATTAACATGACTTGTGGATGAATGGTAGCTGTTGTATTAAAAATGCAAGATTGAGCACAATATGAAAGCATATACTTCCAGAAGGACCCATATCTCATCCCTTGATGTAACTTCGTGTAAGGCCACAAAATGTTGTCACTATCGCACAGCTCTTCGTAAGGTGGGACCAAGGATTCTGTTTGGCTGATAACATATCTATCTGGGTAGACCTTGACAATAAAATCTAATCAGAATAATTCATCCATGAACTTTTACCTACCAAATGCTACCAAAAAGTAGAGGATTTAACATAGTTAAACTCAGCCTGTGAGTTCTTAACTTCTTGTAGCATGGTCCAGGTCAGGACTTAATTAAGTTTACCTTACTGGCCCGAGATATATCTAGCAATTCCAAGGCATTCATGTTACTCTGCCAAAAGAATAATTTGTTCTAACAGACATTAACTGGCGCTTATATTTTGTCAAAAATATGTGCACGCAAGATTGACTCCTTCTTTACCAAGGCTGAAAACTTTCAGACTCTGTTACTCTGGGTTTGTATAGAGTCAGTTCCTATGGATCACGGGAAAGCTTTCAGGCTTACTGCTCTACTGGTTTCAAGCAAGACCTAGCCTCTCCAGCTTATTCATGGCCAAGTATAGTCTTGACCCTCCACCTGATATTACAAAGAAACCTTCTCTAAAAATTACCAGAACCCGCCATCGCTCGTGAAAACCCGGGTTGGTCGGTCCTCCATTCATCCGACCGGAGGTGTGGATAACGAGGCCACCTTCACAACCTTCTCCCTTCTGTCCTTATGTTGTAGTAAGGTAGGGCGGTTCACTTGAGTTGCTCAACCGCCCCTTAGCCCGGTGCTCATGACGCGCTACGGAACCTCCACCGTGCCGGGGGACCAAGCAGGGCATAGCTAGCGGCATAGGAGCCGACTCGGCATCAGCGGCTTTATGCGGCACTGGAGTGATCCAATATGTGGTTTCGCACGTTCCACCACTTCTCCGTTCATTTCCAATACTGATCGTGAAACACCATGAGCAGCAAGATGTTGAGGTCCGAAATTCAAAGTGAAATTTTTGATTTGCCCGTTCCTAGTCGTCATGGGAAAGAAGAAAGAAATTATTCCCTTTTTTCTTGTCCAATACCACCAGTACCAGAAATGCATCTCCTTCGCCCGCGCGAGAGATTTCTAAAAATTATCATCAGAAGTAGAAGCTGTGGGCTAAGTATACACTCATAATAGGCTAAAAAGGCACCCTGGCATACTCGCCTTAGTCAAGCTCAGTTAGGCTCAACAAGCTTCAAATCCCTACCCATGCCAGGTAGCCTATCCAAGCTTTTTAATGAGTTGGAGATCAAACTGACAAGCCTATATATGGCAGAGTTTGGATTTTCGTATTGAATCTAGCATGTCCAAACAGCCCCATAAATTATGCATCATCTAAGTGTGTATACCCAGTTAAATATATTCTGTCAAAACGAAGAGGGCGAATTATTCGGATCACCTGATCCAATCAATCTTCTTGCTAGCGTTTTTAACCACGAAGAAAATGAAATAAAAGGAAACAAATTGAACCAGTTTTGCACTAATTGAAAACCCTAAGACGGTTAAATAGAATTAGAAAAAGGAAGTTTTACCAGTAAGATCAGCAAGGAGAGCTCTACAAGGACCTTGAGTAGCATTGTTGGC
Source organism: Centrapalus pauciflorus (assembly GCA_020465985.1). Lineage (NCBI taxonomy): Eukaryota > Viridiplantae > Streptophyta > Magnoliopsida > Asterales > Asteraceae > Centrapalus > Centrapalus pauciflorus. The sequence goes on along the minus strand of JAANYP010009486.1, from coordinate 217,985 downwards.
CATATCAAGAAACCAAAACCCTATCACGAAAACGGCGATTGCTCTCGTCTTCTTCTCACCATCTCCAAGTAAATGCCCAATATCCGCGGCGTAACCGATCAAAAGCACAGACAGGATGATCGACGCGCATCCTATTACAATAAACGGTCGGCGGCGACCGTACTTGCTTGTAGATCGATCGCTCATGTGGCCGGCGAGCGGTTGTACAAAAAATCCGGATAAAGGCCCGCAAAGCCATATGATGCTTGACCACGCGTGAGGGATTCCAAGCTCTTGTACATATGGAGTTAATAAAGATAGTTGTAAGGCCCATCCGAATTGTATCCCACACGCTACAGATGCCACTCGGAGGAGTACGCGGAGTGAAATTTTGGTCGGAGCTTCCACCGGAGTAGCGGCGGCTACACCGCGAGGACGGTGCCTTTGCGCTTGACCTTCCGGCACCGTCATATTCTGTTTTTAAAAAAGAAAAATACTTATCCGAGAAGAGTTAAGAATTTGTAGTGGGTGGTGGAACAACAATTCCAGAGTGAACTGATGCAACAAATTCTTTAGAAGAAATGATGGGCTTTGTTTGATTGATGATGGTGACCGCTCATGATGAATGTTAAAATAATCTACTGTGAATGAAACTGAAATTCGCTTTCAATAAGAAACAGAAGTGCGTGTTTTGGTATGGTGTGTTTTGTGTGTGTGTGTGTGTGTGTGTGTTAGAGAGAGAGAGAGAGAGAGAGAGAGAGAGAGAGAGAGAGAGAGAGAGAGTATGAAAGAAGATGGCTCCTTTTGATTTGATACAGTATACTTCACAAGATGCTGATTGCTTCGAGACGCCATTGTTGTGTTTTGTTTAACTTGTGAGGATAATTGCATGATCAGTACTTTCAATTTCTCACTTTGTCAAAAACAGTCCTCTGCTAAGTCGCCACTTGTATATTCTTAACTTAGTCAGGACTTTAGGAATTAACATGGTCAAAACTCAAAAGAGTTTAATTGGAAGTTTGTACATACCAAAGAAAGTTAGGACTCAACACCAGCAACCAAGTCACAAGAATCAAGTCTCTTCCAATTAAATCATTGATTATGGACTGTTTTTTTGCTTTTTGTATTAATAACTAACTGAAATAAGTTGACTGTTTGTATAAAGTTAATTGTTTGTATGAAAACAATTGTTGTCTGTTTTCGTCACTGAATAAACAGTATGAATAGTATAAAATATCAATTTCAAGTTTTTATCATAAATAACTAAATCAACATTGTTTGTTATCTGTTTTGAATTATTTTTAAGTTAAATTTCTAACTTATTTAAAATACATATAAATGAATAAATTCAATTATATTTAAATCCTTAAATAATTATTTATGGTTAATATAAATAAATCGAATCATAGTTTGAATGAGGCCTAAATCAACACACCAAACCTAGATAGTGTGTGAAGAGGATGTGCCGATGTGGAGGTGCATGAGATACGATAGAGCCAGAGAGGTGAGGTAAATTGACATAGGCCCCTTCAGTTTAAGCACTCTATTTACAATCTTCTTCAAGTTTTGTATCGCCTTTCCAACATGTCGGTGAATTTTTCTTGTCCTTTGTCATTACTCTTTCTGTCATATCTGCTACCATGCTTCTTATGAAATCTAACATCGGTCATTGTTGCCATCGTTAGTACCATCTTCCTAGACACCGTTTGCACCACCACTACAATTGTTTGGCGTTGTAGACGCCTCACTCTCTTTCTATGTAAAATTGTTTGTATGCATCCCTTTGATTTCCTTTAATTTTTTCCCAAGAAACAAATTGAACACACTTTGAATTATAATTTGAGGGGCAGATCAGGTCAACATCAAGAACTTCCAAACCAAGGGTATAACTGGAATAAATGGAATAAAGACATGGCTGAACCAGGACCACTACCAATTTGGGACTTAATCAAAAGTGCTAACCGGCTTAGCTCAATGATTGAATCCTTGACGAACATCACTATATGACTTATTAAATAAGTTTATTGGACTATTTAGTCCATTAAGTCATCATCAAACATAATACTCTGCAACCAATTTGAGACTCGACAAAAATTTTAACCCTTTGTAGTTAGACTTAAGAGGTTTTTTTCTTTTTAAATGTTGTCCAAATAACATTTATCTGAATAATCATCTAAAATAATTGTTGTATATAATAATGATATTTTTTGTGATGTCTAATCAATTTAAATGACAGTAGATTATCACTTTGCCTTTTGTTTGAAACTATTGTTGGATGAAATTCACGTATTTGATAAATGTTTTAAATGAAAAACCTAGATTATAGGAAAAACAATAAGTTCTTAAAAAATATTTTTAATATGCTATAGTAGTAAATGATTTATTACCTAATAATAAGAATTACAATTATACAATTCACAAAATGCAAAGTTAGTTTAATTTATTAAGTGTTGTTATTACTTATTACCAGGGGTGTAATTATGTCGAGTTACTGCAAAATTGGCTTGAAAAATATTTGCAATCAATTAGGTGTAAGTCGAGTTGAGCTCGCGACTTGAATTATTTGATTTGTGAGGCTCGCAACCCTAATCGAGTTTTCATTTATCTATATTTTATCATTTTATATATAAATAACTTAGTCAAGTTGTGTGTCGAGTCGAGTCTTGTTGAATCAAGTCCTCAATCCACCGATTTTGTGTTTTTAAGATTTTTTAACAAACTGACGAGCTAATATCAAGCTTGGTCTTGAAAATTTAGGCTTCATCGAGTCGAACTTGGTGCTTGCTTCAAGTTTCAGTGTCAAGTTTAACACTAGTCGTTCTAATACACCCCCATTGATTGTTCGAAACTTGGTTGTCTTTCGAGTTCCGAATGACAAATTTGGTTATAGAAGGGGTTAGAATTCAAGTATTGGTGGAGTTGGAGGAGTATTGATAAATTGAGAAGGAGAATAATGATAGATATATAAATGTGGAGAGTTAAATGCCTTCCCCTCGTAAAGCGAAAGCCATCAGCGATGGGCCAAGCCTTTCTTTGTTTATACTTCACACTCATTCTCACAACTGCACAGGGAGGGGTCAATCATAATTGTGAGGTTTATATAAATCCTTTATTAGATATATTTTCAGCATAATAACGACATTTAAATATAAATTTATTTCACATCTACTTAATTCCAATAAAAAGAAATTCATACCTTTTTAAATTTCTAAATATATCCAAAATATTATTTTAATTAGTTTTTAAGATTTTTAACTTTTATTAATTAATGACATTTGTACCTTTTTGCTTCACGATGAATACATTATTACCTTTAGGAATTCTTTTGGGTTTGTTTTGTTAGATAGTGTTTGGATTTGTGTTTGAAAAAGTGTTGTAGCGTTTTGGAAATTAATAATCGGATAATAGCTGTAACAAAAAATGTTGTCTGAAATATAGTGTTTGGTTTAGCTTCTGCTGTTTGCTATCATAATTATCAAATAATCAATTTTTATAGTGTTTGGATTTGCGTTTTTACTTGTAAAATGATCAAATAATCACTTATTAAGCAAATAAGCTACATTTTTTAGCTTATGAAAATTTGTGGTAGGATTAACTCTAAACACAAATAAATACTTAATAACGTATGCAATCCAAACACTTTAAACCAATTATTTGCGTTATTGTAAAGTAATAAGCTAATAATCACGTTCATATCGCAAAATCAAACACCTCTTAGATACAAAGTCACGTTGTAAGAATTTGAATTTTGTCTTTAAAATTTTTGATCGTTTGTGGGTTTGTCCCATGTTTGGATGAATTTATTTTTTCTTTTGTGTTTGAATGATATAGGTTTTCAAATCTGATTCGTATGTAAGTTTTGATTATTTATTCAGTTTTGACTTTTGATTATTGCATAGCATATGTTTTTTTTCCCCTAATTTTGATTTGTTCATCCAAGAATCTAGAATGTGTTGTTTAACTATAAGAAATTAGACTTAAAAAATAAAAATAAAAAATTATAAAATATGGAGGTGACATAGTAAGCTGCTCACTAGGTAAATATGTCGAATTTGGTTTTAAAAGAATTAAAAATTATTATTATTGTTAATAACTTTTAAAATATATTGTTATGAATGTTTAAAAAAAAAATAGTATTTTTATCAACCGTTGCAAAACCGATCCGAAATTTATGAAAACGTGGGGTGCGTGATTGCGTCTAGTGGGACGCATGATTTCTTCCATTGGGGATTTGGAATCAAAGATGGTTAAAACTTGAAACAATTTCAATCGGCCAATTTATTTTAATTAATAAATAAAATATATTTAATTGTTGCGTCATTTGAGCTTAGCAAATAGCTGCCACTCCTTCTCTATGGTTATTCAAAAATATTTAAATCGGAAAAATATGATTCAAATTCCTGTGTGGTGTTGCTTGTTGCGGCCCTTCTTATTATCAAATCACAGATATGATTATTAAATATTTATTTTTATATTTAATTTTATAATATATTAAAAAATGTTCTATTTTTATTATATTATTATTACTTAAAATATAAATACAAGTATTTTGTTCAACAGCAAAAAATGATTATTTATCCCTTGCACATTTATCTTCTTTTTTATATGTTTTGTGAATATATATACACACACACCTACAGCAATAAAAGTGCATATATACATACATGTAAAACTAACGCACACTATGTTTTTGTGTGGTGATTGTCGGCCGATCTACAAACACAGACAATAGTGTGTGCTTTTTTTGTTTTTCGTGTGTTTGATTGCGTACCCGGCGCCGGTCGATCGTGTCATCACCGGTAGATAACGAATGCATCTCGTTCGTGTATTTTGTCATCAATTGCAAATGTACAGTTTTTTTTAATGTTTTCACGTTACTTGTCTTATATTTTACTTGATGATCCGTGTGCGTAATTCGTAAATTTTAAAAAGTTTATGTTGCGTTTAATACAATTAAAGTTTATGTTTTATGGAAAACCGATACGAATTCCCAACAATAATTAGTTATGGGATTATTTTAGTAGTTTAATTTTTTATAAGTTCAAATTATTCTTTAAAGCTCTTTGAAATAACTTATGATTTAAGAACTTATGATTTTGATCAACTCCTAAAAGAAAACTTATGCAAAATGAAGTTTATAGATCAATAGTAGTTAGGAGTTTCGAAAACAATAAGTTTAAGTTCTCGTAAGTTATCATAAACCGTGGGCCAACGATCAAGAATATGGTGGCTTAACATCAACATGACCGAAATATGTAGCAATTAACCATTGATAGATTGAAAGTTTCTGAAAAATCACGTAAATTACCTTGGAAATATTTATATTAAATACATTTATATATACTTTACTAGGAAGGAAACATATAATTTAATTTATTAAATAGATGGGATGAGGTGACTTTTCTAATGGCAATCAAATTGGGTGGCAATTAATGTCATGGTCCATATATCTTTTTGGGTGACTTTTAATTAAATATAGCTTTCAATTTTTTTTGGTTGTTCCCCAAAAATAAATTTGTGCTTTTACCATAGTGTATGTTTCATTCTATTTGGTCCCAAATTTCTCCAAAAAAATTATTTCTTTAACAATAATGTCAAGTTATCATACATTATAAGACACACGTGATTGCACGCACTTGCTTACATGCACATACATAATGTCATGTTCATACGATCAGCTCGTTAAACTGGAAAACTAATAAACCATGATAAAAATACAATTTTTAACATTTTATGCATCATATTGTATTTATTTTGTGGATAAGTTATAATTTAATTGTGCATGATATTTATCAGTTAGTTTGTATATAAACTCGTATATAACTTTGTGCATAAGAACGTAAGTTTGTGCACAAATATACGACTATTAATGCATAAACTAATTTTGTGTTTATAAATCAATAACTTTTAGGACTTTTAAATAAATACAATAATAATGACTTAAACTGATTAATAACAATTAAAGTTGAATAACTTAATCAATTTTAGAATTGGTTCATCGATCGGTTCCTCAGTTAAGGAATTATATGTAGCATGTTGTTTCTTGAATTGTAATGACAATTTAGCTTGGTGTGTGTGTGTATTATATAATTCGAGAAAACACCATTTAGCATGTAGTACAATAAAATGTCTGTCTTTAGAAAAATCTTTTTCTCATAATAACGTTTTATTTAACGTTACAAATATAATATATAAATTTACACATTCTAATTCCTTAAAAATAATGTGAATGTACGCTTTTATGAAATTGCATTCATGTGAACGTAATATTGAATATATAATGTTGGTTTGTTTCAGATTATATATTGAATATGTAATATAACAAGTTAGGTGGTGTCCGTGCATTTACGACTGTATACTTATGTATTTTTTTAATTAATAAATAAAAAATAAGGTAAAATCATGTTAAATTAAATTATACTTTAAAAAAGTTTAAAACTCCAATAAATTATAAATTTTATGATGAACTGAAAAAATAAACCTAAAATTTGATGTACATTGATCTAAAACATTGCACTTGTTGTGTTGTAAATTCAACTTATATAAAATAAAACATAAATTAAGAAAAATATTTTTTTGATCTTATTTTATTATCAAATGTTAGTTACATGATGTTTTTATTACTAACTCTCTCTCTCACACACACAGACATTATTAAATCAAATAACTTTTTCATGCTTTCATGTTTAAGCTTTAATATATTTTTTAGTTAGACTTTTTTAGTTTAATTTAATTAAAAATCAATAGAACTGATATATTACACTTTGTTATTAATCCCTACATGTATATTTTAAAAATTATTAATTTTGATCGTTCTTTCGTTAGTAGACTTATATATTTTAGATTAATAAAAAATCAAATCAATAAATTACATATATTAATTTTTATAAAAACTGAAGTAAAATGTAATTTTGTAGTGTTAAATTATAATATATCAATTAATTTTCTATCATCACATACACCACATAATAAGATAATTTAAAAAAAAAACCATAAACATCATTTTTTTCATTATTTACTATAAAATAAATTTAATGTTATAACAAATTAATACATGTAATATTCTCATATGTAAGAAAAATATTATTGATTATATATTTGTCACATGTTATATTATATGTAGAAAATTTTTATAAAAACTAAAGCAAAATGTAATTTTGTAGTGTTAAATTATAATATATCAATTAATTTTCTATCGTCACATGCACCACATAATAAGATAATTTAAAAAAAACCATAAACATCATTTTTTTTCATTATTTACTATAAAATAAATTTAATGTTATAACAAATTAATACATGTAATATTCTCATATGTAAGAAAAATATTATTGATGATATATTTTTCACATGTTATATTATATGTAGAAAACTTTTATTAATAAAATATTAATGATAAATTTAATTAGTTAATACTTAATAGAATATTTAACTAATAAAACAAACTATTTATATATGATGATTAAAAAATAGTTGATGGTGCATGTTAGAAAAACCCCATTAAATTATAATTAAATGGTGCATTTTAAAAAAACCCACTTATGAATAGCAAATTTGTTAGTGAATAATGTATATATGTATATTTAATTAGTTAATACTTAATAGAATATTTAACTAATAAAACAAACTATTTATATATGATGATTAAAAAATAGTTGATGGTGCATGTTAGAAAAACTCCATTAAATTATAATTAAATGGTGCATTTTAAAAAAAACCCACTTATGAATAGTAAATTTGTTAGTGAATAATGTATATATGTATAATTTATTATTAATGATTCATTTTACGTGTTATGAAGTAACAAATTTTATGGTTTCTAAAAAGATTCCCTTTTTATACAAAATTGTTATATATATCATCCAAAAGTTCTAATTAAGAGAGAGAGAGAGAGAGAGTAAAAGGAAGTGAGAAATAAATACTGTTGAGAAAAAAATAGAACTTAAGATCGATTTTGCATACAATATTTTCAAAGTTGATACAGGTACCCTTTTGTCGGTATTTATGTAAGTTTATATATATAATTTCAATTTCAATTAGGTGGGTTGGTATGAATGTGATCGATCGATATATCAATGACCACTTATTTTGTGAAAGCTTAAATTCCCACGTGTTGGGTATAGTCACCCATCAAATTAATCAATTTTGTGTCGAACCAAAATGATTTTTATTATATCTTGTAATAATTATTTTTTTAATTAATAAATATATGCTTTTTTTCCCTAATTAACCATGGCTTTGAAAAGTGGATTATTTTATCATAGGGATAATTGCGAAAAAAAAACCACTAACTTGTCAGGTTTTTGTGATTAAAACCCCATATCATTTTTCGTTGCATTATAAACCCCGAACTAACTAAAAATCAGTAAATCAAGGTTTTATCAATAGGTAACCGGTTATTAATCCTACGTGGACCGGTAATAACATACGTGGAATAAATTTCAATTTTTGAAACCGGTTGCTAAGAATTACACATCATTTAATACGCCGTAGATGATGTAATCTCGTTTAAAAATTACAATTAAAAACTATCAATGAGAGTTTAAATTATGTGTAATACTAGACAACCGGTTTCGACAATTAGAATTTTATTTCACGTAGGTTATTTATCGGTTCACGTAAGATTAATTACCGGTTTCAACCGGTTACCCATTGATAAAACCTTGATTTACTGACTTTTAGTTAGTTCGGAGTATTCTATGCAACGAAAAATGGTTTAGAGTTTTAATCACAAAAAACTGACAAGTTTGGGGTTTTTTTGCACAATTATCCATTTATTATATAGTGGTGCGAAGTGTTAATTAAAATTTTATAATTTGATATAGTGTAATTTCTTTCATCCTAAAAGTTTATGTCCATGACTCCATACATCAAACATGTGGCTTTTAAGTTATAACTATGGATAATACAATTTTTTCTATCCATATAATTGTGGAATCCATTAATAGAGCCTCCTACAATGGATTGCCTTTTTCTCCTCCTAAAACCACATCTACCGATCCCCAAACCCAAAACCATCCTTGTTCTCGTATCATTTCCCATCGGGTTTCTTATTGGAAATCCTCATTGGGTCCTCGTGATTTTCCTGCTTTCCGGTAGTACACAATAATATCTCGAGTTTGACGATAAGAATTGTTGATGGGTTAAAGACTTAAAGGGATAATTGTCATAATCGACTTAAAAGATCTTCAAATAACATTACAATTTACCTATATTAAATTGTCTCATTCCTCAAATAACGAAAAACTTTGTGTGTGTGTGTGTGTATAGCCACATGTTCAAGAAAGGATCCTAAATAAACGAGAGTATCAAACGCATCCCCTTGTGAATGATTATTCACAGAGTTTTTACTTGAACATGTATAAACCAAGTTTATAAGAGTTTTTATCAAAATAATTACATTAAGATTCGAAAATTAAATATTGTGAATGATTGAAAAAAAAATCATGTGAACGATCATTCACTTTGATGACCATTCACAAAATTTTATGGACATAGAATTGGTGAATGTATCTGAAATTTACATATCATGTATGTAACGTTAATTCAAACAAGATTGTGAAAAAAAAAATTAAAAATATTATTTAAGGTTGGTGCTTTCATATATACTCGATTTTGAATGGTAGCATTTTAAACCTAAGTCTACACACATACATATATATATATATATGTGTGTGTGTGTGTGCGCGCGCGCGCACACGTATGTATATATATGTATATGTATACATGTATAATCGCGCACACGTATGTATATATATGTATATGAGTGTGTGTTTGTAAATTATAAAAACAATGTAAATACTATCGGGACGGGATGAGGTTGGTACCTTCGTCCCTTAGCCCCATAATACGTCTCTAAATCCAACAACAAGAATTTGGGTTTAGGGTTTACCATCGGTTCAGGTTTTTTAAGCCCATCGTTGGGCACATGTTAATGTTAGAAACTTTTATTTTTCATTATCTAGCTAGGTTTGATTTAGAACACTGCAAAATTTATGGAATTAATTAGTTTTAAACTAAGTAATTGTAACACTGTCAAATTCATTATTTCAATAAACTTACTTACCATTATAGATGTATAAAACAAGTTATGTGGTGTCCGCGCGTTGCGACGGATGTATAACTATGCATTTTTTATTAATAAAGTAAAAATTAGGTAAAATCGTATTAAATTAAATTATACTTTAAAATGTTTAAAAACTCTAATAAATTATAAATTATAATGAACTGAAAAACAAACCTAAAATTTTGATATACATTATCTAAAACACACACTTGTGTTGTAAAAACAACTTATAAATCTAAATAAAAAATAAATTAAGAAAAAAAACTTTTAGTCTTATTTTATTATCAAACTTTAGTTACATGCATGATTGTTTATTACTAATTCATATACAGATGTATGAAAATTTATTAATTAAAATTTTTATTCATGTTTCAAGTTTAGGTTTAATATATTTTTACTTGGGTTTTTCTAGTTTGATTTAATTAAAAAATAAATCAATAGAATGAATATATAATACTTTGTTACTAATTCCTATATGGATACTTTAAAAATTATTGTTTTGATCGTTCTTTTGTTAGTATATTTTTATACTTTAGTTTAATAAATCAATAAATTACAAATATTAATTTGTTTGAGTGTATTAAAATTTACATGTTAGAAAAAAAAATACAAAAGTTTCTATGTAAAATAGGCACGCACTCACTTAGTATGATAATTTAAAAAAAAACCGTAAACATAAATATTTTTTAATTAACTACTATAAAATAAATTTGACGTTATAGCAAATTAATACATGTAATATTCTCATATGTAAGAAAAGTATTATTGATGATATATGGATCACATGTTATATTATATGTAGAAAAGTTTTATTAATAAAATGTTGATGATAAAATTAATTATTTAATTACTTTATCGAATATAACTGCTAAACAAACTATTTATACATGATAATAGAAAACAATTAATGATGCATGTTAGAAAATCTTCATTAAGTTATAAAAAATGGGTGCATTTAAAAAAAAACTCACTTGTGAATAATAATTTCTTTAGTAAATAATGTATATATGTATAATAGCATCAACTTTCATATTTTTTCTACCATTTACAGCATCAATGCTATTTAATGTTTGTTATAAATGATAAAAATAAAAGTTGGTGCTATTAATGATAAAAAATAATAAGTTATTATAAATGATAAAAATAAAATTTATTGCTATTTTTTATAAATTGGCTTTAACAAAAATTGTTAAACATTATATTAAATGATATATAAAATAAACTTGATTTTTTCTGAAATAAAAAAACCAAATTAAAACATTGTTATAAACTAAGAATTATGATTAATGTCAATTATAATGAAATAAACTATAAAAACTAATAATTATGATAAATATAAAAGAAGTTATCATATTTTTTAAATATATTTATAAATAACATTTGAACAAATTAATGTAATAAAAGTTAAAATAATATCTAATACACATATAACCAATAAAATATATAAATACACACATTAGCAAAACTCAACATAGAATAGTGTTTGATAAAAGTCTCTTCTAGTGCATGTTAGCATATTAAAAAATTAATATTTTTTATTTGTCCATCTCTTGAACACATTAGCAAATCCCAATTGAACTTAATATTCTATTATAGTTGTGTGAGGCACATTTTAGATAAACTCACTTATGAATAGTGTTTTGGTCAAGAAAATATTTGTTTATTGTAGAATGGGGTAATAATCATTTATAAGTTTATAACACTGCCAAATCTGCTCACATTCTTCTTGCGATTCTATTCGTCTCATATTTTTATTAAATTAATTAATTGCAACATGTCATTACATAAAATGAAATTTACAGGATATTTTCATGTATACAGTATTAACTTAATTAATTAATTTTACAATCGAGATTTACTTAAAGAATTCCATCACCTTTTTCTTTTGAGTTCGGTTCCAATAGTTTTTAACTTCTTGCGGTGATATGTTTATATGTCTTTCAAAAAAATAATCACACAACGCCTAATTTGTTTCGTCAAGACATTTTTCACTTTCCACATGTTATGCGCGGCTTCTCACTAAATAGACATATCTTCATCATCTGTGACTTTAACAAAAACTTTTGACATTAGGGGGACTTGCCTTGCCAGTTGCCATAGTTGGACTATTGGGCTTTAAACAAGGGCTCTAATGGATCCTTAATTATATTGGCGTAATTGGATGTCCATTAAAATGTCACAAAATCCAAAGAATAATATGTAACAGGGGTGGGCTCGGTACCGAAACCGAATTATTAGTTTTGAAAGAACCGAATACCGAACCGTATAATTTTAAATGGTGTCGGTTCGGTTCCGAATACCGAATTTTAGCTAATTTAAAAAAATCGAATACCGAACCGAGAGTACCGAATACCAAATTTTAACTAATTTAAAAACTGAATACCAAACCAAATATATTAATTCGGTATCGGTCGGTACCGGTTCAGGTTCGGGAAATGATACCCGTCGCTCACCCCTAGTATGTAACGTGGTTGTAGTTTTTTTGAATAAATCACACAAATGGCCATTGTGGTTTGTATGGAAGTTTACTTTTTATCTCAGAAATAATTTTATTACAACACAAATCCCTATTTTTGTAACATTACACGCCCAAGGTCTTGAAGTCGTTAGATTTAACGAACATCAGTCAGATTATTGAAAAAGACGATTTTAGCATTTTTAAAAATTACATGTTTGGTCCCTGAAAGTATTTATTATTATTATTATTATTATTATTATAAGAATTAATAAAACTTTATCATCCAAAACCACAAATATCATCATCTACAGGAGATATGTTTGACATCTTCTTTGGCCTCAACACTGATTTCACATCTTTGTCGTCAGATTACTTTCCTCCCACACATCTAATACTCACCTATGGTCAAATCATGAACGATAGTAAGAATCCAATTGAGTTTTTTTTCGATAATCTAACTGGCCTCCTTAAATCTAACGACATCAAGGACGTTGGCATGCAAAGTTTAGAAAAATAAGGACTTGTGTTGTAATAAAGTTCTTTCAGTGACTAAAACCATAATTCAATAGAAACCATACAAAACATATGCGTAGTTTAATACAAATTTTTATATGATGAATGTTTTCTCCTACTGTTTGATTAGAATCTCAACCTAGTTAATAGTTTCCATCGTTGGGGTGACAATTTTGACAAAAGCATTCTATACAGACTAAATAATTGTAACCATAAATATTGTTTTCAAACATATATAAGAGATTTTATTTTTGTAATTGCGATCAACATATTATTTTTGAAATTTGTGTTAAAAATATGTATTGGCATATCTTTTTTAGTGAAGGTCAATTTGTCCAGGGTTGCCCATTTCGTCCATTGAGCTAAAATCGCCACCCCTCCAGGAGAAGCTCTTTAAGCAACCTTCTCATTTCTTGCAGAGATCCCAAGTCTCCAAATAGGCCCTCTTGACCACCCGCGACTTTCCCTTTTTGCCTTTAATTATTTCTTTTACGACGAGATAAACGTCACCACATCAGTCGAAGTGGTGGAAGGCCGTCTAAGTCAAATGGAGAGCTTCTGCGCCTCTCTCCAAGCGGCCTTTATTGTGTTGCACACATCTTGTAGCAATTAAGGATTTGAGGGAGGTCTCGAGTACATTGACAAGACGAACCTGGAATGAAAGTCCATTCCCTCGTTTTTCATGGAATGAGATGGAGAATTAATTTTAATTCAATTATCATTTATTTACATTCCTTGTCAAAATGAAAATAATAAAAAACTTGAAAAAAAACGAGACAATGAGTGTTCATTCTTTTTTACATCATTTTCTATGCCAACAATTACTTTTGTAGCATTATCGTTTGTCAAAATAGCTTGTAATAATTTCATCCAATTCTTTCAATTTGCTGGTACCAATTACCAAATGAGTTCTGACTTTTGGTACGGTGAAATCTTAGAGAATTAAACTGTTTAAGTTTATAACTTTCTATAAGTAATAATAGTTACACATAAATAAAGACTCGCCAAAAAATGTATGAATAACTATAGAACTCAAAACCTTTTCCGTATTTTTATCCTCTCCTTATTGTTAAATAAACGAGAGAAGTGAACTTTAATGAGTGTCTGGTACAAATAGAAATACAAATAAATATTGACATTAGAAAATTAAGAAAAAACTAACAAAAATTCATTATATTTTCATGTTTTTTTTCCACGTTGATAAGAAAATTAGAGAAATGAAATTTATAATAATAAACCCAATTCTCCATTTTATTATAGTAAAAATCAATAGTCTCTCGCATGATATAACATCTTGTAGACCTTACATGATTTCATTTTTAAGATCCCGTCTGTAACACCCTCCCCTAACCCGGAAATGCCACATCAACTCAATACACAGGTGGCAACATCTCAATACTCCATTAAACACATGTCATAGGATAACTCGAAGTCACTAATAATTTAAACTTTCACATAATTATCATTAACATATAATCCACTAGATTACACGACTCCAAAAGATGTTAACACGTCAACACTAACATAATCCCTAGCAAAGCAAATACACCGTCCTCGATTCTCCGCAATCCCCTGATCAGCAAACCCAGCTACTCATCTCTTCCCCTGGTACCCTGAACATGGTAGACTCGAATACGTAAGCTCGGAAGCTCGTGAGTACGCGAGGGTTAGACTCTGCACGATAACACATATAGCATGCACAATACAGTAATATCTCAACATATATGTGCAACTCGATGCACAACACAGAATATCTCAGCATATATGTGCAACTCGATGCACAACACATATCTCTGCTCGATTATGCAACTCAATGCATAACACATATCTCTGCTCAAAAGGGGACCACGTTCCCCAGCTAACAGGCCGCACACAGCAGCGGTTAGCTACTCAATAGGCACAGGAGCGACCTGGCAATATCTCTGCCGTATATATACAGCCTCATATCTCGTGACTGGTTAGGGACAGTCAGCCTGCGCGATCACATATCGCGGATACCTGCACTCAAACACATATAACACGCATCGGGTGGAAGAGATCATACCTGCTATTCGTGTCCCTGTCTCATTCACAATACACAATATACACGTACACGAAACTAGCTACACAATCATGACTCGAAAAATCATCCCGCGGTTTAGAAAAGAACTCGGGCACTCACCTGATCAATCCGCTAATCCCGAAATCTTTGGCTCGGCTCGGCTCGATGACTCGTCCCTGAAATCACACAAGTCCCAACTCGTTAACACTGATCCACGAACACATATTACAGACTCATAATGAACATGAACCCGACTCAATAACAATCCAACGAAATCCGACCGACAGATCACATAACTCGAACACAATGATTATAAACAAACGCAACTCAAAACACGGCCCCAAACCGACAACCACCGCCCGAAACCCAAACACAATTATCACCACCAAATATGACCCACGGCACCACCCCGAACAAGCAAACAACGCCCAAGAACCCCCCACCAGCAGCCGCCGCATCGCGGCCGGGCTCCAGCCAACTCGGTCGCGCCGCCATCGCGGTCGCGCCGAGGCCATCGCGGCCGCGCTCACGTGATGTGCAGGTCGATCAGCTTCGCAAAAATGGCAGAATCCAGAGGTATTACCTCCCATACTCGATCTCCAGACCATAAAATATCCCACAAAACACATATGTAACTTACCCACACATATCAGAACCCAAACTACAACTTAACACATCCCACCCACGAATTTAGCAACCCAAAACCAAAAGATCTTACCTCCACTTGATCAAGAACACCAAAGGGGAAGGAAGATAACTAATTCTCAGCAACCAATTTGATTCTTGCTATTTTGCTGCTCCAGGAAGGTACACACACACACTATCACGATACACTTCACACACACACACATACGTTTCTATTTTAGGAAAGGGAGGCACGAAGATATTCTTTCCACTTTTAGACGGGTTCCGACCCAATAACCCGAACATGATACCCCAATTTCATAAATAATATCCACTTAACCCATTTAAATCCACGAACCCAAATATATAATTAATCCACTAATTTAATTACCCGGAGACACGTAACTCGTAGACCCGACACGTATAATCCACTACTCGGGTTATTATTGGACCCACGCAATAATAATATATTAAACATCCACTAAAATAATTCCACGCAATAACTCTGAAAACGGGATGTTACAAATCCTCCCCTCTTAAAAAGATTCCGTCCCCGGAACCTCTCGCAAACTCATTCGCAATCACACATCTCTTATATCAAATCCTCGAAATGTTGACTCATAATCTCGATATAATTCTCAACAACTCTGCCAAATTCGCATTTGAATTCTGAATATTACAATCATCAATGATACATCTCTTCACCTTGATTCTCAAGCATGTTAATCCCATCGAATTTTTAACTCAGTTAGATAATCCACTAATAACTCAATTAAATCCTCTAAATCGCATACCTGTAACGATGTATCCTCTATTCATAAGGTCTTCTCATGGCGTCACCTCATAAGCCACTCGGTCCGCACATGATCTCAATCCATCAATCTTTGCTCTTTCTCATCACATATTCGCATAGCTCCGTACATATCATTCACTAACATAGCAGATCTTCAAATCCACTCACAGCAACACATAAAGATATCTCCATCGAATCACTAAACGCAAGCTCATAAACATGGTTAAACTCATAAAAAGATTAAATCCATTCTCGATGGGTTAATTCACTATCACAATAGAATTCTCGATTCTCTCACCACAACTAATGAACACGTCTCATAAAACGCAATATCATAGGTATGGATAGCACACACAAATCTGAATCCACTATCAACATGATAATCCACTATCAGAATTGATCAATCCACTAGCACATCACAAACACATTCACAATAACTACTCATATAACGCACATAGCTCAACAAGATTAATCCACTAACATAACGCAATACCCAAGCCCAGAACTCTGATAACCCATTTTACCACGATATATCCCACCCTCACACACATACCCAGATATAGCAATCCCATATAACTCATACACAACCCTTCCACATCTCTATCACTGAGCCACATAATCACAGACATAACAGAAGAGTCACACGTAACAGAACACATACACTTATCGCAGACATAACCCAATGACCTGCCCCACAATTGACACACACTCAAAGCAAGCTCAGAAAGACATACCCGAAACCATATCAGCATCATCTCGAGCTGCCTCTGTAGTCGCCTGAAATACCCGACCCCGCGCCCGAGAATCATGACGACCGGATGACGACGGCTCAGCTCTAGCCCCACTGGAACTCGTACCCCGCACCGCTGATCTCAACTCTGGACAGTCTCGCACTCTATGCCCCGGCCTCCCACAACGGAAACACAATGGCTCTGGAACAGTACACACGGCGGCAGCATGCCCACGCTGTCCGCATCGATAACACCTGAGCACACACGACCCACTATGACGACGGTGACATATCGGGCACCCCCGATCTCCAACCGAACTGTCTCCTCTATCGCCCCCATCTCGAGGCCTCTGCCCTACGCTGCTCTGACTCTGCTCTGTATATCTCGAACTCCGCCTTTGACTCTGACGACCTGATCTCTGGCTCCGCCTCGGACCACCTGACCTCTGCTCCCTGTCTCTGTCTCTGTCTCTATCTCGTCTATCTCTCGGACTCTGACCCGAACGTCGCTCCCTGGAATCGTCTTTAGAATGCCTCCGATCTCTCGAGGACCGCTCAGGAGTCCTCGCACGTCGACGCTGAGAAGATGGCTCCTCCCTCTGCTTGGCTATCTCCCGCTCCCTTATGCGGGCTATCTCTAATGCTCTGGCGAAGGTGGGCGTCTCATGCATCCCAACGAACTCTTTGATATCTGCTTGCCATCCCTCAATGAACGCATCGATCTTTCGCTGTTCGGTGGCGATGTGGTGAATCGCAAACTGGAAGTACTCATTGAACTGGTCCACGTACTGCTGCACCGTCATCTCGCCCTGCTGTAGGAGAAGGAATCGCCGCTCCATCTCTTGCCTCTCGTCTCTCGGGATGTACTGCAGCTCGAACACAACCCTAAACTGATCCCACGTCATCGCAGATGCCGCAGAAGATGTCATCACTGACTCTATAGACTGCCACCACTGAGACGCCCCTCCCCTCAACAGATAGGTCGCATAACCGACCATATCTCTCGGCTCCACATGCGCAACTCTGAAGGCTGCCTCTACTTCTCGCTTCCATACCATAGCTACCCCTGGCTCACCCTCACCTCTGAACTGGGGTGGATTTCCCGTCATAAAGCTCTTAAAGGACCCACCCCTCCGGGTAGAAGATGAAGCACCAATCTCTGACTCTTTCATTGTCGGCTGAATAGCCGGCCCCGGACTCGGACCCAAGCCCCGACCCTGCTCACGCTGCTGTCTGTAAAACTCTGTCAAGACCTCAGACAGCTCTGATCTGCGGATGTACTCGTCGCCCACTGGCTTACCTGCACCGGATCCCTCACCCTGATCTGCCATAATAATCTGCACAAACCGAAACAATTGAGAACCACATATAAATCACCCAGCGTTATACACTAAGCTAGGTTAATTAAATCCTCTAACATCTGACATCAGAATACTCCCCAAGGATCTGAACACGGTCTAAGCTCAAGCATCCACTGATACTCAATACTGAAACCACAAGCTCTGATACCATCAATGTAACACCCCTCCCGATCCCGGAAATGCCACATCAACTCAATACACAGGTGGCAACATCTCAATACTCCATTAAACACATGTCATAAGATAACTCGAAGTCACTAATAATTTAAACTTTCACATAATTATCATTAACATATAATCCACTAGATTACACGACTCCAAAAGATGTTAACACGTCAACACTAACATAATCCCTAGCAAAGCAAATACACCGTCCTCGATTCTCCGCAATCCCCTGATCAGCAAACCCAGCTACTCATCTCTTCCCCTGGTACCCTGAACATGGTAGACTCGAATACGTAAGCTCGGAAGCTCGTGAGTACGCGAGGGTTAGACTCTGCACGATAACACATATAGCATGCACAATACAGTAATATCTCAACATATATGTGCAACTCGATGCACAACACAGAATATCTCAGCATATATGTGCAACTCGATGCACAACACATATCTCTGCTCGATTATGCAACTCAATGCATAACACATATCTCTGCTCAAAAGGGGACCACGTTCCCCAGCTAACAGGCCGCACACAGCAGCGGTTAGCTACTCAATAGGCACAGGAGCGACCTGGCAATATCTCTGCCGTATATATACAGCCTCATATCTCGTGACTGGTTAGGGACAGTCAGCCTGCGCGATCACATATCGCGGATACCTGCACTCAAACACATATAACACGCATCGGGTGGAAGAGATCATACCTGCTATTCGTGTCCCTGTCTCATTCACAATACACAATATACACGTACACGAAACTAGCTACACAATCATGACTCGAAAAATCATCCCGCGGTTTAGAAAAGAACTCGGGCACTCACCTGATCAATCCGCTAATCCCGAAATCTTTGGCTCGGCTCGGCTCGATGACTCGTCCCTGAAATCACACAAGTCCCAACTCGTTAACACTGATCCACGAACACATATTACAGACTCATAATGAACATGAACCCGACTCAATAACAATCCAACGAAATCCGACCGACAGATCACATAACTCGAACACAATGATTATAAACAAACGCAACTCAAAACACGGCCCCAAACCGACAACCACCGCCCGAAACCCAAACACAATTATCACCACCAAATATGACCCACGGCACCACCCCGAACAAGCAAACAACGCCCAAGAACCCCCCACCAGCAGCCGCCGCATCGCGGCCGGGCTCCAGCCAACTCGGTCGCGCCGCCATCGCGGTCGCGCCGAGGCCATCGCGGCCGCGCTCACGTGATGTGCAGGTCGATCAGCTTCGCAAAAATGGCAGAATCCAGAGGTATTACCTCCCATACTCGATCTCCAGACCATAAAATATCCCACAAAACACATATGTAACTTACCCACACATATCAGAACCCAAACTACAACTTAACACATCCCACCCACGAATTTAGCAACCCAAAACCAAAAGATCTTACCTCCACTTGATCAAGAACACCAAAGGGGAAGGAAGATAACTAATTCTCAGCAACCAATTTGATTCTTGCTATTTTGCTGCTCCAGGAAGGTACACACACACACTATCACGATACACTTCACACACACACACATACGTTTCTATTTTAGGAAAGGGAGGCACGAATATATTCTTTCCACTTTTAGACGGGTTCCGACCCAATAACCCGAACCCGATACCCCAATTTCATAAATAATATCCACTTAACCCATTTAAATCCACGAACCCAAATATATAATTAATCCACTAATTTAATTACCCGGAGACACGTAACTCGTAGACCCGACACGTATAATCCACTACTCGGGTTATTATTGGACCCACACAATAATAATATATTAAACATCCACTAAAATAATTCCACGCAATAACTCTGAAAACGGGATGTTACACCGTCATACTAAAACGCACCCTTATAGTAAACTCAATTACCTACTCACTTCCATTGAGAATTGAGACTTTCATCACAAGATAAAAAAGAACATATAGAACAATATGATTTTATTATCTCGATTCCATTGTTTTTTTTCCGAAAAGGCAAGAAAGGGACCGGAAAAACGGAGTTTCGGCAATGCCATCACCCCGATCCCGACCCCCAAAAAACGTCCACCTTTATTAATCAATAAACCCCATTACAACGTACGATCTAGAAGGAACAAAACCGACACTCAGACTTATGAAGCTACCGCACAACAGAAAAAACCCCACAACTATAGCAGCCAATCCCCTTACCCACAAGGATTAGTGATCCAGTTTGACCAATCAATTTTTGCCCCTGGTTTCCTATTACTAAACCACAAACATGATAAATTTTGCACCGCTGGAAAGAGATCCTCCTTTAAGATATCCTCTATAACGTCATTCGATGCATGTAATGCCTTGTTTCTCCACTTCCAAATTAGCCAGAAAGTAATAGCAATAACCCCACGAAATAAAGCATTTCGGCCTTTCACAAGAGAACCCGGAAAGAAACGTTTTTCCCAAAACTCATCTAGCGACGTAATAGGTTTACCACTAATGCTCCACCAACTAGCTCCTTTAAGATATCCTCTATAACGTCATCGATTCCATTGTACCCACCGTCCCTTTAGCATTTATTTGATTCATTGTGATTTCATCCAATTAAACGTGCCGTAAGTTAAACTTTATTTACAGTTTTATCAAACTAAAAGAGACGTTGGTATGTCAGATTTGGAATTTTGAGTAGTAAAGTAGTTGTTTTGATGATTCAAAATACCTGTGTACATATATAATCTCTGAATTCTAGTTGACTAATCATAAATTTAAATTATAATTAACTTTAAAAGCTATGTTTAGATGACAATTTACAGATAATTGATTTAGCTCTTGTTTGGAAACCGAACATAATTTTATAGCCCGTGTTGACTTAATTGGATCAATCAAAACATTGTTTGGGCCCGTATTTATTAAAATGATTCGAATAGCAATCTATTTTAAAGGATGTTTAAAATTATATTTGCAAGTGAGCGTCTAATTATTTGTACTTTGAAAATTATCGTCTTCACATTCGAGAATTTTAGTTTTTTACTATAACCTTGTGTTTTAATTTTTCTTTTTTTCCAAATAATAGGAGTTTCATTCTATTTATCAAAAGATAGTAATTTTAGATTTTTTTACTAAAGGATGATGGTTTCATCATTATTTCGATTAAGATATTTTACCCTTTATCTAAAGCCAGTCATTCTTTTTTGTTTACTCACTTCTATTTTTTCTTTTTCAATTTCCAAAAATCTTCTTTTTTCAATTGATGTTTTTGCTCATTTCAAACTAGTTTAGAATAATCTAACATTCATAAAAGTTTAATATAAAATTAAATATTGTTAAAAAAAAGTCATGATTTTTTAATGATTAAAACATTTAACTTGATAATCACTAATAAAATTTCAAAAAGTAAACCAACAAAGAAGAAAATACAATGTTTTTTAATTGATTAACCAAGTAAATTTAAAAACCATGCAACGAGAATACGAGATCATATCAGAAACAAATTTTATCAAATCGATCAAAATCTCATGGATGTGAAAATTTTTAAATAGAATTTAAAGTGGGTAAGAAAAGAACTAAATGGAAAAAATATTTTTGTTTAGAAAAAGATTGTTTTGGAAATTGTATTAAGCTAAAAAAAGAGAAGAAAACCAATTAAATTTTTTTTAAGTGAAACAGCAGAACTACATCTTTTGATGAATAAATTGAAATATTATGTTTTGATAAATATTTCTAAAAGTAATATCGTAAACTCCCTCACATTCAATACCAGTATACCACTTTGGTGATTTGGTCTTCCACTTCAATGCCATTTCTCAGCCCAGTATCAGATATATAATTATATATACACAGTTTCAAGCCCACATTACTAAGAATACTAAATTTAAATAAATAATTTGTTTTGGTAACTGTTACAAAACTAAACTTTGGAAAAAAGGTAAAAGTTTTTTTTTTATTAATCTTAATATCAAAAATACCTCTTTAAGCCGCTAACATTATATTACCAAAGTAATTTTTTCCCCAATTATTTTGTTTTAAACATATTATTAAGTAATTCTTTTAATATGCCAGACATTCTTTTAGACCATATTGATGATGCATCCAATTAAATTAAAACCATGAGGAAATATAATTTAGACTAAATTACATAAATGGTCCCTGTGGTTTATATGAAATTACGGTTTTAGTCCCTGAAAGAATTTTATTACACCAGCAGTCCCTAAAATCGAAAAGTTTTAACATTTTGGTCCCTGAAACTAACGGCCGTTAACTTGAGCCGTTAGTTTCAGGGGCATTTTTGTCTTTTTGACTTTCAAGGACCATTTATGTAATTTTCAAACTTCCAGGGACCATTTATGAAATTTTCATACTTTTCATATATATATATTTATCATTTCTTTCTTTTTTATAATTTAATTATCAAATATAACATTTTATTTTTTTTATTCCTTTTGTTTTAATCATTAATTTTCATTTGTATGTTTATTGTTATTATTAATGTTATTTTTGTTTTATACATTAATATAATTATTTATTTAAGATTAGTATATGATATACCTGGTTCATTTTTTTTCAATTATTTATTGAGAATCCAAATATTTCTTTATTGTTTTTTTCATTTAAGAAAAATAAAAATAAAAACTAGTTGTAGTTTTTCGTTCGGAAAATCTAAAATCGAAATGATTTATTTCTTTTCTCCATTCAAAAAAATTCAAAATGACAACGTGTTCAAACTTTTTTTGTTTGGACTAAGAATATAATCAAAATGCTTCGTAGTTTACTCATTGCAAATACTTAATAAATATTTTTAATTCTAAAGGGTTTGAAAAAATCAAGAAAATTGAAATGGTTCATCGCTTTTTAGTCAAATAAATTATATTCCAAATGGTTTGTTGTTAATATTGAAAAAATTGAAATTGTATTGATTTTTTATCTGCGTTTAATTAAAAATCAGAATTATTCTTTTGTTTGAAAAAATCAAAAATCATAATGGTTTACCGTTTTTTGATCAAAAAAATTAAAATCAAAATGGTTCGTCATCAAAATCAAGATGGTTATCGTTGTTTAAAAAAAATTAAAAATTCATAATGGTTCATCATTTTTTAATTTAAAAAAAATTAAAATGGAAATGGTTCATTATAATGGTTCATCATTTTTGATTAAACAACGATAAAAAAATTTTTACGAATCACTCCAATATTGTTTTTTGGATCAAATAAACGATGAACCATTTCGATAATTTTTTGATCAAAAAATGATGAACCATTATAATTTTTGATTTTTTTAAACAACGATAACCATCTTGTATTAATTTTTTTATCAAAAAAAGTGACGAACCATTTTGATTTAAATTTTTTTGATCAAAAAACGGTAAACCATTATGATTTTTGATTTTTTTTCAAACAAAAGAACCATTTTGATTTTTAATTAAACGTGGATAAAAAATCGATTCGATTTCAAACTTTTCAATAAAAACAACAAACCATTTGGAATTTTATTTATTTGACTAAAAAGCAACGAACCATTCTAATTCTTGTTTTTTTCAAACCATTTAGAATTAAAAAATTTTATTAAGTATTTGCAAATGAAGAAACTACGAAGCATTTTGATCATATTCTTTTTTCAAACGAAAAAAGCTTCAACAAGTTTTGTTATTTTGAATTTTTTTGAATGGAGAAAAGAAATAAATCATTTCGATTTTAGCTTTTCCGAATGAAAAAAACTACAACTAGTTTTTATTTTTAATTTTCTTAAATGAAAAAATTAATTGACAAACAATGAACCAGATATATCATATAATAATCTTAAATAAATAATTATAGTAATATAAAAAAAATAACAGTAAACAATAAACATACAAATAAAAATTAATGATTAAAACAAAAGGAATAAAAAATAAAATGTTATATTTGGATAATTAAATTATAAAAAAGAAAGAAATGATAAATATATATATGAAAAGTATGAAAATTTCATAAATGGTCCCTGAAAGTTTGAAAATTACATAAATGGTCATTGAAAGTCAAAAAGACAAAAATGCCCTTGAAACTAACGGCTCAAGTTAACGGCCGTTAGTTTCAGGGACCAAAATGTTACAACTTTTTAATTTTAGGGACTGCTAGTGTAATAAAATTCTTTCAGGGACTAAAATCGTAATTCCATACAAACCACAGGGACCATTTATATAATTTAGTCTAGAATTTAAAAATATCAAATAATTTAAGATAAAAATTTTACTTTATATAGTGGGTTTTATTAACAAATAAAAGGAAAATATAATAAAAATATTAATAATTAAGTATTAATGTAGGAAGAAAGAAGCAATGAATGGTGAGGGTTTTGGCTGCAGTAAGAAAAATTAAGATGAAATGACATGTGCCGAATAAATCTTTCCAAAAGATTACGCGTATTCACAAATAACCACCATCTACAAATGACGTCATTATGTCTCTGCCTTTCTGGATTTTCCGTTGATTTCATTTGCTACTTATCTCTCTCTCTCTCTCTCTCTTTTTTTTTTTTAAAATTCAATGTTTTTAAAAAAATTATTTACCAGTAGATATTGTAATTTTAAAATGTCTATTGAATAGTCGCTTGGATGCATAAAATCATTTTTTTTTAACAACTGTATTGTAACTAGGGAAGAAATTAGAAATATATCATTTTTTTCTGAACCAAACCGGTACTAGTATCGGGCCAATACTGATTTATGTATTCAGTAAGAGATTCGGTTTTGGTATTTGACTCTGGTTTTCCGGATTTTTGGTTCGGTCCGGTACCAATACTAGGGCCTAGGGGTGGACAAATGTATAATTTTTCATGAATCGTATAACGAACCAATACCATTTATGCATATGATACATGATTCGGTTTTGTTTTTTTTTTACGTAGGTTTCAGGATTTTCGGTTCTACCGGCACCACATGCACATCCGTAATTGTAATGATAAAATTAATAAAGAATACAAAGAAAAATATTATAACGAATTAAGTTTAATAATTATACCAGTAATTGTACCAGTGTAAATTAATTATAATTTAAAACAGCTAACTTTTCTCTAGGAATAAATTTTACGGATATCAAGTCTTTATTTTCCACAAAACTTTCTTTGGACCGGATTTAAAGAACCTCGAATGGCTAACTTATCGCCAAATATTATATTTTAATCTACATGAAAAACATTATTTTTTTGTAAGAAATTTTTATGATCTAAAATAGCATCAACATATACTATTTTATCCTCAGTTTTAAAATTTTATTTTACCTAAAAATTAACACAAGTTGCATGACAAATATAATGCTTGAACCTACAAAAATAAATCATCATTCTTCGCCTACTCCTCGACCTCATCAGAAGCTACATAAACAACTGAATTTCTCCAATTCCAAATTCACCACATCAAAGTAAACAAAACTCCTTGAAACGTCTTTTGACTGTCACCCGCTTGAGCCGGTAAACCATCTCCGAAAAGAACAACTCTCAAAGAAAACACAGTATTTGAAAAGGGGAACCACCATGCCCAAGTTTTCCTCTAAATAAGTTTCATAAAACCGTACAATTAGAGAAGCAATGATATAAGCTGTCGACCCTGAAATGACATAGTGGACAAGAAGATGATTGAATCGAACCCCTTTTGCCATTAAAATTGTAAAAAAAATGGCAGCTGATATAAAACTAATCTCCACATGAAAATGTTTACCTTCCTTGGCATCCAAGAGTTCCACCAGCTGGAGATATCCAAAACAAATTGTGAATAGACCTAAGAGTCTTCAATTTGATCTGACAGTTTCTTTATTGTAAAGCTTCCATCACTGTTGTCACTCCATCTCCATTTATCAAGTGAAATTTGCAAAACAAAACAATTCCGTAAAACATTGAAAAGAGTCGAAGCCTTTGAACTTGCACGTCTCCCAAGGGGAAACTCTCCAACATCAAGACAAATCCCAATCACTCGAAGACACATTCTAACAGCTACTAACGCTACAATTTTGATTCTCTGCCAGGTCAAATAGCAAAAAAAAAACGCAATAGCTAAAGAAGAATAATTTAATCCGAGCACTCTTTCATTACTCCGAGATATTGGTCAATGTAAAGCCTTCCGGATCACCATTAATAGCCATAATAAGTCTCCTACAAAAGGCTGATTTTTCGTTAATGAACCTCCAATATCAATTACCAATAAGAGCTAAATTCTTATCACCAAGACTCAAGTTTATTTATTACTTTCATCGTAGCTTTGAACAACGAAAGAGAGTACAATAGGATACTTTTGATAATGGCCTTTACCAATGTGTATCTCCCTCCAATGGAAAGCAACCGAGCCTTCCACATATTTACACAAGAGCGAAATTTATCAGAAAGAAACTCCCAATCTGAAGATTTCTTCATAAATTTTCAAATGTGATTTTAACTTGATTTAAATGTTCAAATATTTGTAAGATATTCATATATGACTTATGTTTATGATAATTAAACATAAAATTCTGTTCAAACTCTAAATAAGTATGTATTTGCCTTATTTTGATATTAGTTATCAACCGAATAGATATGCACACGTGAAATGCATATTTTTTTATATAAATATATGTATATGAATAAAAAGCTATACAAATCGAATAAAGATTTCCTTACTTTAGCTCGTTAATAGTTTCTTTAAAAAATGACATACTTGAAATTTTATGTGTTTTAAACGATAAAATTTATATAACTTTGATTTTATTACAATCTTTTCAAAGGTAATTGACATTAACCAAAGCAAATTTAACAAAATTTTATTGTTAACATTACTATATTTAAGCAGGATCATTTTCTAATTTCTTGTTTCAGGATGCTTGTTTCTTGATTATGTTTCTAGTTCAGGCCTGGGTGGTCGTGTTTTACTATTTATACTAGGGCGAACCAAAGTGGTCACGTTGGACGACACTTCACGGCTCCAAGTGTGATGTGGTCATGCTCCACGTCACATCACACAACCCTAGATTCGTTTCACTCCTCCCATCATACTTACATCGGTGCTCCTTCCATGATGCCTATTACGATTCTTTTTTTCTCTCTCTACTTTTTTATTATTTAAAATGAAGTGTAAACTGTGATGATATTTTTTTTTGTTTTTGATGTAATTGAAAAATTGTTTTATCATTAATTATTAAAAAAAATAACTGAAGGGCTGTAACCGAAAATTGGTGAAAAAATGATGGGCCAAGGGAAGGGAAGGGAAGGGAAGGGCAAGCATCTGACATATTCGGTTGTGGTTGGATCGGGACTGGGACCGCATTGCAAAGGTAAAAATGGCACAACGGATTGGATTGTAACAGTTTAGAAGTCAGGGTATATTTTGCCAAATATAGTAAAAGTCAGGGTGGTATTCTGTAAGTTGTCCTAGAGGTAAAAAACTTGCTACGAGTTAAAGTGTGCGTAGAGTAGGACTGTCTCTGTCACATGTCACCCTGAAAGACAAAACTGCCCTTCACTTCTCATCCCCATAATAAATCATCTTTAAATATTATAAGAATAAATACTTACTTAAAAAAAAAAAACAATTTTTATTACATCACCCAAAAAAAATAACGAATAGGGAGGCAAAACCAAAAGCCCAAACGAAAGAGATTAGACCATCAAGAAAGAGACCATGAAATGGAAATCAAAACAAAAGGAAAAAGCAACAACCAACAAAATTCGATATGGGTTCTGCTTTATACACCACCTCTATTTATAAACATGACATAATAATGACTAATATATAACAGGGTCAACTTGTCTTCCTCCTCTTTCTTCTCTAAATGTCTTTTTATTTATCATTATATTATAGGTCGAATTTATAGTGTTGATGTATGAGAAATTAAGGATGATGTATAAAAAAATAGTCGTTCGATATCCAATCCAATTTGCTTCATAAATAGATTTACTTCAGCTCTCAATCACAAAACAAGTCCTTGAAAAACTTTAGCATTTTTTTCAGCTCCAAAATCACATATTGATTATACATCAATTTCTCCAAGGAAACATGCCGAAGAAAAGATAAATTCCACCAACAAAAATTTCACATATGCATGACGATTTTTAACTATCGAGAAAATCCTGTCGGACACGTATGTTTAAGTTATCTAGAACAACCGAGTTTCAATTAAAAAAATGAGAATAAATAGAATTTTATAGGGAAGCATTCTGAATTAGAAGGATGAGGAATCTAACAAGGAAAGTCACATTTGAACCTAATCTCCAAAACCATTACCCAATTTTTTTTAATAGTATTTTAAGAACAAGATTAATTGAGTCAAATCACCTGAAGTTCTTCCTCTAGGATGGTGTCTCCCATCCCAATTCCCACCAAATGACCCACTGTTGATTCAAGGTTTAATCCTGTGATTATAATATTGTTAAAAGAAATAATTATTAAAATAGTCAAATCTCATACCTTTAAGCCATTTTATATACATTTTACCAAAATAGCCACAATTTACGTGACCACATTTACGTGATAGCCACAATTTACGTGATTTGTACTTTTTTTCATTATTTTAATGCATTACGTTACAAAAGATGTTTTGTCACGTAAATTATTGTACTTTACGTGACCATTTTTTAAATTATGTCCCTTCCCCATAAAAATTTAGTAAATGTCTTTTCATGGAAAATCAAGTCTAGTTCATCATTGAAATTGATATTCGTATGCATTCTTGAACAGAAATCACATTTAAACCATTTCAAAATAGAAACATAAACTCAGATCTGAAATTAAAACTAAATTCAAACCGTCTTGGAAGATGAAAATTCCATAGGATTGAAATCAGAATCAATTTTAAAACTCAGACTTGGAACCCAAACTCAGATCTAGAAGAACCCACAAACTCATATTTAGAATCCATAAACACATATTTAAAGAATCCATAAACACAGATCTGGAAACATACGAAGATAAAGAACCAGATCTAAAAAATCAAGAAGAACCCAGACTAGGATTATGGGGGTTGAGGGATTGACAAGAAGGCAACAACGATTCCCCCTCATTATCACTAAAACAAGTCATCTGTTTCTGCATTTTCTTGTTCCAGCAGCTCGGCCTCAGCTTTCGTAGCTGTGATTTTCTTGTAATGAGCTTCGGAAAAGGCATTCTTTTGAGCTACAGATTTGGGAGTAGAGCATCTCCCTGCTTCTTCCAAGTTTTTATTGGGCAAAGAATATTAAAGGATGAAGGAGGTGAAGGATCTGGAGAATGATCTTTATTGATCATATTGTAGGGGATAAGAAGGAGAAAGATTATATGAAGGTGAAAACCTTTTCACAAATATGAAGGATAAAAGGATCTCAAGATAGCAACAATAATATTAGAGGATGAAGTGGTCACGTAAAATACAACAATTTACGTGACCAAACACCTTTTGTAACGTAATGCATTAAAAAATGAAAAAAGTACAAATCACGTAAATTGTGGCTATCACGTAAATGTGGTAACGTAAAGTGTAACAAGACATCCCACCAAACATTCATGGAGAAGGAGCAAAAATGGTCACGTAAAGTACAACAATTTACGTGACCAGACACCTTTTGTAACGTAATGCATTAAAAAAATGAAAAAAAGTACAAATCACGTAAATTGAGGCTATCACGTAAATGTGGTAACGTAAAGTGTTGCTATTGTGGTAAAATGTATATAAAATGGCTAAAAAGTGCATAAATATGTGAAAAATGACTATTTTTGTATTATCCCTTGTTAAATTTATACAAATCAATATTTAATTATTTGACAATCCATTATCGATAAACATGAAAAACTGCTCTTATACACACCAATTGTTTTTTTAATAAACATTTAAAGTTAACTATTTTTTTAATAGACAAATAGTCCTAGAAGTTGAAACTTGTAACAGACAAATTTAAAACTTGTTTTAAAAAAATCTCAAAGCTCAACTATTAAACCAATCTTATGAGTTAATTTTTTTTAAAACTATTTTGATATATTAAGTAGTTGAGTATGGTTATTTTTATGATTAATTTTTAAAAATAATGGTACAAAATAAATAAAACACATCACATAATACATATCTACTAATTTTTGTGTCAGACTTAGATTATCGTGAGAAACTAGATATATCCTGAGAAATGTAAGAAGCATCATGGTTCATTAATTTTATACATTGCTTCACTTATTTTCGAATGTGTGATTCATTATTTATAATTTATAAATTCAAAAAGTAACGAATCAATGTAAAAAGGGCTAAAGCCGTAGAATAGTTGTGTACTTTTTAAAATGTATCGATATGGTACGTGTACTATTTTAATTATTCATATTACACGTGTACTTTCTGAATCGTTTAAATTTGATACGTGTACTACTTTTTTTCATACCAATATGATACCTTTCGTAACCGAATAATAGGCTATACCTGTTAAGAGTGAAATTTTTCTTTTTAATGTTCAAATTTTCATAATTGAAGCATCAAATGCACTCTTTCGTCATTGTGATAACATGGTAGGAGAAATCACACAGCACAGTCAACTTCAAACATCTACAGACATCTGTAGAAATCTCCAATGACGATCTCCACCGTCCAGATTGAAGAACTATGTGTTGCGAAGCTTCTCCTCAAATTTCACACAGATCCAACGGTGAACAAGTTCGTACCGACAATTCTCACACAACTACACAAAGCTAGACGAAATAATTAGTCATAAAAAGTAAAGGTATCATATTAACAATATAAAAAGTACACGTACCATATCGATACACCTTAAAAAGTATATTGCTATTGTACGACTTTAGCCCATGTAAAAAAGTAATAAATTGTTGATTTATATAATACGAAATTTATGTAAATAATAAATCACAGTATTTCTCATACTTCTCAAAACATATGTAGTTTCTCATTTAATCTTAAATCTTCATGTGATATATCCATGAAAGGAAGTGTGAATATATCCATGAAAGGAAGTTTATCATGACTTTTATGCTCCACACTACACTACATATTTTGAGTCATATAATAGTCATGTAATGGACTGAGCAACAGCAGGCATAAAAGTCATATAATAGTCAATGTATTCATGAATATATCACACATTTACAAGGAAGTGTATTAGGAGAATGTTGATTTATTTAATACGGAATTTATGTAAATTATATGACTTTTATGTTTCACATTCACATAAGTAATTAGAACGTCAAACATACCACCTCTCCCTTAGGCATGTTGTTGCTCGGTCCATTACACATTTACACCTACACAGAGTATAATAGTAACAAGTTAACACTACAATGCACATTATACTACATATGTTATCTCAATAATTAACACTTGTTTATTCTACTTCAAGGGCTAGTTATCAAGGATCTAGACGATTAGACACAACGATTTAACTTTATGCATCCACTAGTTTTACTCAAACCTCTTAAACCTATGATATATTACCATGTTGTGACACCCACATACACGTCATAATGCCACCTAATATAATACAATTGACATGACATATGTATCAAAACATAACACTATATAAGTCATTGTTTAATGCATACAAAGCCTTCGATAATTTAAAAACTTTATTTTACAAACCATAGTCACAGTTATATCAAAAGTGGAGTGTCAAAAGTCACAGATAATGTCAGACAACTCTTAAATAAGTAGAATATCCTATAAGTTAAATCGAAGCCTCCTACTGCGAAACAACAGACTGACTAATTATCCTGACTACCTGAGATGCATACATGAAACATAACACATATTAGCTCATTGATAGTGAGAATATAATGATTGCTTAAAAATAAAACATTTAAACAAGTTAGCAGTGGTTTCATAAAATCCCAACCCTACCACAATAACCCGTTATGATACAAAAGTACTGTTAACAATAGTTTCTATACAAACGCTATAACTCAAGAGACAGACTGATATAGGATCAGTAAGCCCACACTTGTGGGGTGACCCACAATATAATATAAACCCACAACCCTTGTGGGGATGACCCATGCAAGTTAATTAACCACACAGTGTAGTAGTTAATAATATAAAACGTTAGGAGGGACCTCACGATAATACATGGTTCATATATGACATCACTACTAATACAACTAACACAACAACCCAATTATCTTAGAATTATAAAAAAATACTTTAGAACTGTTAATAAAGAAATACTTGATTAGTAAATCCTTTGTTTCCTAATTCCCAACAAATCCTAATAACCCAAACATGTTATAATACTGAAGCTAGCAACCCGGACTATCAAACTCTACGATCACTCCTTGAGCCCAAATACTCTCCACGAGACTCTGAACACACATACATAAACCCTACATCTATTAAATAACCACACATATTATGATAATGTTGGAAAAATGTGAGAAAAAGTATATTTTATATAGTTCTGGACAAAATTTAAATATATGTAAAAGTAATATATATAATTAATATTTAATGTGTTTGTGTTCTCCTTGAAGAGAGCTTCACAATGATATAAAGAACGTCCAAAACGAAACTAAAATGAATGAGATATGATACTCAAAGATTGGTGCTTGATGTGAGAAAATACGAGTTAAAAGTGTGAGAACTTGTCCCACATATGAAGAAGGACCAAACTATGAGCGGTGATGAGGGGCCTTGACAAACTTGTTTACAGGTTTAACTCCAAACATACCCGCGTGCAGGGATGTGCAAATCATGAGTCCAAACAGTTGATAACCATTGACTCGTGTGAGTCTGCATCTGCAGACACAAATGCAGCTCCAAAAATTCGGGAGTTGTTATGAAAGTTCAAAACACCTCGAAATACATACACATTGAAAGTTGTTTTTCTTAATTCTTACCTGATCGAAAAACTCCGTCGAATTTTCAGGCAAGTTGGTCTCACTCCGACAATACATACAGCTTAAAACAACAGTATGGCACAATGGCAACAATAAAATCAAATTCAGAATTCTATTTATATAATGGAAAAATTATGTAAAAGTATACTTTAGAGTTTAGGCTAGTATATATTTCAGATAACAAATTTAGTTTTATCTTATAAAAAGTATACAATTTCTAGAAAGTTAAATGCATATCTTTATTTAATAATCTATCCCACTTTTATCATTCTATATAACAAACTAAAGTTTTTATCAATCAATCCAATAATTCCTAATATTTTATTGATATATGTATATAAACAGTAACAAACAATAAAACGTTTTGATTTAAGAAAAAAATCATCTTGAAATAAAAATTTCAACAAAGCATAAATTCCTTTTTTTTATAAATAATTTATACAACAAATTCTACCTTTTTATAATTGTTTTTTCCTTTTGGTGTTTAGGATGATGTCTCCTGAACTTTGAAAGTCGTTTTGAGACCGGCGAAGTTTAACAATAACTACACATGCGGCACCCCCTTTGAAAAGAGTTATTTGTCTAACCATTGTATTTTTAATTTTTACTTCCCAAAAAATAGTAGTTTCAATTTTAATTGCTAAAAGATAGTAGTTTTAAATTTAATTACTAAAATATGATGAGCTTATCATTTGTTACTTAATTTTTTTTAACCAAAAATAATCTCTTCTTCTTACTTCTTTTTTAACTTTTATAAATAAATCTAACATTCATCAAAAAGTTTAATGACGATATCAATAAATAATAATCATTTAAAAAATATTGATTTTATAAAATGAAACGATATAAAATATCATTTTTATAAATTGCTACAAAACTTTATAACTCAAACTCAAACATTATACATTAAGAACTTTAAAAATAATAAAACAATCGATACAATAAGTTCAAAAAGTAAAAATTCCAAATTTCCAACATAGTCACGAACATTTAAAATAAATAATATCCACATAAGTCTTAAACAAAATACCGATCACAGGTACCAAAAACATATTCGATCAATCAACTTAATCTAAAAAAACCAAAATATTAAATAAAACACAAGTCTTCTCCTAGTCAAAATGAAATATTCGTCTTCATAGTAGGTTGCATGTAATTCACTATTTAATATGTTTTATTTAATATTTTGGAGAAGACTTGTGTTTTATTTAATATTTTGATTTTTTCAGTTTAAGTTGATTGATCGAATATGTTTTTGGTACTTGTGATCGGTATTTTGTTAAAAAATTATGTGGATATTATTTATTTTAAATGTCATTACTATGTCGGAAATTAATTTTTACCATTTGAACTTAATGTATCGATTGTTTAATTATTTTTAAAGGTAATATATAATATTTGAGTTTAAGTTATAAAGTTCCGTAACAAAATTTAGGAAAATGATATTTTATATCGTTTCATATTATTAAATCAATTATTTATAAAGTATAATTATTTTTTGATATCGTTATTAAACTTTTTGATGAATGTTGAGTTTATTTATAAAAGTTAAAAAAGAAGTAAAAATGAAGAAAATTATTTTTGGATAAAAAATTTTAAGAAACAAATGATAACCATCACATTTTAGTAATTAAATTTAAAATTACTATCTTATAGCAATTAAAATTGAAACTACTATTTTTTGGGAAATAAAATTCGAAACTACAATGGTATGGCAAATAACTCCTTTGAAAAATAGAAAAATAGGTTCCATGTTTTATTTTAATGATTTCCAGTTAAACATCAATGAAAATCTTAATAACGGTAGTGTTTACTGGAACAAAATTAAAAAAAATTAAATTTTTAGATATTCAGATAAGTTGACATCCCAATCCGAAATTCAAATACGGATTCAGATAGCAAAAATCACTATCTAAAAATCGGGTATCTGATCTTGAACACTCATAATTATTTATTATATGATTGATGTATGCTTTTATATTTTTAGTTTAACTAAAAACAAAGCAATAATAAATTTATTAATGAATAAAACATATGACAAGTAACCGTCTCGATGGTTTTATTATGTAAATGAAAAATACAAATGGCATTTAATGTAAAAAAAAACACAAATAAAAACGTATCACACATATGATGTTTTCGACACACACTTTTGATGTAAATATCATACAAACTACATGTTTTACAATCCTATTTGTATGTTATTTTGACACACATGCATTTAAATATTTAATGCAATTACCACCAACATCTTTTTAATTATTTATTAAAAAATTTATTTAATCATTTTTTTTTGAACGGCAAACTATCATACTCCTACTCCTAAACTACTCCTTTAACACCAGACTCACTAACTCCACCTAAATATCAACTTGCCTCCGACGGGGATCGAACCCGTGACCTCTCGCTTACAACTCCCCACTCTTACCGTCAGGCCAAACCCGTACAAAAAATAAACACTTTACTTTCAATATATCAAAAGTAATACTTTTTAACTTTTTAATAGCATTTCAAAATAATTTAAAGTTTTTTTTGGATAAACATTACTTAAATTAAAATAATAACCAGGAATATTAGTTTTTTGTTCATATTTTAATTCATTATTTTTCTCATGTAAATCTAGTAAGTTTTATTAAATTAATATTATAATTTAGTTTTTATTTTACAGTTCTTTTGATAAAGAAAAAGGATGGAGCCATTAAGTGATTAATAAGTCGGAGGGTACGATTGAATCAGGAAATATAATTAATAATATTAATGGTATTTAAGCATTGACAACTCCGTCAGAAAGTGAATAATAAAAGGAGTACGTTACAATGCTGTTAACGGCAATTTTAACTTTTCTCTTTTCATTTATCATCTCATTTTCAAATTAAAATAAGGGAAAAATCAATATATTACATTCGTTTACAAAATCTACATATTAATCAACCGATTAGTTCAACTATAAATATCGAAACATTATCTGTCTCCGAAAATAAAACATGATGAATTTAATTATATATATTTCCACAATATTAGCTTATAATATAAGTATATTAACTATAAATCTTTAATAGTTTAACAATAAATGCCATTTACATGATTTTTGTAAAATAAACATTTAAAGTGTCAAATGGTTTTGGTTAACTGTATAAAAAATGTATTGAGATTATTTAATTTTAAGTAAAAAGGTATTCTACAGTCACTGTTTTTTCAATTTGGGTAACATACTAAATTTTTTCTATTTAAGGTAACGTAATTTTCAAATCAAGTAAATCGAGGTAACTGTATCGGATTGAAAGGTAAAAATTGTTGACATGACAGTTTTTCTTGTCCGGTTATCAGTTTTTTTTTTAATTTCTAGTATTGGTTAATTAGTTTTAAATTTGCTCAAAATAGCGAGGTATTATCAAAAAATATTATTAGATTGCACAAAATAGTGCACATGTGTAACAGTTAAACTATCAATTCTGTAAAAAAAATGCTGGCTGGATAAAGAAACTGTCATGTCAGTAATTTTTACATTTCAATCCGATATGGTTATCTTGATTCACTTGATCTGAAAATATGTTACCTTAATTAGAAAATAAATTAATATGTTATCGAAATTGAAAAAACTGTGATAGTAATTTACCATTTTGATGAAATCAGCCCTTTTTTATTTTGGAGTTTCTCTCTCTCAAGGAGTCCTGACTCCAGATTTGAGGCTTTGTATGTATTTTAGTTTTGTTTTTTTTTTTAAAAAAAAAAATTAAATTAGCCCAAAGTCTAAAAGTAAGATCATGTATTAAAAAAAAAAAAAAAACTGATAACTAAGTTTGACTGTTTTATGATTTAAAGTAAACGTGTTTTTTTGACTTGGAATTTGGTAAGGAACTTCAGTTTTTTTTTTTTTCTATTTAAAAAGAATTGCATATATCATTCTTGTTAAATGTTGTAAAAAACATTTTCATGTCTGGTTTTTTTTAATTGTTTACCTGGTATTGGTAGGCAGACGACGAGTCTCTCAAAATAAAGAAATAAAAAAATTTGGTTACCAAAAATTCTAAAAATTAAAGCTGGATATTGTGATAAAAGTTTGATTACTTTTTATGCCATATCAGCTGAATATATATATTATTAAAATAATAATAAGAAAAATGGAAAAGAATACCATTTAA
Organism: Centrapalus pauciflorus; assembly: GCA_020465985.1. Classification (NCBI taxonomy): domain Eukaryota; kingdom Viridiplantae; phylum Streptophyta; class Magnoliopsida; order Asterales; family Asteraceae; genus Centrapalus; species Centrapalus pauciflorus. The sequence continues at coordinate 180,353 of JAANYP010009486.1, read as the reverse complement.
ATTCATTAAGGTGTTAAGGCCTACAAAAGGGTTATAGCCTTTATGGATGGACCCATAAATGTGTTTATATATAATAATCTCTTTCCACGAGACAACTCTTTAATGTGTTTCATGACAAATCACTTCTTCCATATTAATTCCACACAGATATCCATTTTTTAGTCCCATGCTTCTATCTCTAATGTATCACATATTTACTCCCAATTATTTTCAATATTAAAAATATTTAATATGAAAAAAAATCAACATTTTTTTTTCACATATTTATGGTTTAGTTCCTTCGTGTTATTTTTTATCAATAAAATCATTAAGTAATATATATTTGTTTGTGATTTTTGGAATTTTTCAAAAAAGTCTTCAAGTTTGTGGGATTTTCGGAGACAAATATTGAAAACATATTGGTTTTTTTTTTGTGAAAAAAGTCAGGGTTAATTATGAAAAAAAAAACAAAACTTTTTCGAAAAACGAATTGAAAACAATAACTTGATAACTTTCTTAGGAAAAAAAACACGGATGAGACTAAATCGCAAAAAATATGAAAAAAATGTTGGTTTTCTTCTTATTAAACCTCTAAAAAAATATGATAAATCTTTTAGGAGACAGTTTATTCTAAAGATAAAAAAGGCACACACCACCCTTGTCCAAACTCCAAACAACCCACATTAAAAAACCATCGAAATACATTTTAGAAAAAATTAATTTAAGCACGATCTTAAAAATTGATATATTGATTTTTTATGAAATTTTTTAAAGGTTATAATCGTTTCGTTTATGCAAAATTTTTAACCGTTTTGTTTGTTTGGATAATCTGGATACAATTATCACTGGTTTTATATAAGTTTTGTGTAATAGATTATTAATAATCAGAAAATAAATCATAGTGGTCCAACTTTATGAATTGCATAACTCGTAACTTTTGATATCAGTGAAGTTATAAAGGTCTAAGTTTTGAAACAATACATTTAGTAATTCAGCCAATTTAATAGGAATCAAGGAAGCTAGTAGTACTAAAAATTAATGATTTTTACTCATCATACCAAGGGGTTTCTAACCTAACTGTATTATGTGTTAAAAGTGATCCCAATGTTGAGAGTTCAAGTTCTATTATGAACAAGTACGTAGATTAAAAAATAGATTTATAGGGTGTTTGGATTTGCGTTTGAGAAAGTGCTGTAGCGTTTTGGAAACTAATAATCAGATAATAGCTGTAACAAAAAGTGCTGCCGGAAATGTAGTGTTTGGTTTAGCTTCTGCTGTTTGCTATCATAATTATCAAATAATCAATTTTTAAAGTGTTTGGATTTGCGTTTTTATTTGTAAAATAGCCAAATAATCACTTATTAAGCAAATAAACTACATTTTTTAACTTATGAAAAAGTGTGGTAGGACTAACGCTAAACACAAATAATCATAATTAACGTATGCAATCCAAACACTTTAAACCAATTATTTACGTTATTGTAACGTAATAAGCTAATAATCACGTCAATAACGCAAAACCAAACACCCTCTTAGATGTATATGCGTGTTTTCTTACATTAAAAAATGTTTTTCACTCGTCATATAAGGTAACAAGTTTGGCTAATAAATAATTAAGAAATCTTATGAACGATGATCAATCTCATAAATATTATAATAATTGTTGATTAAAGTATAAAGAAAAAAATATTTTTAGAAAACAAAATTTAATTCTACTAAAGCACAAAATATAAAGTCATGACTAAAGTGAACAGAGAGAAGGGGAAAAAGACGGGTTTAAAACTTTAAATGCATGTTTTGCAAGATGCTTTTATCATTTGAAGCTTGTGTTTGTCAAATAAAAAAGAAAAATGAAAAAAATTATATTATAACAAAAATATTATTAAAAAAAACACGAGCACTTTACTTTTATAATTAAAAAAAACTTAAATCAATTTTTAAAAAGATAGTTTAATAATAAAATTTATTTTTCTTTCTTCTAGTAGATACAATTATATATTGTTAATTAATAAGTCTTGAATGCCTGCCTTTTATATTTTTCTTTAGGGATAACTGCATAAAAAACCCCAAACTTGTCGGTTTTTTGTGATTAAAACCCAAAATCATTTTTCGTTGCATAGAAAACCCCAAACTAACTAAAAATTCGTAAATTAAGGTTTTATCAATGGGTAACCAGTTGAAACCAGTTATTAATCCTACGTGGATCGGTAAATAACCTACGTAGAATAAATTTTAATTGTTGAAACCGGTTGTCAAGTATTACACATCATTTAAACCACCGTTGATAAGTTTTAATTGTACTTTTTAAACGGAAATACATCATTAACGGGGGTTTAAATGATGTGTAATACTTGGCAACCAGTTTCAACAATTAAAATTTATTTCACGTAAGTTATTTACCGGTCCACGTAGGATTTAAAACCGGTTTCAACCGGTTACCCATTGATAAAACCTTGATTTACTGATTTTTAGTTAGTTCGGGGTTTTTTATGCAACGGAAAATGGTTTGGGGTTTTAATCACAAAAAACTGACTAGTTGGTGGTTTTTTGCGCAATTATCCCTTTTCTTTAAGTCTTACTTATTAAAATTTCTAAAAAATTACACAAGGGTATTTTGAGCAGAGTATTCACGAGTTATTTGCCTAAACATTGTGTTTTCAAATTTTATTTACCAAAAGATAGTAGATTCAAATTTAATTACTAAAAGATGGTAGTTTTGAATTTAATTACTAAAATATGATGGGTTTATCATTTGTTAGTTATTTTTTTTATCCAAAAATAATCTCTTCTTTCTTTCTTTCTTACTTTTTTTTAACTTTTATAAATAAAACCAACATTCATAAAAAAAGTTTAATAACGATATCAATAAATAATAATCATTTATAAAATATTGATTTTATAAAATGAAACGATATGAAATATCATTTTTATAAATTGTTACGAAACTTATAACTCAAACTCAAATATTATATATTAATAAATAATAAAACAATCGATACAATAAGTTCAAAAGGTAAAAAATTAATTTCCAAATTAATTTACGACATAGTCATGAACATTTAAGATGAATAATATCCACATGAGTCTTTAACAAAATATCGATCATAAGTACCAAAAACATATTCGATCAATCAATTTAAAATAAAAAAACCAAAATCTTAAATAAAACACAAGTTTTCTCCCGGTCAAAATGAATATTTGTCTTCATAATAGGTTGCATGTAATTCAATATGAAGACGAATATTTATTTTGACCGGAAGAAAACTTGTGTTTCATTTAATATTTTGGTTTTTTTAGTTTAAGTTGATTGATCGAATATGTTTTTGATACTTGTGATCAGTATTTTGTTAAATACTTATGTGGATATTATTTATTTTAAATGTTTATGACTATGTTGGAAATTTGGAATTTTACTTTTTGAACTTATTGTATCGATTGTTTCATTATTTATTAATATATAATATTTGAGTTTGAGTTATAAAGTTTCGTAACAATTTATAAAAATGATATTTTATATCGTTTCATATTATAAAATCAATATTTTATAAATGATTATTATTTATTGATATCGTTATTAAACTTTTTTATGAATGTTGGTTTTATTTATAAAAGTTAAAAAAAAAGTAAGAAAGAAAGAAGAGATTATTTTTGGGTAAAAAAAATTAACTAACAAATGATAAACCCATCATATTTTAGATATTAAATTCAAAACCACCATCTTTTAGTAATTAAATTTGAAACTACTATCTTTTGGTAAATAAAATTTGAAAACACAATGTTTAGGCAAATAACTCAGTATTCACCCCTTCCCTCCTCTAGAACTAAAATTGAACAAACACCAAATACAAATCATCTAAATAAAAAAAAAAAAAACCTTTATGAAGAAGCCACCAAATCACATAGATAAGAACTCAGCCAATGTCTAGGATCAACGAGGTCAAGACCCCCCTTGAAGAAGCCACACAAATCTCATTGATAAAGTTGGCGGCCTCAATTGATCCAACAGACATGACAGCTCCTCCAAAGATTGACCACTATGGTGACAACGCCAATTCTAACATCCGCCCCAAGACCCATTTACTCAAGCTCACCTAGTCACCTATCATATATCGAGTAGTCATTATTGCTTTCTAAGACATAAAGTCTAGTAAATAGATTTTTGAGACAATCTTGATGATCACCCCACTTATCTAGCCAGATGATTTGTATTTTTTTCATCCCCCAGTTGCTTTTCAATAGCACAAAATTAAAAGCTTGTCCGGCTTTTATGTAGGCTGTCCTTATTGCATTCTAATGCTTAATTATTTTGACGTTTACATAAAACTAATATCCACATATATGTTGTATATTTCATATAACCTATAACTACTTTTATCAAATGCACATTAAGTTGTAACAATGTATTATTTTGTGCTTCTAGTGATGGTTTAATAATGTGATACATAAAACGTGCAAATAGAAGTCTTAGATTCAATGCTTTTTATTAGAAAAACATTTTTTTACAATTAAATCTCTTGATCTTTTTCAAACAATTTAAGTCTTATTTAAAAACATACATGTGACTTGTTTATTAGATTATTAACCAATAAACGGTACAAGTGATTAAACAGTCGAATTTTTTTTAATGACTTGATTACAAAAAAAAGTATTTGCTAGTGAACTAACTGTTTATTGGTTTAATATTTAGCAAGTAAAAAATATATAATTTTGAGTAAGATAAAAGAAATCCGGAGATTTAGATAGTAGGAAAAAATCAATAAACTTGCATGAAAATAGAAATATTAAAATTATAACCCTAGAGATTCAATTCGAAAATCTTTTGTTACTTTTCTACTCTTTAGATGATGGAAAACGGGTGAGTTAAGAAACATCAAACAACAGAAAATACTATTGGAAGCTATCAATTCCTTCATTATTAAAAGAAAAGATTTTTTTCTTGTTGTAATGTATATATCAATATAGACGGTGACCTAGTTGATTAAAAAAAAGGAGGATAAAATAATTATAATAAAAAAAATAAAAGAATAAAGATTATGAGATTGGGTAAGTAGAGTGGGGGTACAAGTATAAGAGACACACATAGCAGGGACAAATCGTAGACCTTTTACCACAAAAAGGAAACAAAAATAAAGTGAGGAATTGCCTTCAAATCCCAATATACCCATCTCTCTCTCTCTCTTTCTCTCTCTAAATTGTGCCCATTTCTTCTGCAAAAATGGTGATTCTTGACCATATTTTCAACCAACTTTTTCCTCCATTCTTAAACCAAAGCTCTTTCATGGTACTGGTAATGGTTCTTAAAGACTTATTAGAGATTGACAAGGATACCCTTTTGCTTTACAAAGACAACCAACTACCTCCATCATTAAACCAAAGGTCTTTATGGGAACTGCTTCACTGTCACTCTCTTTTCGACCAACAATGGCGGTGCTTCTTCTTCATGAGATGTTCAATGACAAAGATGCCCTTTTCGTTGGTGTTTTTGGGGTTTTCAGTTTTCCAGACGACTACAACAATGGAAGGAAAAAAGAGGCATCCAATGTAAGAAGAAGAACAACTTCTTTTATTTGAGCTGGGAAGTTTTAGGCATAACAGGATGGAGCCAGGCAATGAATCTTTTCCATTAACCCAGAAAAAATTAATATATGATTATATTTATTAATTAATATATATATATATTTATTTTTATTTCCAAGAAATTAATCTTTTGACACTTTTTCTTTTGGTTCTTAAATACTCCTATGTTTAGATTCAAGCTAATGATTTATTTAACCATTCTTATTATGAATTCTTGTTATTTACGAGTTGCTTCATTTATTGTTCTTGTTTAGTTGTTTGGTGTTTTTATAAATATTTATATGATTTTTATTTAATTAATAGACGGAATGATCTTTGACTTTGACCATTACAAGCCTGTAAATCTCAAACGACCGATAATTTTGACTTCCAATTTGATCGTTAATGTAAATGCTTTTATATGATTTTATGGTTAAAATGGAACGCTATGGTAAAAACTTTTAAACAAGTAGATTGCTACTCCTTTAATCCAGTATATTTCATGTATTATTATGGTGCATAAATGTTAAATGATTGAATTTTTTTTGGGGAAAATATAATATAGAGATGATATTTGTTTAGAATCTATATTACAAAGTGTAAATTGGTGTATTTAATTCCTTTTTTTTTTTAATTTTGAAAAATGCATAAGAGGTAAATAACTAAATATGTGGGCGATTAAACATGTAAAAAGTCTTTCCATTTTATCTTTTAGAATTTAAGTAACGATAATCTGAAACATCAATAAAAAAAAAAGTCAACCCAAATTCGATTGATGTTTTACGACAGGTATCAAATTACTACGTACTCCTTTATTGGTTTATACATGATGTATTAATGTATTACACATGATGTATTTAAAGTGTAAAGTTGACCTTTTGACTAAATATGTTTTTTCCTTGATAATTATTTTATAACACGAATGACGTGTCGAATGTCGATCTATTGAATGTTTTTCCTAGAAGCAAATGAGCTCGTTAGCGACTTAGCATAAACAGCAACATTCATTTGCCTAATTTGGTGCTCAAACACAAAATAACGAAACCTATTGTTTACCATTTCTTCAAATTGGAGATCATTCTACGTTTTTTCTTTAAAGAAATCAATAGTCTTTGATGACAATTACATTATTTTTCGTTTCTGGAGAGAATGACGCGAGTTACGTCATTGCAAAGGGAAAAAATCCGGATACATGTATGTTTAATCAGTTTTAGGTTATATATTGAAATATCCTTTTCGTATGATCAGAATTAAGAAGTTACCGGGATAATATTAGCATTAAACATAAATATCATTCAAGATAAGTTTGCTTAGATAATGAAAATAAAAGCAAAGTCATGCACTAAAAGTATTACACATTACACATGTCATGCCTAGTCATAATTATTGCATCATATAAGTTCAATGCTTTACTATGGTCCAAATTACCATTTATTCTACAAACAAGTACCGTAAGCTTCTAAGTAGATTTCTACCACTCTTGTTTCAAAACAACTAAATTATTGTTATGGCCGGAAAAAGATTAGACAACCAGAATAAGATATGCTTAGTGAGTTAGCAGGTTGTCCCTGTTACATTAAAATATGTAGTGGTATCCTTGTAATTGCTTTGCATGCAACACTAAGTGGCGTTTGTGTCACAGAATGAATTTTGAAAGAATTGTACTTTGTTTATAGTGTATTTTAAATTTGGATCACAAATATAATGAATACAAATGTGTTTAGATTCCATCAAATTTTATGGTTAAAAAAATTAATCATTCATTGTTATTTGTAAATGAATTTAGAATTCTAACATTTCACACACTACATACATTTAGCTAGCCTTAAAAAATCATTTCACACCTCAACCAATTAACTACTAGATAATGTAAATTAAATTTTAATTCCTTCAAATTTCATCCTGTAAGCCAAACCGCCCCATAATAGTTAATAAAATGCTTTGCTCATTGCTATTGAGACACAAATAAAAGGAACAAAAATGTTAAAGGTACGTTACACACTTAAAAGTGAGGATTAACCACATATGAGCTAGTTACTCGTGTTATGATTATAATGATGATTGACATCAGAGTAAGTAGGCACAACAAGACTAATAAGTATCATAGTCATTATTTGAATGCTTAGTAAGTTGGTATTTTGCAATCATGCTATAAGGAAGGCCAATAACATAATAAGAAGCAAAGTATATGTCTCGGACACATAACACGCTCAAATTCACCTCACGAATGCACACAATAGTCATCAATCACATAAATAAGAATCAATGTATGTCTCAATCACACAATTGTCATCATTTCAAATAATTTTGGAAATACACATAATAGTGCCAAGTTGTGCTGATGTTACTCAATATATTTTGTTGCAGCTAAAATTATACCTGAGTGTGCTAAAATGCAATGCATGAATCGTTTAGCGTGAGAATTTGTTGTTAAAATGAGACATTTCTTATTTTTAACGAAAGTTAACAAGTCTTATGGTAGTTTGAGAAAATTACAAGGAGATCCTCAAACTTGGATTTAGAAAAGAAGAGAACTTTTAGAATTGATACTTTGACCCCTTGCCCTTATTAAAGTGTAGAAAATACAAGAAATAATGATGTCAGATTTTCAATAAAAAATTTTAAACGCATTTAAAATTCTTAGAGAATATCATTAGTATATATAAAATTTTCATAAGCACAATGTAAAGCTCTCCATTAAACACAAATTAAAATACAATGTTTAAAGCAAAAAACTACAATTACGATTTAAGCTCAAGCAAAGGATATTATAATATGAGCCCACCATACTTTGACTTCTTTTTGAAGTCATACAATTTCACACAACTGTGAAATGTGTCTTATTACCACCCTGATGTTTGTGCCGTTTTATTATTATAAATTGGCCGGGGATGGAAAATATTAAAGAATACAATATATACATGAAAATTGTTCATGTAGATTTGAATTTAAAGTGGATGTTATTTTGATTTATACAATTTCAATGTTTTTCCAAACTTGACCCTTTTTTACTTGATGTTTCTTAGGAATATGTATATACAAGCATACATAAAATATATGTAAACATGATATCCATAGATTTTAAAAAACACACACACAAATACACAGACATATCAAAAACTAGGAGGAATTTCATATATATCCTTGTAAACTTTCAATATTACGCATATATCCTTGCAAAATTCCTAATTACATATATATCCTTCTAAACCTTTAAATCTCACATATATATCCAAATAACTATTTTAAATGTATTTTGTTATCTTAAAAAATTTTGAATACCTAAACTACCATATTAAATTTCAACAAAAATAAATTATAAAAATAAAGAAATATCATTTTCTAATTTAATTCTATAATAAACTAATTAAAAAAATAATATTTAATATTTTTTTAAATGATGTAACTAAATTTAAAATAGTCATTTGGATATATACGTGAGATTTAAAGGTTTAGAAGGATATATATGTAATAAGGAAGTTTGTAAGGATATATGCGTAATATTAGAAGTTTACAAGGATATATATGAAATTCTCCCCAAAAACTATATATAAAATAGAAAATATGAGGATTTAATTTGATATAAAATAAAAGGGCGAGGGTGGGGGATGAAAAAGACAGAGAATTAATGCAGGTGTTTCCAGGGTGTAGTGTTTATTGGTGAGGTGAGGACTGGATTGCAAGGCTGAAAAAGATTATTATTGGTACAATGTCCATTTCACTATATGGCCTTATTACCACTACCTTTTCATGTCTATTTGTCACACACTAAACTCTTACCAATACCTTCCACCAACTTATATATATATATACCTAATACCTTATACCTTATACCTTACCTTCATCACATGCTACTGTTACTACTGTTACTGTTACCTATCTTCTTCTTTTCTTTTCTTTTTTATTTCTTTTTAATTATAATTATTCACACTAATATCATTTGCTTTTTATCATCAATCATTTACTTCTTTCAATATTATCTTTTAAAAAAAATATATTATTGGGTTTAACTTCAATCCTCCCAAGAGTCACTTTGCTATTATAATAAATCTGAGTCATATGACTGCTATAACAATCAAAATGTCACCTTTCATCAAAGGTTAAGAAACACGATAGCCCTACACGGAGCCTTTTCTACGCTCACAACCCTTTCGTCTTCAAACAACGTTAACTTCATCACGCTGGAGACCCGCAAAAGGATAACGTCAACTACAAGATTTGAACTCGAGCCATTTCAGATTTTGGAAACAATGATCAAATATGAAAGCAAACATATGCGTTTTCAGTTATTTATAGTGTTTGGCTTTGAGTTTTTGGTATAAATAATGCTCATCAGGCTCCAAAAGCATTGAAGGCCGCCAACTAAGCCTCTGACCTATGAAGCATTCGATATGAATCCACCGTCTTGACAGATATTCACAGCATGACTATCTTATTACTTATAAACCTAAAGAAAACCAAAGCTTTACTTATAAACATGAGTTTACTTTGACTAAAACGCCAGTAACAAACCTCACCAACGCCCCAATTTCTGAACAAGCCTATTCTCGATCTCCATTTGCTTCTTCACCAAAACAGCACATTTTGCAATGAGTTCACCGTCTTCAGCTGTTGCAAGAAGTTTATATCCAAACGCTGTCTTCTCTAACCCGTCTTTATACATGCAAGAAATAGGCGCGAAAGATCCCTTGTTCTTGCACAACCAACCATGAGCCGCCCTCAATGCAGCCCCTAACGATGACGAGTCTGCACAAAGTTACAACAGAACCAAGTGTTTAAAACCATGGTGCATAATAAAACATGGATTATTTATTAATTTAATAAACAAAGAACTAAACCAAATTAAGGGTGTGATCAGATTGCTATCCATAGGGATTAATAAGCCCCCACTATGAAAGATTGAAAGCTACTGGGTTTACTGCCAGATTCCTCCCAGGATTTCCTAAATATTAGTGTTGTAATTGGTAAAGACACTTGCACAGTGGCATGAACATTGATCTTATGCTTGGAATATGAAGTAACAGAAAAACAATGATCAATTAATGATCATATGACCCCCATATGCCGTATATGTGTATACTACACATTTTTGGCAGTTTCCAACTCGGTAAAAGTCCTAAAATCTGCAGCCAATGCAAATAAATTTCTCTCCAAACTCATTCAAACACAAGGACATTAGCATTAATAAAGTGACCTCCTTCTTACCTTCCCACCTACGTGGGACATCTTCAAGCAACATGCTTGGCTTGCAGAATGAAATTTAACGGAATTGAAAACTAAATTCACTTTATAACATGGTTAACGGGGTGGGATAGGGCATGATGTTTATAATCGACTAAGTCAAATTATTTGTTACACTTGGTGAAGTATTTATCCATCATTGAGATGGAACTAGAAAAAAAGTAACAATACAGTGTTGCTAAAAGTCTTTTTAACCTGAAAATGCAAATATTTTAGTAATTCAGATACGTTTCATGCATATGGTACTTGCTTAATGATTATACTAACCTCAGAAGGAGAATCAAACTCTTTTACTTCTCGTTCAACGAGGCCATCCACGGTGTTGGCATTAAAATTCTCAAGGGTATACCGATGATAACCAACTGATATAATACGAAAAAGAAAAGAAAAACAAAAGAACTTATAGACATGTATTTGGTGAAAGAAAGAAATTGGAGTCCACATTTTTCCAGACTCAGAGATATATTAGCATTGAAACTTTAACATGAATCAAACTGTTGTGAGTAAATCATCTTTAATACCAAAAAAAAAAATCTGCTTAATTTTGAAAAGTAGGTAAAATTTAATATGTACAATTGTTATTGGCTAACACAAAAAAACAGATCATATTGATTACAGAACATAACCAAGTATAAATTAAATTTGGTCTCCAGATTTAAAACAAAACACATTTACATGCTAAATTTGCCTTGAATTGAAATTGAAGGTAATTGCTCTATATTTAATCATTACATACATGCCTGTCATCTTGTTCACCAATTACTCTAGTCAAATAGAAACACATCCAAGAGGCTTTAACTATTTACGAAAGCTGGTTTTTTTTTTTTTTTTGCCAGATTTCTTTAGATTAGTTAGGTTAAGAGTAGACGAGTAGTATTACTAAAGATCCATAAAGCTCGGAAATTTATTAATATTTTGAAGAGTATGACGAGGAACATGAGTATAAAGCATATAATAGCGAGGGTACATCAAGATCACTGATTTAGGAATAATGTTGAATTAACACAAAACTTTTAAAAAGCTAAACTAAATTGGCAATTCAAAAAACCCTCTTATAATTCGCAATTACTCAGACGGATAGAGTATAGTAAATCACAAAAGTTTAACCTCTCCCTATTCCACCCTCTATCATCTCCGGCCCTCCCCGTACATATATACAGGTTTGCCGGTATTATTACTGCAACGACGGAAACACCGAGTGAAAATGCAATGTTTGGTTTAGTTCGCAAAAATTAGTTTTTTAAGTACATGTATTTGTTTTTTACTAAATAATCATTTATTTATAATCACTAATGAATGAAATCCAAACATTTTAAATCAATTATTTACGTTACCAAAAAATGTAATAATTTAATAATCTCAATCATAACGCAAGATCATTCATCTTCATAAATTAACTTTATCTAAATTCCTTTTTTCTAAATATAGTAAATAATGGTAAAAAACAATCTAAATTCCACATTATTTGTACCGTTTGATAATACGTGGATAACTGGATATCGATATCTAACTTTTATTTTGAAATTTAATTTTGAAAGTTAGTCTTGAGTATTAAAAATAAATACTATAAAATTATTGAATATTTAGAAAGTTTGATATAGCTCATTGAATTTTAATATTTAAAAATACTATATGTCTTATGTTCAACGTTTGAGTGTGATGAGGTAATAAGAGAATGCATATATATTTTAATGTTTAATCCATAAAATCTAGGTGATCAAATATATAAATTGAAAATAAAATTGTTTGGAAAGTTAATAAATTATGACAAATGTATGCAAAATATTATTAAAAAATCTACATGTATTTTTAAGGGTATAGTAGTATACATACATAATTATTTATGTAAATATATATGAATGGCAGTAACAACTATTCTCTTGTTTGTTTGGGTTCTAATAAAAATTACATTTTTATATGAATTCTTAATAATTAATCATTAAAAAGTTAACAATATTAAAAGATCCAAAAAATATCGTCGCTTTACATGATTCAACCTATCGAGAAAAGTGGGTAGGCCTAAACAGTTTTTAAATTAAAGTAGAAATATATGTGTAAAGATATTTGAAAATGGTCAGCCCAATTTAATGTCAGGCCCAAACCAAAAACTGTAGCCTACAAGGCTTCCTAAATGTAGATAACGATATCTCATTAGCACTATGCCATATTGCCATATAGACATGGCAATACATGTATCCGTTTCGTGTCGCGTGTCAGACACAAATTTTACTTGACACAGATTTGTCAAATACGAACATGACACAAATTATAAAACGTGTCTTGATCTGAAACACGAACACGACACGCAAAAAATTCGTGTGACACGTGACACGACACACATAAAACACGTGTCACACGAAGACATAAATTTTACACGAATTTTACCCAAAAAATATATAGTTATAAACTCAAACATAATAACCCTAAAAATTTTCAAATTAATTGATTAAGTGGGAATCTAATGTCGTGTATATCCGTGTATTATACGTGTTATTGTGTAACACGAAATTTATGTGTGTCATACACGTGTTTATACGGGTAAATTCATGTTTACCTATATAAGACACGAAACACGAATTTTAAATTCGTGTTTACACGAAATTACCAGGTCTAATTCCATAGATTGGTTCCCATGAATTGTTTTTAGAAAGTGAATATATGTTCAATTACAGCTATATCTATCTTTTCTTTTTCAGTTGTATACGTATGACAAGTGTCACCACATCATTTTGATTCTTATCTTCTTCACAACAAGACATGTAGTGTAGTAAATATCCAAATATAAAAACAATAAAATAACATAGCATATGTAATATAATATTATATAAAATTTAAAAGTATGTCTAAATCATTACTAGTTATTATGGACTATATTCGTCGTACTTACATATCTAAATGAAAAAATAATGTAAAAAATCAACGTGTATATGTATAAATCCATCCATCAAAACTTGTATCGTTACGGTGTCGTTCAAAAATATTTTAGGTATTTTTTGATTAAGTCATTACACAAAAAATATGTTGCATCGTAAATCTTTTAATTTGAAAAATCTTATAAAAATTCATCTTTTTTCTTTTTACCTGATTTTGATTTTAGTTTTGTTTATTTTTTTGGTTCAAATACGTTTCAAGAAACATGTCAAGAAATCGATTTTGTTTATGAATCTTAAAGTTTGTTAAAGCTGGACAACCCAAAGAAATTCAATTTCATTTGATTTAAGACCTAGCTTTTGTTTGGTTTTTTGTTCAACTTGGTTTAAAGAAACAAATGAAGAAATTGATTTTTTTTTTTTAAATATATATTTGTGAAGCTAAAAGTTTGCTAATTCTGAACAACACAAACGCACACAAGAACTTCGACTTCATTTCTTGTTTGATTTTGTTTGTGAAAAAACATGTTTTAGAACATACATATGTGAATTTCTAGGTTTGTGTTTGTTTTAAATTGTTTCAAGATGTGATCAACCCTGTTTATGTATTTGTATGAATTATTCTTAAATCTAGATTCAATTTGGTGCTCTATATTTGACTGGAGAAGTGGTAATCAGGATGTGTTAAGTTTTAATAAGTATGAATTTTTCAATATATTTTACATTTGAATGACTTATTAATGATTACATTAAGAAGTAAACAAACAACACCTAAATATGTATTAGTTGTATCAAGTAGTGAGATTTTCACTATGAATTGAATAAGAAAGCATTCCTTCTTCCTTCTCTAAGTACAATATTATAAAAAAAAAAACTATATGTGTTTCCTTGAACCAACTTTGTGAAACCCAAATGCAACCTTTCATAGTGCATGTGGGTCAACCAACACAACTTTCAAAATTTCCTCCAATTCAAGCCACAAGTTAGGTTGTAATTTAGCTCCACTAGAAACTTTAAGCGAGAAAGTCTGCATTGATAACGATATGATATTAATTTAAACGTATATAGATCGTAGATGATGGCAGTGATACAAATTACCTACATTCACAATCATGTGTAGTAGTTAACTAAATGATGATGTTAACCTGGACACGAACATTATATATAGCCGCGGGTCCCATACCACTCGTCGTCACGTTAAACCAAGTAATCTAGCATCTCCTTATTTCTATCCATCAGCCATGGATTCAACATCTTCATGAAGACATGAACCCTGTAATGAACATCAACCGCCCTTTGTGTCTAAGAAACTTCTAAAAAACTTTACGAAAGTAAATGATGCACCATGATCAATAATAACTAGAAGTTCAATGAACTTTATTTCATTATAGATGGAAGTAGGTGTTAATATATATATCAATTTAATAACAACAATTGTGTATGTAGTTATAGAGCCTTTGTGCATATTTGGACTATGAAAAGATATTTAAAAAAGTAGATGAATTTAACAATGACTAAAAAAAATATGCTTACTTCTTTTAGTGATTACAAGGAATTAATACTAAAGAAGATCCTCCTCACAAGCACAAGGATGTCGAGATCAAGAAACCCAAAGTCGCAATAAAAAAAACTAACTGAATAATTAGCTAAGATGTAACTTGAATGTTTAGGGTTGTTTGATTGACGGTCTACATATTTTATGGGTTTAGCTTTTCCCGAATGGTAATTGGTATGATCGGTCTTTTTGGAGTTGGGTTCTTGTTTATGTTCGATGTGCACCATGCAGAATTATATATTGTTAATTTAACTTTATAAATGATGTCTTTCAAAAAAATTATGTGAATTAAAGTTTTAATGATATATAAATTATATTTCTAATTGATTTTGATAAAAAATGTATAAGCTATGTAGGATATAAAAGACAAACAACTAAATATATCTGATGCAAATGTTTCACGTCCATTTCATGATACGTGTACTCCATCCACTTCACAATATATATATATATATATATATATATATATATATATATATATATATATATATATATATATATATAGTTTCGTATTTTAAATATTATTATGAGCAACCTTGTTTCGAAATTTTGTTTTTATATTAAAAAAGGACATGTTGATGTAGTGATTTACACATCAAAACAACTTAAAATGATTCTCATTTTCATTTAAAATAATTTATTTTAAAATAAATTTAGAGACGTGGACATGAACGAATTATAGTTGAGGACTTGAGGTTACCTTCACCAATGTAATGTTACCTTTCTATTAAAATATAAAAATATGATTGTTGCTATTCAATTTGAAATTATTATTTTAATCCTTTTTATATTAAATGTGAGATTGTTGTTTATCACACCAATCATTTAAAAAATTGGTTGGATAAATTAATAAAACCAAAAAGAAAGTTAGGTGTTTTGTGAGATGAAAGTAAGATGATCGATTAATTGATTAAAACAATAGTTTATAATGTTTCTATTCCAAGGGTAGTCAAGATTCTTTCCATGTGTTTTTTTGATTATGTTGGTGACTAAAACTCAACTGGTTTCAAGTTAGCGTTTTTATTAATCAATTCTTTGTATTGTTTGGTTTTATTTCTAGAGATCTATTCTACATGTATGTTTTCGTAAATTTGAGTTATATATCCATTACTCTAAGGAGACGTCTTGTGCTTAAAATTGTAAAGAATGTAATTGCTTAGGTTTATAAGCTTTTTTTTTTTTAAATAAATTATCTCGTGATGAAAGCGTTGAGTCTTTTGGCTACTCGTTCATAACTTTTGTGAACATATCCATATAATGATCTAACTATATATACTTTCATTTATTTTATAGGAATGTAATGAAGTAATCTTACTTTAGACGTGGTCGTGACAAACCATAATTCTGATGCTCTATAAGTATCTTCTTCAAAGTATGATACTTTTTTTTGTTAAACAATATGCTTTGCACTTGATGTATCAAAACATGCTAAAATAATATACTTTTTATTAAATAATTTCTAATAAAAATTGATATGTTAATAAACGATTTTTTTTGTGAGTTATTGATAGACAAACGAAACAAATAGGGCATCCTTATTGTGACAATACTTGTTCTTGTAGTTTATTACTCGATAAAAATAAAAAGATAACTGTCGAAAAAATATATAAAAGATATTCAGTGAAATTTACTCCAATAATCGATATTACTTTTAGTTATCTTATAATTGATAAATTTATTTTATCAAAATTGTATGGATACATTTCTAATAATATATATTTTTGATAAATTCTTTTATGCAAAAATTAATGAAAATCAACGTATGATAATATCATATTATCATACATTAAGAGACATTTGATAAAAACTAGTTGAAGCTGGTAATTGGAGCTTAATATTTATTAGTTTAAGTGTTTTGGTAAAATAGCTAGAGATGGAATTAAAAAATATATAATGACATAACTATAAATCAATCAATTTAGAATCATAACTAAATAATGTTATTTTGATAATTTTATTTTTTTATACACCGAAGCAAACTTCAAAAGTCATCTAATGTAACTTACGGTTTAAGATATTATGATTTAATAAAAAATTCTTAAAAAAATATTTAGTACAAGTTATGGATAAAAATAGAAAAATAACCACGAGTCTTTGGGTTTATATCGAAAAAACCCTACGAACTTTCATAAATTTATCGATTAAGTCATTGTATTTTTTTCGAGTGTTTAAGTCCCTAGGCAATTTTTGTCTTACTCAAAACTATATATTTGACAAAAAGTATATAGTTTTGAAAAGTATATAGTTTTGAATAAGACAAACTTTATTTAGGAACTTAAATACTCGAAAAAAATTCAATGACTTAATCGATGATTGCATGAAATTTCGTAGGATTTTTTCAATATTAACCACGGGCTTTTAAATTATAAAGTTTTAACATCACATAACCGATCACTCCGGAATTAAAAAGGAAAAGAAAACTAGAAAAAGGATGGGGAAATTTGGAGCGTTGGTGACACAAGGAAAATGTCAAAACGGGGTCAAACATTACATTACAAATTTGTACTATATAAAACTATAAAACTAGTTTATAACTCACGTATTACGTGAATATTTTTAATTAAATTTATTTATATAAAATGTATATGACTAAAAATAAAAACATACAAAAATAATAATTGTGTTTATTTTTTATTATTTACTGATTAAAAAATAAAGTATATTTATCTTTTATAAAAATATTAAATTGTATATCTTTTATTTTTTATAAGTTGTAATTATCTTTTTGGTGAACGTAAAGGTGACACGTGACACTAGATGTTTCCTTTATTATACATAATAATAATAATTTCCATAACAAGTTTAAATTTTTACATTTGGATCTAATTATGATTATTATATAGTATAGATAAGAAAACCACTTGGAGATTTTGGACGATTGAATGGAAAGAAATCAATGATTCAGATTAATGACAACTCATAATTATTTATGAAATGTCTCTTATACTCTTAATTAAAATCAATAATTATACCTATACCATTTTTTTAATTCATTTTCCAATTTTACTACATTAACTTAATTACATTAAATTTTGATTTTAATTTTTTCATTAATGAACTAATATTAAATTAATATTTACCTAAAATAAATATGTGTCATTATTATCCTTAATGATCATAGTTAAATTCAAATGTAAAAATTTGAATTTAAATGTAGAAGTGTAGTAAATAAAGTTAAACATTTTTGCTAAGATAAAACTTCAATTATGAATATGATAAAATTTAATTGTTGATTTTTAGATATTCCATTTTTATATTTTATCAATTTCAAAATATATACACATTCACATAATTGAAGTTTTTTGTTTCTTATATTGATATTTTATATTTGAAGTTAATAAAAATTAAAAGAAACATTTTTTGAAACACATATTATCAGTTTTTGATAATACATATAATAATATTTTTTTATTATAATATCAAACAACTAAGTATTTTTTTTATCTTTAATTTAACTAGCTTTCAAATTTTTTTATTTTAATTATATATAAATTTTATAATAATTTATTAAAATATAAAAAAATACGTATTTTCTAAATCAACCAATGTAATACATGGATTGATTAACATATATATTATAATAAAACAAAACAATTCATGTCATATGTCACTTCTACAATACAAGAAAATTTTATTTTCCACATTTTTTTCCAAATTTAACACCTTAACTTAATTGTATTAAATTTTGACTTTATTTTTTCCATCATTAATGAGTAATAAATTAGATTTGTAACATTTAAAATTAATGTTTACCTAAAATAAATATCTATCATTATTATCCATAATAATCATAATTAGATCCAAATGTAAAAATTTGAATTAGTTGTGGAAATTATTATTATTATGTATAATAAAGGAAAACATCAAATATGTACGTTCACCAAAAAGATAATTACAACTTATAAAAGATAAGAGATAAATACAATTTAATATTTTTAAAAAAGATAAATATACTCTATTTTTTAATCTGTAAATAATAAAAAATAAACACAATTATTATTTTTATATATTTTTATTTTTACTCATATACATTTTATATAAATAAATTTAATTAAAAATATCCAAGTAATACGTGGGTTATAAACGAGTTGACGCGATTAGAAAAGATGGATCGTTCGATCATGTGATTGTGAGGGGTAATTTTGTCCATTGACAAGAAAAATTGCTAGCCAGTGGACAGCGGAACCTTCTCCGTGGAGAGGAGCAGCCTTTTTGTTGTTTGTCTAATGTCTAATTCTCTATATATATTACTCATAATATATACCAACCAACTCATCTTCCCTGCCTGCCTGCGTCTTTCTCTTTTCTTCCAATTCCATCTTCCTTTCACATCCGCAAATTTTCTCCCTTTTCTTTCTGAAAACTCCCCTTTTTTCTTCCTACATTTCTCCTTAATTCCTTCATCATACAAACAAAACCACCCACATCCGCTTTTCGATTCAATCTTAAACAATACTTGCCTGCCTTCTTTTACATCAATTTCTTCAACCATAAAAACAAGATTTCGATTCTTTTTTTTCTTTTTCCGAAACAGGGGTTCGAATAATGAGGTTGATGCATGAGGAGATGATTGGGTATGAGAGCCAAGAGGAAAGGGAAATGGAATCGAGTAGCAGCTGTCGTTCAATCGTTGAATTAGGCTTTCAGGAGAAATCGATGAACGTTGTTGTTGTTGTCGGTTATGCTCTTACGTCTAAGAAGATCAAGAGCTTTTTGCAGCCTAAGCTTGAAGGTTTGGCTAGGTAATTTTTGATTAATTTATCCAATATCACCCATCGCTATTCATCAATATTATTATTATAGGACGAACCCTAATTTATTCTGTTAAGTTAAATGACGTTTATGCGTCTATGTGTTATATATATTTATAGGCCTACAAGTACCGTTTCGCGTTTGTTTCGAAAAAATGATCGATTTTTAATTATGTACCTTTCATTTAGAATTGAGAATTCAGAAATCAATAAACTGGAGTAACAATTTCGCCTGTGTTTTCTTGTTCTCATAAACTTGTGATTCTGGGATAATTTTTGCTAAAATACGAACCATTTTTGCCTTTTTTTTTCCCTTTATTTTGTAGTGTATGAAAATATACCCTTGCTTTAATTCTGTCCTCTCGGATGATGGGTAGTGGATTCTTTGTTTTTCTAGAAAGATTCTTATGTATGAATATTCATGTATCTGTTTACCATATGCAATTAATCGACTTTTTTTTTTTCTTTTGACAAATGACCGTTTTGGCTAGGTGCCATGAATCTTTATCAATCATTTATTTGAGTTGACATGGATTTGGATTTCACTTTCACAAATAACATACTATGGCATTTTAAAGTTATCCCCTCATTAACAGGCTTCTTTTAAATTGATAATATATTTCTGTTTATTAGAAAACATATCAAGCTGTAAAGAACATTAATAAGGCCCACTCGTGTGATTTGCCTCAGCTCACCAAGAAGATTAAAGCACAATGATGTTCACGAGGTGCTAGCTTTAGCGCATCTAGTAGGTCTAGGCTTCTCTTGGACCCAAAAACTAAGTTGGGTTGTTTTTTTTTTGTTTATCTTATTTTTGTCATTACTTTTGTTTCCTACCTGGTGGCATACATTTTTACTTGGCATTTGTGATGTGTCGTATGCGAATTTTCAAACAATGATGCTCGCCTTGTTTTTAGGTTACTAGTATGAAATTGAAATAAATTTGTGTCTATATGATTACAAGTTAGAATATGTGTTGTAGAAGTAATTTATATGCATTTTCTATATATAGGGCACATCTTATTTATGATGTGTATGCCTTAGCCTCGGCTTGCGGGACCCTTACTCCCTTAGCACCTTGTGCGTCTTATAAAACCCATGTCTCATGATGCAAAATGTGTATACTATCAAGATATGGATTCGTCTATGAGCGAAAATTTTCCTTGGTGATTTTTATCTGAGATCAAATTATATTATATGTTTACTTAGCTTGGCTGTTTCTATTGTGTGTACATTTTGACGACTTAGAAGTTAGAACGTTTTAGTAGTTATATGAATAGAAGCTTTCTTATTGGCATTTGTTGAAGTTGTAACTTTTTAGTAGTCATTTGGTGAAGCTTTCTTAGAAGTTAGAACTTGTTCATGGGATTAGAACAATAGTAGTTTTTATTAATGCATTGTGAGAGTTCCTATGTTCTATTACGCGTTGAATAACATACATTAGAAAACGTTGAGGTGAATATATGATGTGATTCGGTCCATGATTAGAAATTAGTTTAGCATTTCTTGACTCGATTACAAATTGATTGCATGCTGTGTGTATTTTTAGATTTTATTTGCATATTTTATGGATTAGTTTATATGGTTTGGCTGTAACTTTTGCGTTTCCCTACACTTTCTTCTTGCCCACATACATCTGTTTTTTCTTTCAATTAATTATGATCAGTAGCTTGTATGATGTATATATTTATATAATTGTAACGAGTCCTAAATCTACTTGTGAATTGTGGTTGCCTTGGTGTGGGTGGTGGTGGAATTATAACATTAAGGTAGAATACAATCATTGAAGAACTCATTTTGTTTTTTGTAACTTCTATATTTTTAGAATGCAGAGGATTATACCTTGATATTCGATTTCAATCTTTTTCTTTATTTTTTCATGGTTCTCTTCATTCATACTTCACTAGGTTTGGTGAAGTTAGTGTGAAGGGATTTTTAGGGACATCAGTGATGCTTATTACTGTCCGGTGTACCCCTAGTTGGTAGGTCTCTTGGTTTGTGCTGTGAGTTGGGCATTGACTACAGCTTTGGTATTTTGAGATGCAGGAATAAGGGTATATTTTTTGTTGCTATTGATCAAACCAGGCCTCTTTCA
Organism: Centrapalus pauciflorus; assembly: GCA_020465985.1. Lineage (NCBI taxonomy): Eukaryota > Viridiplantae > Streptophyta > Magnoliopsida > Asterales > Asteraceae > Centrapalus > Centrapalus pauciflorus. The sequence continues at coordinate 158,306 of JAANYP010009486.1, read as the reverse complement.
GATCAAGGTCCTTTTGACATTGTGCTGCATAAGGTCAGTGCGGCCTATTCTTCCATATTGGTCTGAATACATATGTCATCCACCATGGTGAACTTTTCATTCTATTTTCTCATAATTTTATTTCCAAATCTGGCACTTACATGTCAGAGGCTTTTGAATTTGTTGATACTGATGTAATTCCCTTTTATTGTCCAGTTGTCTGGGAAGGAGTGGCAGCAAATTCTTGAGGTTGGTCCTTATGAACAATCTCTTTATTGCAATATTGCTGATGATGCTCTTTTAAATTATGTTAATATATCAGTCATACACAGTATCATAGGTTATACCTTAGTTAATGGGATGATGTTAGTTAAACATGCATCACCTATAATTGATTGTCAGCCTGGTGTATAGTTGCTTTGTCATATCTTCATGTGATGAATATAACATGCAGAATGATTGCTCCTTCCCATTACTGTTTACTACCTAGAAATCTAGAATGTGGTGACTGCCTCAAGATTCAAGCAAGTGAGCACGTGGTTCCATGTCTTTGGTAGGGTTACGTTTATCAAGGAAATAAGACCCTACTATCTGCTTTAATACACTCATGCTGACCCGATTGTATTTTCTGTGAGTTATAATATATATAATTGTTAGTTGTTTTTTAGCTTGTAGCTTGTTCCTCTAACTTTATATTATAATGTTTGTTGGAGCTTATTCTCTCCCAAATTGATTGACATTTGAAATTTCTTCCAAGATGTTAAATTCTTTGGGACAACTATTGTAGACATCTGGAGAAGCTCATAGTTACTCAAGGTAGATAAACTGAAAAACACAAACAATGAAACGATGATAATAATAGAAACTTTGTATTCAAGATGAAGTAAAGATTATCAATCTGCATAAAAATTTCACGAGAATAAGAAAAGGATCAGGAATTATATTGCCGATGACCTTCAAGAGCAAGAATGCACCTAGGGAATTTGAATTTGGGACAGCTTGTGTTTTTAATCTTCTTAGGAAGTTAATATATAGCAGATGAATGTATCTAGATTAGCCCTGAATCAATATTTGTTTGAAGGGACTTGTGATTCTAGTTGCGGTTTTATACGACTTAGTATAACTTTGAGAAGAAAAATGATTTGAATCTGCTTCCTAAGTTATCTCTTGATTAATTTTCTTTGTGGGTTGAAGAATTGAAGTTTATTGCTTTTGGATTTTTCATGCGGTGGTTTTTAATAATTTGCACTTGACCATGGAGTAGATAAATGTCTTGGGCCTCAATTACCAGCTTGTTGCATTGTTGTCACATGTTGCATTGTTGTCACAGGACTTTTTATGTTCCATTGAAATTGCTTTTGGATGCTGAATAAGGTGATGTCTGACCTATCTTTGTTTTTGAAGGATTATCGCCTGACACATCCGGAAGTTACAGTGCTTGATCCTCCAGGTGCTATACAACATCTTTACAATAGACAGTCCATGCTTCAGGACGTAGCTGATCTGGATTTCTGTGATGCATATGGTATGAATTTTTGCAATCAGAGTTGTATCCCCTGCTAAAACGATATATCTAGTTTAAGGTAGAGTTTGTTCTCACTATGCAGGTACAGTTGGTGTTCCGAAACAGTTGGTGATAGAAAAAGATCCATCATCTATCCCTGATGCTGTTAAGAAGGCAGGATTGGCCCTACCTCTTGGTATGTTACTGATTTTGTAATTTAAGTACTCCTTTTGACATGTTTGAACCAGGCTTTGCAAAATGTTAATATTTTTATGTTTCTATATTCTATTTGCCTTTGTTAGCCTGCATGCATGATGTGGCAAGTATCAGTGTGTTCTTATTACCGTTTGAATATATCTCTTGATTGTGATTTCTCTCAACACAATTTATTTTCTTCATCCGTGTCACAGTTGCAAAGCCTTTGGTTGCCAAGTTGCATGAGCTATCCCTTGCTTATGATGAGTATTCCCTTCAGAAGCTAGAGCCTCCCCTTGTGCTTCAAGAATTTGTTAACCATGGTATCAAATTGCAATCGAAATAGCTGATATTTTATAAGTTGGTCTTGGTAGCAATAAGTTTAATATGCTTATTGCTTGTATATGGTTGTAGGAGGTGTTCTCTTCAAAGTCTACATTGTTGGGGATGCAATCAAGGTTGTGCGGCGTTTCTCTTTACCTGATGTAAGCAAGCGTGAACTGTCAAGAAGTTTTGGCGTATTTCGTTTTCCAAGGGTTTCATCTGCGGCCCAATCTGCAGATGATGCAGATTTAGACCCATGTATTGCTGGTAAGTCCTTGCATTTTCTTTTTTGACAAGAGTCATGTTTGTTTGTTGCACGTTTGGTAGCTTCTATGCGTCGTCTGTATTGGTTTGTGAATGTGAGAGTCATGGGATCACTTAAACGCCGAGGGTGGTGGGTCTGAAAAGGCATGCATATTTTTAGGTGTCTGAATATATTCCATTTCTTTGTGTTTCTGGCAGAGCTTCCTCCACGAGCCTTACTTGAGCGCCTTGCTAGAGAACTACGTCGTCGACTGGTACTTCACCATGCTCTTTTCCATATCTCCTATGGAAGATTGATCTTTTCTGAAAATAAATGATTCTACTCTCTCCTTGGCAATTTATACATTGTGACCATTGCACATGCATTGTTTGATTCAGGGCCTTCATCTGTTCAACTTGGATATTATTCGTGAGCATGGAACGAGAGATAGGTTTTATGTCATCGACATAAATTATTTTCCTGGTAATCTAAAATCTGATGACTATAATCTTTAATGATTCATCTTTTGTTTGATAAACCGTATGGGTTTGTGAGACATGTTGCATCTTACATTTCAGGCTACGGTAAAATGCCAGAATACGAGCATATATTCACGGACTTCCTTTTGAACTTGGCTAAAAGCAAATACAAGAAACGCTCAGCCAGTTTAACCTGAAGGATCACCGGAATCCGATCACCAACAAGATGCTGGAGAAGGTTAGTGGCAGAGGCCCAGAAGGCAATCGCATGTGGTGGCCAAGCATGCACAGAAAGGGGAGATGTTCAATTGTTTAAGGAAATGGCCTTTAGATGAGGCATGGACTCCCGCCCGTGGTTTCTTTTTGATGTCTTGGTTAATGTAGCCGATGTTACGCAGTTTGTTTGTTGTTTGTAGATATTTGATTTTCATTGCAGTTTAATGTTTATGTAGCCCCATATCGATACACATTCTTGTCGTTGTGATGGTAGCTTATAAAGTTATAGTAAATTATTTGGTATATTTCAAAAGTTACACTAAACGTATTTAAACAAACAATTAAAATAAAATTTTCTTTTGAAATTCTAATATTTAATGTTTTTAGAAAGATTAAATGAAATTATAAATTGAATATATTAATGTGTATATATAAAGGCTATTTCTTCTTGCACCATATCTACTTTCTCAAACACCACCTCTATACCTTTGACCTATAAATTTTCACCTTATGAGTGGACAAAGAGGTGTGAATAAATAAACCATAATGATGAGTTATAAAAAAAGAGATATTTTAGCCAATTATAGAGATATAGGTGGGGTGCATGAAGTAGCACCTATATATAAACTGTTCCATGATATGTTGGTTACCGGCTTTTTTTTTTTTTTTTTTTTTTTTTTTTGGATCAAACGGTTTTGTTTGAACACCCCAAGTTGAGATAACCTTTTTTTACCCTTTAGATGCACATTCTTTGCATGTTTATATTTGCAATCAATTTAAGCAATTTGCTTGCAAAAATGAGTCTGTATTGGATGACTAAATTGAACCAGTTTTACAAGCTATGAGATGGTTTTAAATTTATAAAACCCCAATAGTTCGTTTAGTTAACATGTTTTCATTGAAAATTTTTGTCGAAAACAAGGATATCTAATATACACATTTAGATCCATTGTTTTTTTTGATATTTTCAGTTTTCAAATATTCAGCTTTTAGCTTTCAAATTTACAAATAAACTTGAAAACATAGTTTTTAGGTTTTCATCTTTTGTTTTCAATCTAGTCACCTAAATTTATGTTATAAAGAATAGTGAAAAATGAAAACCTAAAACCAAAAATTCTCGCTAGCTGTGGCATTCAAGATATATTTTATTAAAGGTAACTTTTGTTATTACAAAACTTGTATGGCATTAGATTTGTTTTAGACTTTTAGGTTGTAAAGCAGAAACAGACAGTTTAATTTATTGCATTGGGATCCTAGCTTGTTGCATTTAAAATTGCTAACTTATCTAAGCCTATGAACAGTTATCTAAAGCCATAACAATAAAAGCCCATGGATTTGAGATCAAAATTCCAACATTTGTATGACTGTATCTGTATGTATGTATGTCTTCAAATTTTCATAAAAAGAGAAAGAAAGTGAATATTATTCTAATAATATATTGAATTTTTATTTACATAATTAAATGTAGTACGATTAGCCAGCAGCGAGTGTTGCGAATATATGTTGAAATAATCAAATTCGACTGATGAATAGATCGAATGATAGGCAGGCAGGCAATTGGATCAAGGGTTGAAAGTGAAATGGCCACATCTACATTTCCAACACATAGGCTTGTAATTAGAGATGTCATGATCAGTTGTTGTCTTAGTGTTTGGTGGGGATGATGATGAGACAACAACGGGGACTTGAATTGCTTCGCATTTACCGCAATACTCTCTTGTACTACAATACTTCTTCCAATCACATGTTGGTGGTCTTGATCCCACCATAACCATAACCCCATTCATCTTCATCATCTTTCCTTCATCTCTCACCTGCTGCAACAATTAATCATCATGCATGCACATTAATTAATTAATTCATTCGTCCATTATTATAACTAATTAGTGATAAAATCAATCATAGTAATGCATGAATGAAACATAAAATAATTAAGTCAAAAGATAATGTTTATATATTGTATTTGTGGTGTTGCTAACCTCATCAGCATCATCACTCTTAAAAAACTTGGACTTTGATCCGCCTGCAATCGTTTTACATAACACACGTACATGTTAATTATCCATATCTATATGCTTATATATATATTACGTAGAAAAGGAGAAAGTGATCATTGAAACCAAGTGTTGAAGTTTTCAAATGAATGAAGATATGATGACCAACCTTGAAGCATAAAGAGAGTGGCAGTGGCAGTGGCATGAATGGAGAATAAAATCAAAAGAATGATGAAGAAAATAGTTGAATATTGAAGTTTTGGGGATATTTGATGAATCTTTCCCATTAGTTACATAAAATTGAGAGAAATTCGTTGGTGGGAATTGAAACAGAGTTTATGAATTATGAAGAAGGTGGAGGATAATAAGAAGGCAAAGCAGGGAAAAAAAAAGCCACATTTTTTGTCAGCACTTTGTTTTATACACCAACTCTTTCCTTTTTGACTTGTTTCCTATTCAAAAATACTCTATTTTTGGCAATTTACTTTTATTTTAATTATTCCATGGATTAACTAACAATCTGAATGTTTTATTTCAACATTATATTGTGTTGACACATTTTAGATTTTGTATATCATTTTCATTTTCATTTACATTTGTTTGCGGTTGAATAATATTTTTTTCTACTACAATAAAAGACTACTTAAAAACTCCTAAACCATGTCTCAATTAGCAGTTTTATGTATAAATCGAAATAAATAAATAAATTGTCAATTAATATTATTTATAAAAAAAAAAAAAAGAATGGTAGCATGAATCATCATCATATTAAAAAATTGTGGTTGACTAATAAATATTGATGTGTCATTATGTGGTAAAAAGGACAGAAAGCTGAATGAAGGAATGAGGTTAAAAAGGAGGAGCAATAATTAACTTGTTTCTGTTTTTATGGAAAAACATAATAATTGTACTCGCCACCCACTTCACACTTTACCAATATAACTATTTTAGAACTTGGCCACCATGAACAGTGTTATGGTATATACAGCCCACTCACCGTCTTTCTATACACCTCAGCGCCACGTTAGATTTTCTATTTCCATCTTTCCCACATTTCTAACTTAGAAATACTCACTTTCCAAAACCTTTCCATATTTCTTTACAAGAGATTGTCTATTTATTTTATTTTAAATAGAAAAAAAAAAAATCATTCATGTAATGACCGTAACTCCGATTAACCTATGTGCTGGTTTATGATTCGACATTGATATTATTTAAACTTAAGAAACGAGTTTATTTTGATGAATTTTAAAATATAATGATTTAACATGTTAAAAATAAATATAATAAACTAATGAGAATAACATTACAAAATGACTTATATCTTATGTGTCTAATAGGAAAACAAAGAAAAAAAAAATTATAATCATTTAAATCTACCAATCATATGTCATAAAATACCAATGTATTTAATATCTTGGTCCATTTTAGTTGTTATATTTTTGTCTCTTTAAACAATCAAACTATTATTTGACGAGCTGGTTTGGTAATTTCAATAACCAATGACATGTTTATTACTTACTTCTTACTAATATGATGTTTCTTGCTGATATGTGTGATTATATAGCTGGTTATGTGTATTTATTATTATTATTAATTAGGTGATTATCTTTTTTGAAATTGACAATGTTAATTATAATTATTAAATAATTTTTGTTTTAGTTTGAACTTTAAGTCTTCGCTTGATACAACTCCGGCCACAATGATGACATTCCTCCGGTAGCATTTTTCCAATGAACTTGTCGATGGGGAGGGGAGGGAAGTTTTTATTGAAAAGCCATGAAAGTGAAATTGAGAAAGTCAAATATGTGAGTTTTTTTAAGCTTTAATTCAATTTCAATTTCATCTTGTCATGAAATACTGGGTTAATATTAAAAAAACTTAATTTTCTCAATTAAGTTCCTAAATTATGTTTGTCTTATTCAAAAGTATATATTATTGACCAGCTACTGAATCAACCGATAAAACACAACTGAATAAAACAAAAAATTTAAGGACTTAAACGTTAAAATATTAAAAAAATGATGAGTTTTTTCAACTATTAATCAAGTGAAAAAACCAAAGTCACTTGTGTGGTAACCGTTCAAACAAATCAAATATACACTTTTGAATAAGACAAAAATAGTTTAGGAACTTAAACAATAAAAAAAGTTTAAGGTTTTAGTCGCATATGATTATAATTACCTTATTAATTAGCTTGCTATAAAAGGTTTAAAAATTAAAGGGAGTAAGCTTTAAAGTATGGTAGTTCGTAAAGAAAATCAAATGCTATGAATGACACATGATTGTTACAAGGCATTCAACTACCAACTGACCATTTTTTATATATTTTATTCGTAAAAAATTATCAACTTTTTAAAAATAAAAATAAACCTTTACTTTAAAAAAAAAGAGTAAATTACATAAATGGTCCCTGTGGTTTACATAAAACTTTGGATACGGTCCCTGTGGTTTCAATTTTGCATAAACGGTCCTTATTATCACTGTTTACTTGCGAAAATGGTCCCTCTGCAGTTAACTTTAACAATCAAATGGTTAAATATTTTATAATGACCATTTTACCCTTTTCTTTGATAACATTTTGGTCCTTCAAGTTTGTAGTTTATTTTAGTTTTGGTCCCTTAAGTAAATTTTTTATTTAACTCTTTTATTATTATTATTATTATTATTATAAAAATTATTATTATTATTATTATTATTATTATTATTATTATTATTATTATTTATTGATTTATATTTTAATATATTTTTCAATTTACAAACTAATTTTTTTATTATAAGCAATAGTATCAAATTAGAATCCATTTCGTTTTTTTAACATTTTCGAATGAAAAAATACAAATATTTTATATTGTAGTTTTCCAAACTAAAAAAATTTGAATCTTAAGCTTTTATTTCTTTTTACAAACGAAAAAAAGTTACTAAACCATTCATGTTTAATTTTTTTCATTTTCTAAACGTAAAAATTAGAATCCATTTCGTTTTTTAGCATATTCGAATGAAAAAAATACAAATATTTTATATTGTAGTTTTCCAAACCAAAAAAATTTGAATCTTAAGCTTTTATTTCTTTTTACAAACGAAAAAAAGTTACTAACCATTCTTTTTTAATTTTTTTCATTTTCTAAACGTAAAAAGCTACGAAAACCAACATATTCCGATTTTATGTTTTGGAAAACGAAAGTAAATACAAACAATTCTGTTATTAGTTTTTGCAAACGAAAAAACTACGAATAATTATGATTTTCAGTTTTTCCAAACAAAAAACAACTATTTTTTTCCCTAGTTTTTCGAACCAAACCATTACCTTTTATTTTTTTTTGTCCGAACAAAAAACTACGAACCATTACGATTTAAAGTTTTTTTAAAAAATGAAATAGTGTGTAACCTTTTTGTTCGGAAAAACAAAAAAATGAAATGGTTTTTAGTTTTTTTACGATTGGAAAAAGTTAAAAAGTAATGATTAGAATAACATAAAAACCGAACAAAAAAATAGACTATTTCATTTTTGAAAAATCGTATTTTGTACGTTTGGAAAAAGCTAAAAAATCAAAATGGGTCTATTTTTTTGTTCGATTTTTATGTTATTCTGGTCATTACGTTTTAAACTTTTTTCAATAGTAAAAAAACTAAAAACCATTCCATTTTTTTAATTTTTCCAAACAAAAAGGCTACACACTATTTCATTTTTTTAAATAACTTTAAAGCATAATGGTTCGTAGTTTTTCGTTCGGAGAAAAAATATAAAAGGTAATGGTTTGGTTTAAAAACTAGAAAAATAAATTGATTTTTGTTTGGTAAAACAAAAAATCAAAATTATTCGTGGTTTTTTCGTTTGCAAAAACTAATAACAGAATTGTTTGTATTTATTTTCGTTTTCCAAAACAAAAATCGAAATGGGTTGAATTTTTTGGTCAGAAAAGAAATAAAGAACGGATTGGTCTTCGTAGCTTTTTACATTTTAAAATGAAAAAACTCAAAACATGTATGGTTAGTAACTTCTTTTCGTTTGAAAAAAAAAATAAAAGTTTAAGGTTCAAAATTTTACGGTTTGGAAACTACAATATAAAATATTCGTATTTTTCATTTGAAAAAGCTAAAAAAAATGGATTCTAATTTGATAGGGTTGTTTATAATAAAAAGAAATAATTAAGTTTGTAATTTAAATTATAAAATATGTTAACATATAGGAAACTCAATAAACAAAAAAATTAATACGTAAAAAGTTAAAATAATAATAATAATAATAATAATAATAATAATAATAATAATAATATAATAATAAAAGAGTTAAATAAAAAAATTTACTTGAGGGACCAAAACTAAAATGAACTACAAACTTGAGGGACCAAAATGTTATCAAAGAAAAGGGTAAAATGGTCATTATAAAAGATTTAACCACTTGTTTGTTAAAGTTAACGACAGAGGGACCATTTTCACAAGTAAACAGTGATAATAAGGACCGTTTATGCAAAATTGAAACTACAGGGACCGTATCCAAAGTTTTATGCAAACCACAGGGACCATTTATGTAATTTACTCAAAAAAAAAAAGGAAATTGGCATCACTGTACCGAAATACGCATCAATAACCAATTATGAGCTGAATCAATCGTCTTCCATGAAAGAAAGGACCACATTGATGTCATAAATTTTTTTAGAAAAGAAATATATTGTTATAGATTTTATCTTTTTTTTGAACAACAAAAGGTAACTCTAGACGAGAGCTTCGGCAATGCCATCACCCCCAACTAGAGAACCAGAAATAATATTATAACACTAAAACCAGAGAGATCCAGGAGCTAACAAGAAGCTAGCCAAGTTACAAGAAATCAAAAAAACGAAGAAGGACAGATAACCCACAAGGACCAAATTAAAGATTTACAATTTGACCTAAACTTAAGCCACGAAAAAACGGTAACCAAAAAATCTTCCTTTATAGTTGACGCCGATACTTTTCCTTTCTTGAAAACCACTTCATTTCTTGCTTTCCACACTGACCAAATTACGCCTCCAACAATTACTTCCAGAAATTTCCGTCGCATTTTCGAATTACCCGATTTCAAAATCAACTCAAGTAAATGATCCAGAGATTGATGAGGTCGACCAACCAAAACTTCCCCCCACGATAAAACCCATTCCCATAATTCCTTGCTAAAAGAACATCTATAGAATAGATGCTCAACAGATTCATCCTCTTTGCCACAAAGCGGACAAGCCAAAGATCCAACCGTAACATTTCTTGCGGCCAAATTCAATTTCGTTTGAATCCTTCCTAACAAGACTCTCCAAATAAAGCAATTTACTCTTACTGGAATCCATCTATTCCAAAAACATTTGCTTTCGATAAAAGGCGATGAAAGACCTTCGATTAACCGTCTTACCGATCTCACGGTAAAAATTCCTGTTGAGTCCCCATTCCAAATCCACTGATCCTTTCCAGCCCTAAATTCAACATTTTTTAACATACTTTCAAGCTTTAAAACTTCTGCCCCAAAGCTACTGGAACTAACATTTGAGGACCACTTCCAATTGAAATTTAACAAACCATTAGTACTCTTCATTCTCATGTTAACAGAGCAATTTTTCTCAGATTCCAACATGAATAAAGAGGGAAAAAGACGATCCAGAGAACTATTACCAATCCACCTATCAGTCCAAAACAGCACTTGACTGCCATTTCCTACAACCCGTGAGAACAAATCATCAATCAGAATATTTAGAGAGGAAAGAGACGTACCAGCTTTAACGATATTAAGCCACGGACCAGCACGAGAATTCTTTGCCATGGAACTAGCATTCCTACCGTCAACTTTATGTATGGCCTTGATGACTTTTACCCAAAGAGCTTCGTCTTCCTTCTTGAATCTCCACCACCACTTAATTAATAATGCCAAATTTGCCGCCTCTAATGAACCAATTCCCAGCCCGCCAAATTCTTTTGGAGCTGTTATCTTCTTCCGGTCCACCCATCTGATTTTGGAATTTCCAGAATTCGAAACTCCCCATATGAATTTCCTTCTGATTTTATCTAGCGAGTCAATGACAATTTTTGGAGCTCTATAAAGGGACATGTAGTACAAAGGTAGACTATTGAGAACAGCCTTACATAGCGTTACTCGTCCACCAAACGAAATATTCTTTGCTTTCCAGGAAGATAGTTTTCCAGCCACTTTATCCACAATAGTTTTCCAATGTTTAGCGTTCGACATATTTGCCCCGATACAAATGCCAAGATAATTAAATGGAAGTGTTTCCATTCCACATCTTAAATTCAACGCGGTATCCTTCACTTCCCCTTCTTCTACCCCAATTCCAACTAATTTGCACTTACCATAATTGATTTTCAAACCTGATGCTAAGTGAAAGCAATTCAAAATACGTTTGATGTTCACTATGTTTGAGTAACTCCATTCACCCAGAAAAATTGCATCATCAGCATAGAGGAGATGAGATACTGAAGGTCCCTCATTTGGTAGCCTTAGTCCAAAAAAAATTTCTTTCTGGACAGCTTTCTCCATTACCACGTGCAGCCCTTCCATGGCTATAATAAAGAGAAAAGGCGATAAAGGATCACCTTGCCGTAATCCTTTAAAAATGGGGAACTCTTCGGATGGAGAGCCATTGACTAAGACAGAAGATTTTGCAGAATTTAGACATCCCCTAATCCATTTTCTCCAGAGACCTCCAAAATTCATTTGTTCAAGTACTGAATCTAAATAATCCCAACTCACCGAATCAAAAGCTTTTTCAAAATCAACTTTAAATAAAAGCATCTTCTTTTTTGCTTTCTTTACCCATTTGCAAATCTCCCCTACCATTAAAGGACCATCCAAAATCTGTTTGCCTTCAACATACGCTGACTGTTCCTTGCTTACAACTTTGCCAATCACCCGTTTTAATCTTTCCGCCAATAGTTTAGCCACTATTTTATAAATGCTACCTATGAGACTTATCGGTCTGAAATCTTTCAACGACATTGGATCCTTGATTTTGGGAAACAGGGATATGAATGACGCATTACACCCCATCGAAAACGAACCTTTTCTCTCAAATTCCCAAACCATAGCAAAAATCTCATCTTTTATAATTTCCCAACATGTCTTGAAAAATCGAAACGTGAATCCATCTGGCCCTGGTGCTTTCTCACTACCGCATGCCCACACTGCATTTTTTATTTCCTCTTTGGAGGATGTTACTGTTAACGAGGCTCTGTCAGTGGCTGATAATTTTTTAAAATCAGAACAAATCAACTTTGGTCTTTCACGGCCATTCTCCTTGAATTTTGAAGAATAAAACTTTGCTGCCTCCTCCTTTAATCTTTGCGGATCAATCTCCCATCTTCCATCGATACTCAATCCGTGCATTCTATTTCTGTTTTGATTGGCCTTAAACATCCCATGGAAATAATTAGAATTTTCATCACCATCAATTAGCCAAAGAACTCTAGCCTTTTGCTTTAAATCCAAAGACTTAGCCATCTCACGGGATTTAATTTCTAGTTTCCATTTCTTCCTGTTCTCCAATTCAGTGCTGACTAGGGCTCTGCTTTCCGCCAGTACTTCAACCTTATCAACCTTTCTTTTAAGCTCTTCAATCTCCAGAATTTCTTTATCGACCACCTCTTTTTTCCATTTTTTTAGAGCGTTTTTCACTGCCTTCAATTTCATAGCTAAAACTTTATCTGCTCGATCATTGAATTTGCAATCATTCCACGCTTTTTCAACCACTGAGAGAAATTCTTTATGATGAATCCAAGAATTAAAAAACTTGAAAGGAACATGACCAAAATTTTTTCCAACACATAGTACCACAATTGGACAATGGTCAGATTTCTCTCTAGGCAAGACAACAGTAGAAGTCATGGGCCATTTCTCCAGAAACTCAGCAGAAACAAATATTCTGTCAAGTTTACTTAGGGAAGAACCATCCTCACTCATCCAAGTAAACTTGCGCCCCCCAAGATTCAATTCCAACAAAACAGCATCAATAATAAAAGAATTGAATCTGCTAGCAGCATATACTGAAAATGACGATCCGATTCTATCCTCCCTACATCTCAATTCGTTAAAATCTCCCATAACAATCCAACATCCCTCATATACTGCCATGATTTCTTTTAGTTTAGACCACAATAACCCTCTTTCATTCGCAGAACATGGAGCATAAATGTTAGCAATAAACAACTCATTATCAGTCCCTTTAATTTTTCCTACTGTGATTAAAAAACTCGTACCTTTTAGACAAGAAGATCTTTGGAAAACTGATGAATCCCATAGACTTAATAAACCACCGGATCGACCTTGAGAAGCCACTGAATCAAATTCCAAATCATTTTTCTGCCAGAAATTATTAACCCTAATTTTTTCCGGATTAGAAATTTGCGTTTCTTGAATTGCAATAAAAGATGCTTTGTGCTCTTTCTGAAGTTTCCGAACCCAGTCTGCTTTCACCTTACTTCCCGCCCCTCTAATGTTGACAGAGAGAAAATTCATTTGGAATTCATTTCCTCCACCTGATTTTCAGCTACCAATTCACGAATTTCATCTTCAAAACCATTCAATTGAAACCCTAACTGCTTCCCAACTTGTATCGTTTGTTGCACTTCCTTTTCAAGTGTTTCAGTCTGCCTCGTAGAACTCTCACCCAACGTTTCTGATAATTCTTTCCAACTTGATACCACCGAACCCGCTCTTTTATAAAGCATCGCCTTTCGTCTTTCCTTACTCCATCGTATCTCATGGATCTTTGATTTTTTATGGGAAGAAGCCTTATTGCACCTTCGACTGCTGAAACTCTGGATCTCTTCATTTGAAACTTCCTTATGCGCCGCTGAGAATGAAGGAGGATTATTTAGATCAAAAGTTGGTATCCTACTGCTATTATACTCACCACCCGATTCAATTAAATTTTCTGGCCCATCAGTTATGGATCCCATGACTGGCCCAATATTATCAATGAGTTTTACCTCCCCCATATTTCCTGACTTTTTTTTATTTAGGCCCAATAATTGGTTAAGCCCAAAAATATCATCTGAACTCTTATCTGAGTTCAACGGATTCACCCGATTACTAAGCAATGCATCATTATGATTTTCAGGCGGTAGAAATTCCCCTTCCTCAATTTCGATGTCCTTTTCCTTGGAGTCCACACTTGACTTTTCACCTACCTGTTCGTCTCCCTGAACCTTCACCGGAGAAGCTTCCTTAGTTCCGACCAAATTTTCCGGCGACAAAATTATTCTCTCAGGGGAGTGTGCCTTTTCTTGAAAATCTTCAATTGAATCTTCATCCCAAATATCAACATTTGAGTCTTCCTCAACTTCTCTTTCAGAGTCTGACTCACTAAAATCAGTATTCACAAAGTTTGGGTACCACGTATCCTCCTCTTCACGTATCCATAAAGTATAATTCAAGTTTCTCCACATCACGTTAATTTTTGAGTCCAGTTTACCTCGAATGTTCATCAGTAAGCATGCTCTGGCCATGGACATCTCAGAACTATCTGGATCACATTTTAAAGGAGTCATTATTCGACCAAATTTGCTAAAGATAATTTGCAAAACAGATTCCGTCCACAAATGAGGAGGGAGACCCCATATATTCACCCATCCAACTTTCTTTGATTTCTTAGGGAATTTATGATATCTACGAATCCATGCACACCAGTTTCTCCAAATCTTACTTTCTTTTGACAGAAAATTTGAAGCGCTGAAGGCAGATTTGAAGATAATCAAGAATGATAGGCCACCCAAGAACTTTACTTTGCATTCATCGAACCCTTCTGCTTTTAATAATTCACTCATATTATTCAACACATGCAAATTCTTTGCCTCCCCCATTAGAACCTCTGAAGTATTTTTAAAACTCGTCGATTCCATTCTCTCTGGAATATGAATTACCGCACTTTTTCTACTGTTTACAGACTTGATCTTGACCTTGTCATCAGTTTTTGAGAAAGACTTATTTTTTATTACATCCGCAAAAGATCTTCCTCTAACCCAATCGATTTTAGAAGATGTAGTAGTCGTATTCTTTCTTGTTTCCATCTGTTCCTCTCCTTCCCTTCTATTTCCCTTTCTATCATATTTTGCGACATTTGCTTTAATAAATCTCCCCTGTATTTGAATTTTGCACAGATTTTCGACTGTTTGTTCTGCATTCTCCACTTTAATCATTCTTATGAATCCAAAACTTCCCCCGCTTTTGTCCCTTTTCTTGGCCACAAACGCATCAACAAGCTTTCCCACACTCTTTTTCGCTTCCCACAGATCTTTACTGTCAACTCCTTCTAGCAGATTTTTATACACTTCAAAAATAAAATTATACAAATGGCTTTTAATATGATTAATTTTAGTCATTATTATTTTTCTAAACAGTAGCAGATGTATAATCTCAGTCATTATTTATATTGTAACATTTAGAATCATCATTTTATCTTATAAAGCTTCATTATTACGCATATATTCTTGTAAGCTTTCTTATTATGCTTATATCATTTCAAACATTTAAAACTTCCAAATATCTAACTAATTATTATTAAATTATTTAAAAATTCAAACTATTATTATTTTAATTCTTTCATTTATTAAATCTATACCGGTTGATAGTAAAATAACTGGTTTCACAACCGAACTCATTCCTAGTTAAACATTTGATAAAAAAAATCTAAATAGAACAAATTTAAACACCTCATCTGTTTTATTATAGATGGTTTGGTCTTTTCCAGCTGGTATTAATATAAATTTCTTTAATTGTCAACCAAAATTTATTTTTTATAAAATTGGATTGTCGTTAATGATTTATTTTTTTGTATTTATGTAAAAAATTAATGACGTTAAGTTGGGTATCAAGTGTGTAATTGTAATCATACAGTGTGTGTAGTATTGAACATAAGAGACCTATCATTTTTTTGGCTTGAGATTCAATGGACCGATGAGTTTTTTTTTATTTGGGTTTAGAAGGGGTACTTTTGGAATCTATTAAATTTAATAATTAATAGATAATGTTCTAAATTTTTAAACGATTTAATAATAACTAATTAGATATTTGGACATATATGAGAGTTTTAAAATTTTAGAAAGATACAAGTGTAAAAAAGAAGTTTGATGTGTATGTAAAAACATAATAAAGTTTTACAAAAACATGAAATTCGACTTTCTTTAAAGTATGTTTTTGATTCCTATGTATTCATTCGGTTCGGTTTGATGTGTATGTGTTCAACTTAGGATACAAAAACCCTAACTCTTGCTAGCTGCTTATAATAAGTTAGTTTTATCATGATAAAAGCAAAATAGACAATTTATTTATTTAATTTAGCTCAACTAAGTTTAATTTTTTTTTTTTTTTTAAATATGATGTGGTTTTTCATTTATGGGTTTAGGACTTTAGACACATATTATTATAAATGTATAAAAAAAATTATTAAACATGATACATAAATTCAGTTTTCCATACAAAAATAGTATATTTCTACATAAAACTGGGGTCTACTGGTATGAAAACCAATATCTATTGGTATGAAAAATCAGGCTCTATGTATAAATGTACCGGTATTTATAGGTATAGAAAAACGAGCTCTATCTTTAAATGTACTATATTGATACGAAAAATTAAAGTACATGTATCATATATGTAAGAAAAACGTAATCAATAAATTTAAAAATATACATTGGTATTGCATCATAAGATGAGAAGTTGATTGATAATGATGATGCAATAGCAGTCCCAGTCCCCCACCGTGACCACTCTATAAAAAGCATAATGTATGTTTTAAGGCCAGTTAGCCTCGCTTCAATTCAGACAACCTGATTCATGCATTGCATACCCTACCACTGCCATGGCTGTAGCATCAGAAACTCTGCTATCTCATCTGGGCCTCATTTGAAAAAGATGATTTGTCCTTTTCCTTTTCCATTTCCTATTCCTATACCCACTCACTCAATTCCCATATTCATTTACCAAACAAAATACCCCATCTGTTACCTTTCTAAACAACTTTTTTGCCATATGAATTTCAAGAAACAGACAATATGTTTGAATATAGGCCAGGCCATCTGAACAATAAGATTTGATGTTTTTCTGGCCCAAAGATACACATCTGTTGGCTAAACTAACAATTGATACAACAATGGTGAGGGTTACAATTACAAAACTGGCATTAACTATATACAAGAGCCTGATCAACCCAACTTACTCTTCGATTCTCGAAACAATAGATGTGGAGCCGCGAGTTACCTTGCATGAGTGTCAATTCAATGCTACAGCTGAAAGTTGTCAACAAGATGTTGTATGATGTCGGCTCCATCAGAATTTATCCAAGGAGTGTTTACCTATGACCATAAAGAACAAGATAGAATTCAATCCTAGGATATTGGCTGATATTAGGTAGTATATATATCATTATGGGAGAAGTTGATCGCTAAAAATGATAAACGATACAACACAAGTACAAGCTATCAATTCTTTTTGATATAGATATCATATGGACACTTATCCTACCAGCATCATGTCGTTGCCATGGTTCTAATTACATTAAAAAGTCTTGATCTCAGGCTTAGGTGGGGAGTACTGAGTAGATAGAATCTTGATCTCAGGCTTATTACACTTTCACTTTTGAGGTCATCCAACTGGTTTCTTTTATCAATTAACACCTACATTCTTCTATTTGGATACAAGTTGCTGTTAAGTTTAACCTAGTTACAATCTTTTCTCAAATATCCAAATGATAAGTATCAAGTCTGTAGTTCAAAACGTGTTTGTTAGGACTGCTCATCAACAAGTTTGCATGTTGCAGAACACACTTTCTCATGTGGTACAACTACTGCTTTAAAATGATGGTAGGCAGTGATTCCACAAATTTTTAGCAGTAAGGTTAATAAGAGATCAATAAAAAAAGAGATGAAGGACTCATTTAAGTTGTTTAATGTGCAAAGAAGACCGAATATGTGCAATTTATTCAAAGGTTAAGTATCA
This sequence comes from Centrapalus pauciflorus, assembly GCA_020465985.1. Classification (NCBI taxonomy): domain Eukaryota; kingdom Viridiplantae; phylum Streptophyta; class Magnoliopsida; order Asterales; family Asteraceae; genus Centrapalus; species Centrapalus pauciflorus. Next base: position 140,398 of record JAANYP010009486.1, on the reverse strand, counting down.
TTTTGACCTCCAACTTTCAGATTTATCTCGTTTGGCCACTAAACTATTTTTTGTCTTGAACAAAACTTTAGTTTAGTGTTCTATTTTAGGGAAAATGAATAAAACTAATGGCTAAATCGATACAAAATATGATAGTTTAGTGGCCAATTTTAGACAATTTTCAGTGGTTAAATTGGTAAAAGGATAGTTTAGTGGCTAAATATATATACAAAAAACACTTTTGGTGGCTAAATCAGGACAAAAAATAGTTTAATTAAATAGAAAAATCTGAAAGTTAGATGGTCAAAATGACACTTAACCCTTTTATTGAAATATTATATGGGCTAGTCATGCTTGCCTGGATTGTGTTGTGAGCAAAGTATCTTTGTTTGCTTCCTTTAAAGCTAACATCAATTCTTTCCCAATTTATTTTAGTCAAGCCTCTGATCATGGCTTCTGCAGTTGCAAATGGAAGTCAGACTTATTGGACATTAGATATGAAATCAGTGTCTCTTACAAGTTATAGCAAGAGATGAATAAAAAGATTCATAGTGAAGTGAATTACCTTCCATGGAGGCACTGGCTGCCTTGAAACTATTGGCTTGTAATTCAAAAGAACCTTCTTGTTTTATGGTATTTGTGTTGCTTCCTTTTAAAACATGGGGGTATTTACCACTTCTTACAAGATGTTTACGCTGAAACCAAATACATAGTAAGCAGGAGTGTAAATATAAATATAATCTGTAATTTCAATGCACTGGTATGATACCTCAGGCAGCTCACTTCGACGTCGAATCGATGATGTGCTCCATCCCACAATATCTGTAGTTTTCCGAGTTAAGAAAAACGATTTCACAAGTGAAACCTGACTCGCATGAAACCATCATAAGACCAAATGTCGAGGCATGTTTAAGATTTGAAATTTTTGTGTAAGATAAAAGACAACACGCTATATAAGTTCAATACTGGAGTCGCTTTTTCAGCTGCATAATAGAATATGAAATAGGATACGGTCAAAATGGGCATTTGCATAGACAACATGGTGCCTGAAGGACTTCAATGCGGAACTACGAATAACAAGGAAACAAAGGTACAAAGGCAAGGTCAGATTTATAAAAATAGATGATACTTGATAGCATGTAATTCATTCAAAAGTAATCTATAAAGGCTCACAAAAACTTTAAGTCTTCACAATCTTTGACCATCTGAAGCAATAAAGGGGGCTGTCCATGAGCCTTATCAGTCAAAAATAAGTGCCTCCCTGTTCTTCCAAGAACCCATGATATTTGGTGAGCTACTTTCTCAACTGTGTTGGATCCGCCAAACATTGGAACCTGGTATGGCAAACAGAAAAGAGTTGTAAGGACTGAAGCATCATGCTAATACGAATAGATTGCACTAAAATAATGTGATGGACAAGCCAATGTGAGTTGAAACTTGATACCAATAACAAAAGGTAAGTGTCATAAACTAACATTTGTCCAAGCCAGGAAATTGAAATCAAAATTTACAACACACCTGACGATGTCCTCCAGTACCAAGATGGGGAGTGGCAATTGTAACAAAGTTTATAGGTACTAATCCAGCAATTCTTTCCATAGATATACGGTCTGCATCAGGTATACGGTCTGCATTTTCTTGACATGCTAACTTTGTTGAGTCTTGTGTGTAAAGTTTAGCAATAGCATATCGCGCTATCAGGCCACCAAGTGAGTGACCTATAAAAGATATCTTCTGAAGATTAGGATGACGTTTTATAACAGATATCACCTGCAAAAACAGAGGTCAATTAGATACAAATGTTTTTTATGCAAACCCCAACAGAGGATATCCCCGTCATAACTTCAAGTTTGTAGCAACAGGTTAATATAGACAATATTATGATAGATAAGAAGATAACCAACCTCATTTGCTAATCGGTTTCCCATGACATCTACACCATTAAATGTCAACAATGAAGAATTGCGTTCACTGCCTGTACAAAGCACATTGATCCAAACCATATGGTGTTACAATGTGACAATCGAAGAAAATTAAGGAATGCCAAAAGCCAAAAAAGAAAAGCAAAGCAAGCAATGTCCAAACTGGCTGTCACAATTCACAAATAGATTTTGAACTTTGTAATCTACAGAAATTTGTTTTGGCAAATATACACACGAGTAGTAACATAAAAACACAATTTATTTTCAGTCAATGGTACTCTACGAAGTAGAAAATTTGTCCTCAAATTTTGATTATGCAAATCAATATTTAAAAGTAACACCTCGATGCATTAATTTGACATTATAAACTCTATATAAGAGAACCTCTATATAAGGGAGCACTAAAAATGCTTACAGTGAACAATAACATCATCAGGAAAGTTTTTGAGGAACTGTTTTGCTGCATATCTCCAATTATGAGCACTGCAAGAAAGTAAGAATACACATTATTACAGTTGTTTCATATATGACTTAGAACAATCTTTTAACCCTCCTTAATCATGATCATTTGCACTTGCACCTCTAATCAACATAGTAAACAAATTATTATTATTTCAAGATAATGGAAGTTTGATCAATCTACTCCAAGAACAAACATAATTATTTTCTGAGCCAAAGATCATAAGAATTAATAAATTAATTAATTAAGGATATAAAGGATATTGACATGTTGCACTATAAAATCCCAAATTAAAGTGGGTAAAATAATTAATGTGGCATGTGTTTGACCAACGCTACCGATCCTCCGTTACATAACTTTCAATCTGGAGTTTAATTGGATGGAGTATGGAAAACACAAGCACAAACCTGCCGATCAAACCATTAACCATAACGACGAGGTGAGACGGAGAGTGCTTTTTGTCGGTGGAAGCCGACCGCATATCGACGTTACCATTTCCGTCAACTTCATCGATCGTCGGGAATCCATAGTCGGATGATCGGAAACAACTGAGTTTCTTTACGATCAGTGATCTTGTGCTTCTCCCGGTCTTGGTCTTCTTCTTCTTCTGGAGCTTTCTTGCAAGTTCGTCTGATGTTTTCGGTTCATGAATTTCTTGTTTGTTTTTATGAGACGACTCCATTGAATACAAGAATTCCAACGCAACGCAAAGAACTGCAATGTACCTAAAGCTATTTGATTTTGAATGGGAACGTGTTTTTGGTGACCGGAAGCTTTTTGTCCGGGATATTCGACTGTGAAATTACGATTTTAGGAGGGGGATGCGTAAATTATTTTAGTGGGGGTTGATGGGTTTTTTGGGAATTTCAAGGGGACCATTGGAAGTTTGACGGCGGAGGGAAGCGTCGCCTTGGGAGGACGGAGGAGGAAGTTATGTTGACTAGTCAAAGTCAAAAATCTAATTAACAAAAAATAAATGGTTCTAGAAAGGAATGAATGCTACTAATCAAATTATTAAAAAAATCCAATTATGGCTCGTTTCCAATTAGTGCATCTTGATATAAATAGAAAAACAAAATATCCCTAACTATATATGGAAAAATAATAACAATCTTAACGTTTTATGCATCATGCCTAATTTTTTTGGGTAACAAATAGTATATAATTCATGTGTAACTGATTACGATCGGAACATTTAACCTAAAGCCTATTTTATTATTTTTTAAACCATTTTCATAAAATTCAAAATACCTTAAAAGTGTTACGTTCAAATCATGTTACCTAACATGTAACCTTACATAAAATTTTGATTAAATGGTTTTTTTGATTTCATACTGATTTTGTTTCTATCATAAATGCATTGTATATGATAATACCAATACTTTCTCATATATAAATATGTATTTTTCATGGTCTACGACTCTATAAATATGTATTTTTTTATGGTGTATGGTTGGTTGTATGTTATATGATTTGTTTAAATGTTACTGTATAAATGTAAATAAATCTTGAAGTGGGTAATGAGCAGGAGGCTGAATCCAACAATGAGAAGTAGGTGTTGCACAATAATAAATATATATATCTTTTTATATATTATATAAAAAAATAAAAATAAAAAAAGAAGTAGTTGGTTGGCACGAAATGAAGGATGGTATTTAATGCTAAAGAGTCAAGGAATGAAATTTAGTGCTAACATGCATGTTGCGATGACAATCTTGATCCAACATGCCAAACGGGCCGAACAGTTAAATGAACCCATTGTAAAAAACTAAGATAGAACATGCCTTTTTTTAAAAAATCAAAATTTAAAAAACAGCGCATTAAAAAAATTGTTCTTTGAAAAAAGTTTCAAAATTATGTAAAGTTAATGACTTTTGGTCGTCAACCCGTTTGACCCGTTTGCTTGAATGGACTCAAATTGCCACCCCGGGTTGTAGTGGTCTCATGACTATTTGTGAGGGATGAATTTTTTCTTATATATTTTTTAAACAAACATAATACATATGTTTAAATCTTAGGCGACATTTGGTTCGCAAAATGTTTATTCCTGGAATGAAATCTGTCAATGAATGAAATTCTGGAAGGAATGAAACTATCGGAATCGAAATGGAAGCGGGTGAAATGAAGAGGGTTTGGTTTAACAATTGTTAAAATCTTTGGAATGAAATTTAAATTCCATGGCAATAACCCAAGGAAAATAGAATCCTTCAAAAGTGATGTTTTTTTTTTTAGAAAAAAGAATATTTATTCCATACCTTTTTACTGCCAAACAGCACATCGAAAATGAATTTTCATTTCAATTCCGTCAAATTTCATCAGATTCTGTGAACTAAACGCTCCATTACTTTTAAATTTGTATCCTCGTCCATACATTCATCCATGATAAAACTCTTATAAATAAATTTATGGATTCGTAAGGAACCAATCTCGTGACATCAACGTTGGTTCAATTCTTTGTCCTCAATGCCAAGATCATCCTACATCAAGGGATGATATCATTTATAAATATTGTTGAGTGAAGAATATTTGTCATCAACTTTTTAATTGGAATAAAATTTTGCATTTTGGCATTGTTTCCATGGATGTCGTCAACTCTAAAATTAACCATAGCCATGTTACTACATGAAACACCCACTAAAGTTTAATGTAAAAATACACCCGGATTCTAAATGCCATCAATATTTGATATATTTTAAGATATTTCATACATACATACATATACTCATTCTGACTGTTTATTTCCAAAAAATACATACAAAAGTGTTTCCTTGCATATTATATTAGTTAACTATCCAGTCACGATCTTCAAAATGCTGCTTGGATCATCATTTACAAAACAGATTGAATACCAATGTTCTCATCTATATCTATCTATATATACTACTAAAGCAAAATAACTTTTGTCACATGTCATTCCCTTCCCTCGGCTCTCTTAAATTTCGTTTTTCTGTCCGTTTTTGCTTAAATAACTCTCTCAATTAATGATAATCTATTTAAGAAAATTTTATGAAAACTAATATAATTAAATGATTTTAAATACTTGCTAATTTAACCATTAAGTTTAACAAATATTTTATTTATAACTATTTAATTATCATAATTTTTTTTTGTTTTTAAAAATTTTAAATTAAAGGTTATATGTTTAAATCCAATAATCCAATATAAAGTGTTTTGAATTTCCAACTTTGTTTTCATTTTTAAAACTTAACGTTAATATTAATTTAAAATTGTGTTACCAACCGTAATTGATTTAAGTTTTGTTCATTGTTGATTGAATCAAAATTTTTTTGACATAGAACATGATTTTAGGTTATTTATCACTAAAAACTAAAGCGCATGGAAATATGAAAGGAGTAACAATATAATAATCTTTACAAAAATAATACTTTCTAATGATATTATAAACATTGTCTTCAAATTTAATAACAAACATATTATAAAATTGATTTTTCATAAACTTATAAGAAATAGTTTCATAGACGTCTAGTTTGGTTTTTTAAAAACAAAACTGTATTTTAAAGAAAGGTAACAAACTTTTTTCCTTGATCACCAAACTATATTTTTAGTATCCAACACGTAACGTACTCCTAATAAAACTTGTGTTATGAAAATATAAAGACTCTTTTAAACGTAACTAGTTCCTTATAAAACCATAACTATAATTTATAAAAACATACCTCATTTCTTAACAAACATAACTAATTAAGGGGGAAAAACTTGTCACAATAAAAAAGCTTAAACAATTCTTTTATAACAAACTTTTTTATCAAACAACTTGGCACGGTAAAATCTGTATGATTAGTAAAAATTAAGGAAAAGGGGGTGTACGTATAGCAATGCCCTACATTTCGTGTCTTATGTCCCAACCACTAAACACCATCTCGAGGACACACAAATGATTCATGATACTTTTTGTCTAACTCATATTTTGATCGAATACATGCATGATTGTTCAAAAGGAATAGATTTCGTCGATATGGTTAGAATACAAGACGATCACAAATCACCAACAAAATCTAATAAATCAGTGTTTGGAATATATAAATAGGGTAATTCATTGATAAATAAAGGGCAATTCTAAGCGCACACCCCCTCGGTTGCTAATCACACACCCCCTTCTTAATGTGAGAGGAGATTAACTTTTAATCATTGAATCTCACGTCATTAACAAAAATCATGTGAGTAAGGGGTTGTATGATTAGTAAACATTTAAGGAAAGGGGGGGTGTACGTATAGCAATGCCCGAAATGTATTAGGTGAGGTTTAGGGTTTAAAGTCAAAACCCTATATATGTTCCTAAGATTAGTTTGAAATTCTTTGGCATGAAATTACCATTATTTTTGTTGAAAATCATAAGCCCAATGGAATTTAGGGCTTTATTTAGAATATTTATGCACATACATGGCCCAGATAAAAGCCCACCTTCTATGAAATCAATGTATCAAAACTGTACTGGGTTTGTTTTATATGAAACTAGTTTATGTATAACGTGGATAAATTTTAATAAATAATTGGTTATTTAAAGTTTATGTAAACATAAAATTAAAAGATATAAATGTTATATGGTATAAAACAATACAATAATAGTATCGTTATAAAATAATATAAAGTTTCAATTATACATAAAACTTAATGTTATATATAATTTATTACAATAAATAAGATGTTATGAAATATGATTTTATTAGTATTATATTATGTTTACGTTTCACTTATATTTAATATTGTAGCTAAAATTTATCAAATGTCAAATAGATAATGATGATAAATAACATAATTAGATATTGTAAGATTGTGGATAAAATTAATTATTTATTAATATTTGTATTTATCTTTGAAATAATGTATTGTATTTATCTTTTATTTTATTTTATTTTAAAAAAAATAACATGTATTTATCTTTTTAAATGAAATACGGTGATGACAAGTGTCAATTTGTGTTCTCTTTTATTATATATATATAGATATAGATATAGATTATGGATATATGATCATATCTTTTCGATTGAATCAGAATTATTTTAATTAAATATATATAACTTTAGTGGCGTTTAATAAGGATTTATATTACTTTTCTAAATTCAAAGTTGCAGGAAGAGAAGCGTCAAACATTCAAAATTGGAGGTGACATGAATGAGAAAATTATCTCGTATGAATTTAGGCAGCCAGCAACGCCATTTTCCAATCTCAATTCATTCTAGTTCTAGGAACAAATTGTCTCTATATGATCACAAAATTTCTCGTTCCACCGAGCCAAACAAAACATCAAAGTGAAAACATCCAATCGAATTTTCTTTTAGGACTAGATCAATATCTCACTATATAAAATGGAAAGGATATAGAACCATTAGTTGGGCCTGGGCCGACAACCCCCCACCATCTTCTCAAATCTGCCATCAACTTTAACGAAACATACATGATTGAAAAACGTCCTTCTCATTTTCTGTCATATCATCACAACGCAAACAATTTACCGATATTAATTGAACCCCTCGATCTCCAAGCCAATTTGTGGTAAGTTGGTAGTCTTTATTAATGTAACATTCTCACACTAGAATATTTTTCTTTTATGGGTAGGAAAACTCTGATGCCTCTTAGTTTGAGAATGCAGAGGACTTATGATAGATGTCTCATCAAAAACAATCTTAGGGGGCGTTTGGTTCACGGAATGGATTTTGATGAAACTGGATTTCAATTTTAGTGATTGGTTTACAAAAATGAACAACTTGATTTTTATAAAACATTCCATTGAAAGCTCTCTTTCTAAGGAATTTGTAATTCCATTAACGATGCGAAGGAATGTTGAATTCTTTTAATTACGGATTATGATGGAATCTAACTAAATCTTACTTTGTTATCTTTGATTTCCATTGTTCAAATACACTAAACCTAGATTCCAATTCCATCAAAATCCATTTCGTGAACCAAACGCCTCAATCTTAGGGATTTCACTCTAAATTACCAAGGGACTAGCTCCACTTAATGGTTTGTTTCACCATGATATTCTACAAGTGAGCTACAAAGAATAGAATCGACTCATGCAATCGCTCTCCGGACCCCCCACACTTATTCGAATCTAAAGGATCGATCGATTGTTGATTTCTTTGAAAATCATGCAAGGAAACAATTAGGTTGTGTTTGGTGCGTGTGATGGAATTCCATGGAATTAGAATTCAAATTGAGCTTGTTTATAATTTTTTATAACTAATGTAAATGGTTAAATTTTATGTATTTTCAATCAAATTTCCTTATTTATAACTAATACATGAATTAAATTACAACTTATATAAGATTCCAACCTAAATCTCTAACCAATACTAAAAATCATCTTCTACCTTCATCATCAATCACATTAATAACTAAAATTTAAATTACAATTTTTTCGAATTCCATTCTGTAAACCAATCGTCATATTAGTCTTTGTCAAATTAAATTAGGCTTAATTTTAAGCCTCCATCATCACTTAACAATAAATATAAATTTAGAGCTTCATACTGTTAACACCAAGCCCTCCATTGTTATTAGTTGCTTCCATGCAATCCAAGAAATTGTCCTATTATTGATGTCACCACCCTAAAAAAATCTACATGGCATCCTTTTTAGCTGGTCCCAGACATTTGACGGAGCCTTGTAGATCAACGTAAAATAAATTCCAAGCGAACTAACGACAAATTTACATAACATGTTAAATTGTTTAATAGGATGAATGGATGATATAACAAATCATGAACGATTATTATGCTAAGCGATGATAGCTTAACGACAGCCTTAGGGCTATATTTGGTGTTTCTCAACATGAAATACATAAGGTATGTTTGGGAAAACTAGTGTAGTTTTGAGTTTTTTTTTTTTTTAATTTGAAGCTTTATTAGCTGGAGCTTATTAAAAGAACTGGATATTTTAGATTTATAAATGTGTTTGATAAAAGTAGCTGTAATCTTTAGTATCAAACCAAATAAAATTATTGTATAAATTAAAAGTTCTAGTTTAAATTTGTTAGAAGGTTAAAAAGTAATTTTTTTATAAAAAAAAATCAAGACTTTTAAAAGCTATTTCTTAAAAAGATTATGATAATAAATGATAGCAACGGCTAACTCCTACCATTTTTCTTTTATTATTAATGAAGTAAAGCACAAAATATTGCAGCTACCAGAATCAATTTAAAGATGAAAAACAGAATACATAATATGTCATTCATTTTATAAATAAATAATTGTTTGAATAATTTTCAATACTCCCTAACTAATTTCATTTATTGCTCCCGTTATTAATGTTCTTTTTTGATTTTTGACGATGGAGTTCAAACAAAACCGAAAAGCCAAGCCAAATCGTTTGATCCGACCGATATATCATGAGACGGTTTTGGCTTTTATTTCTAGAAAATCATGGATAATCGAATCGAACCGATTATATATATACACAAGTTAATAGTTTCTATTTATAATTTCATTGAGTCGTTCTAATACATTAAATACTAGATTTTCAAATGATTTTTTATTTTAAATGTTTTTTAAATACACTTAATGTAACTTTTAATATTTGTAATCAAATAGTTTACTATAACTTTTGTATTTTAAAGAAAATTCACATTTAAATGATATATATATTTGTAATTTCTATTTGCGTTTAAACATATAGCGAGTAATCGTGAAATAAACAACAACTAACCGTCTTCTAACGGGTAATTGAAACCGAAAACACGGTTCATATTTTTATTACTAACCAAATCGATCCTACCCGTGCACACCCCTAACTTTTGGCACAAGATCGTACTTCTTTTCGCTTACTTGCATTTTTGTACATACGACCTAGGTCAAACTTGCCAAACTTTATGCCAAACTATCTAGTATATCTAGTTATCTACAACAAATTTATACAAAAGAAAGTACATTATTAAATACCTATCTAGGTTAGTTTAAGCTATTAATACTCACAGTGAATACATAGAAAATAAAATCGTTTAAGCTATAAGTTTTTTTAACCAATTATAACTACAGTTACACATAAAACATAAAAAAAAAAATTTAATTAGAAATTTAAGAAAAACTATAAGGGGACGTTTGGTTCGCTGGAATCTGATGGAATCTGGAGGAAAAGGAATGAATTTTCCATTCTGATGGGTTGTTTGGTAGTCCAAAGGAATGGAATGACCATCCCAAATTTTAAAAAAAATCTTCCCTTTTGAAGGAATGAACATTCCATGACAAAATGTAAGGAATTTAAATTCCATTCCCAAACATTTCCTTTTAACAACCGCTCTTCTCATTCTCAACCCTAGCAGCCACAAACTAAAGTATTTGGATTCAGACAGATTCCCTTCCTTCCAGAATTCCATTTCTTTGACAGATTCTATTTCATTCCGTCAGATTCCAGCGAACCAAACGCTCTCTCAAAATACTGGAACATCCCACATTGGTGAAGAGAAATTAATATTTCTATACAAGGGTGAGGTTGTCTCAGTCCACCAAGATGCGTTTTGAAGCACGCCTATGACTTGGTTTCCAGAAACAAAACCGTGCGACTTTTGCCAAAACGAACAATATCTTGTCCCGGGGTGGTCTGAGCTGTTATAAATATCATTCCATTTCTATGTTTAATCATCTCTATTTTAATAAAGTAAAATTTATACGGAACTTAATTATTCTTTACTCATTTCCATTATGAATAAAAACTCTCTTCGTCGCATGCTAAAATGGTGTAAATCTCACATGATTCCGTTTTCGATTCGACCTTATGAAACGAACCCTATGACCCTTGCTTACAGTTTTTCCTTTTTTTTCTTTGATATTATTTTATTATAGATACTAGTTTATTACCCGTGTACAACACGTGATACCTGAATAACTGATTTTTTTTTTAAAATTTAAAAAATTATCATAGAAACAATAAATAAAATATCATAAAATAGCAATATTATATTACTAAGATTAATGAAATGATCTAAAGCAAATAATTAAAAGTAAAAATACATAATTAAGAAGTAAATAATTAGAAAGAAATTTTTTTCCTATAATAATAGTCAAACTAATTTTTTTAAAATAATTTTATTTATTTTATTCATTAATTTTAGTATACTTGAATAAGAAACTAAAAAAGAATATAAAATAATATCCTATAAAATAGTCAAACGATTTTTTTATAACACAATTAAATTAAATTAACTAATTACAATTTGAAGATGGAAATTGTATATTATACATGTCATATCTAGGATACACCAATTGGGTCATGTGGCTCTTATTTACTCTTTTAATAGAATAAATTATTTATCTTTTTATTCGATCTTATTTTTATTTTGGGATTGGAATTTATGAAATTCTCAAAAAACACATGTAAAACCAACAAAATTCAAAGACATAAGAGTCATTCAAAAATCAAAAACAATTATGTTGTGGAGATCGAATTACAAAGAAAATGTTATGTCTTTCAACTAAACACAATCTTAGTATTTTTAACGTTCAACGAAATCGACTTTGTTTGCCATGGTTATACGCCATTTATTGGATGATAATTAATTGCTACATATATTTAATGACGTAAACGTATCTAAATCTTAATTATAAGATTTTGCAGGTGACAATAAATTATGAAAGTGATGATCGAATCGATCCAATGCCCATTTCTTAAGGCTTTTTAGGATTATTATTTTTTATCACGTTCCTTGACTAAATAATTGATTATGTTAGATTATTAAATTTTTAAAAAAAATTCTTTTTAAAGTATTAACAATAAAATAGGATCCATGAAGAAGGTTCTGTGCCAGATGAAAGACAACCCATTTAAATTTATATATGCATTGCACGAAGAATATTGAAGCAAGCACATGATGCATAGTTTATTCGATTATTATTATTTTTTTTAATAAAATAATAAACCTGGTCGAATTACACATGCTAATTATATTATTCACTATTAAGATTCCATTACATATTTTTCTGATCTAAAGTAATATGCTATTATTAGATTTAGATTCTAATAAAATTCGTTGCATTTCAATATATATTACAATGTGTTCTTCTCAAAACTTGTATATTTTGTGTTTTGGACGTTGAAATCGGATAATGAGACTTTTTAAACAATCATTTACAGATAAAGAAGTTAAATAGTCACCATAAATTTATTCACATGTTTAATTAATTTCGTTTTCTTGTCTCAAGATGATTATTAACTTTATTTAATTTAATGTGGATAACGTGAATATAATTATTAAGGACATGTATGTCATTAAAATTTACGAAAATGGCTTGCCTTTGGTATGTTTTGTTGTCACGGAATCATAACAAGCAATTGACTTTGAAATTTTTTGTTTTCAAGACTAGACCAATGTATTTGCATGTACCATTGTACAAAATTGTTTCAATTGTTAAAAAAAAATGGTATATTTTTTAATTGTTCAATGTACAATAGGTTGTATATATGCTTGATTATACGACATGTTGTAAGTGTTATATGGCAATAATCATGTAGCATGTGTGTTTTACTGACTTATTGATGATTTTACAGTATCATAATTTATTTATGGAGTTCTTATGATGGTAGTAGTCTATCGGTTGAAGACATGAAAATTATAATAGTAGTTCATGGTTCAAATCCAACTATTGTTCTTTAACTATGAGTTACACAATTTAAATTTTTCACATTGACTCGATTCATAGGACCTTTCAAAATACTAGAAAGAGTTGGGAATCAGTCCTATCACTTGGACTTACCAGAAGAACTATCAGGAGTTCACCCGGTCTTCCACGTAGGATACTTAAGAAAGAGTCTGGTGCCCGACAGGGAACCATGGACTGATCACTCGGACATTAAGGTTGACGAACGGCTAAGGTTCGTTGATGAACCGGAGTGCATTTTGGAGACAAAAGTCAAGAAACTACGAAATAAGGAAATCAGGATGGTGCTGGTCAAGTGGAAGCATCATCGGGGAGCTAATCATACTTGGGAATCAGAACAAGACATGAAGACTAAGTACCCAAGTTTGTTTAGCGCAGCATGACTTCGCGGACGAAGTATAGGCGTGGTGGAGCCCATGCTGTAACATCCCAATTTTTAATTATATGTAATTTACAAGTATTTGGACTTAATGATGGTATTAATGAATTATTACTACAATTTAAGTTACTTATAATCATATTATCAGTTAAATATGAAAATACGAAGTTGAGGGGTGTGTTATGCAAATGAGTCAAAATAAAGAATAAAAGAAAGGAAACTCTTCATTTCTTCATTCTCACTCTCTCTCTAAAACCGGTTTCTCTCTCTACTCTCTCTTCCTCTCGGCTCCATCCAAGAAAACACAAGAATTCAACAAATTTCAAGTGCAAAATCTGGAAACAAGTTGCAAGTTAGGAACTATAACAGTTGCAACATACGATTCGAGGTAAATATCATTCAATCTTTCGAATTTATGATGTTTTTGGTTTGGTTTTAAAGTGAACCGATTTCTAAGATTAAAGTAGCAATTGTTAATGCATGTTGGAATTTATGGTTGCAATCTTTAAGTCAAGCATGTATGTTGTTGTATACAAAAATTCAGAATCAGATTCGAAGTTTAAGTATGATTTTGGAAATTAAGTGTGTGTTTTAGTGTGTGTGTTCTTCGAGACATGTAGAAAAATGGACATAAATGGGTTGTTTTGATGCATAAATATGATGATATAAGTTAAATAATAGCATCTAAGTTCACATTTACAGTATTAGACTCAAAAACATGCAAATTGGTCAAAAACATAATTCTGAAAAATATTGGAAAATTTTCTAAGTATGAACTCGGATGATGATCCATCCGAATTCGGGGGTCCCCTATTTTCGGATCATACTCAATTTCGGACCACTAGCTAATTTCGGATAGTTACCCAATTCGCATCCCCATACCCATTTCAGATCCATGTACATTTCGGACATGTCCCAATTCGGACCAAGGACCTAATTTCGAACCCTCACTCCCAATTCGGACCCCAACACCCATTTCGGACACATAGTGACTCGGACCATCCGAATTCGGATGTGGTCCGAAATCAGAACCCAATTACATTTAATTTTCAGAATACAATTTTTAAGCAATTACTGACACAAAATCACTATTACACTTACTTTACAGATCAGTGTGGTGTTATCAAAACACACACTGATTCAGAGACAAGTCACACTATACCAATCACTGTGAGTAACAGATTGTCATTCGAACATTTATTGTTTTTGCATTCATGTTTATACATTCAATGGCATGTTCACATTGTTCATATACATCATTTGGCACTCGTACATGATTTGTTGTTATGATGCACACTCGTACTTGACATGTAATACACATGTAGCCAGCGTTCAATTGAAAGTGCATTTATTTACATCATGCTTGCACTGCATGATCATTACTTCACACTCTGATGCGACCTGGACTGGGGCTGACAGCAGGCCACTGTCGGGGACTGATCATCCCACTCGTTATCCCGTTAGGTTCGGCACATCCCCGATCAGCATTTGAACTGCCAACCCCATGCTAGCAATGCATGGTTTACACATACACTGAGGCTTACACTGCCTGTTTATACATACATGGGGCTTACACTGCCCATGGTTAAGCATTGCTTGTAAAGAAATATTTGTTGTTTGCATAATCTGTTATCTCACTAAGCATTAGCTTACTGTTGACTCACCATGTTTTCAGGCAAAGGCAAAAGTGTAGCTGGACCTTCCTCTTAAGCAATTCATTTCAATATCCCGAAGACTTTAGAAGCTATTGGTACATGGATATAGCTTTGGGGCTGGGATTACATTTTAATCAATTATGATGTTGTAATAGTTAGACTTAATCACTGTAGACATGTATTTTCATTGCTTTAGCGTGGATTTGCTTAACTCTGATTTAAGTACTCAATTTCAATTATTATGATATTCATTGGGTTGTTTGTTGATCCTGGTGATTCATTTATAATATCAAAGCAAGAGGGTGTCACAATATATATATATATATATATATATATATATATATATATATATATATATATATATATATATATATATATAGAATATGGTTCGTGTGAGTACCTAAAAAATGCAGAGTACCGTGAGTACCTGTGAACACACGGGTTTTAGATGTGAACATGCTCCGAAAAAAAGTTTTTTTTTTAATTTTTTTTCATATTAATTTAGATACAAATAATATAAGCCTATTCGTAAAAGAATTACACACATTCACACTTTCTAGCCTCTTAAAAGTCATGTGAACGTGAAAAAATTCATGTGAACATGCTTAGCTGTGAACATACATTCACAACAGTGCAGTTCATGTGAACTTGCACGTTTCACATAGTTATAGTGTGTGTTTAGGTGTGATTTTTTGCAAGTAGTCTTATATTATTAATTTAAACATGATTATAAAAAAAAATTTCAAAAAAAATGGTTTTAAGCGAGGTACCTCCGGTACTCCGCAAAACTAGTGGTACTCATTTGAACCCATATATATATATATATATATATATATATATA
Source organism: Centrapalus pauciflorus (assembly GCA_020465985.1). Classification (NCBI taxonomy): domain Eukaryota; kingdom Viridiplantae; phylum Streptophyta; class Magnoliopsida; order Asterales; family Asteraceae; genus Centrapalus; species Centrapalus pauciflorus. The sequence continues at coordinate 124,549 of JAANYP010009486.1, read as the reverse complement.
TATATATATATATATATATATATATATATATATATATATATATATATATATATATATATATATATATATATATATATATAGGGTCAGGTTCTATGGGGCACCTGTATGCATTGTGCACTTTGGGAACCTGTATGCACCGTTAGATCTTGAATTTTAATGGTTCAGATTGTAGTGGCAAAAGGGTAATTAACTTGAAAATGGGTGCACGGGTGCATAACTTCTCGCGCGCGGAAGGGCAAAATCGGAAGATGCTTGAATTCAAAAAATATTCTATCCGAATCTAAACAAACATGATGCATCTTCATCCAATTTATTGGATTCGTCTTCAAACACGATGCATCTTCATCCAATTCAATTTCAAACATGATGCATTTCGACCATTTCATCCTCGTGCTTTGTTCCATCATTATAAATCACCAATATATATATATATATATATATATATATATATATATATATATATATATATATATATATATAGGTGGGTTCAATGGAGAACCTCCATGCACCGAAGAACCTTTAAGAACCTCCATGCACCACCACAAATGCATCACAATCTCCCCGTGATGCATCATTATTTTCACGTGATGCATCAAATTCCTACGTGATACATCGATTTCTACGTGATGCATTACGATTTTCTAGCGATGCATTACGATTTTCTAGCGATACATTATGGAACCTCCATGCACCACCACAAATGCATCACAATCCCCTCGTGATGCATCATTATTCCACGTGATGCATCAAATTCCCGCGTGATGCATTGATTTCTACGTAATGCATTACGATTTTTTAGCGATGCATTGTGGTTCTTCAAGGTTCTCCATTGAACCCACCCCTATATATATATATATATATATATATATATATATATATATATATATATATATATATATATATATATATATATATATATATAGATATAGGTTCTGCTGTGTACTCCCTCAATTCCAGCGTACCGAAGGTACTGTTTTGATTCGTTGATTTTTCAATTCCAGATCAGGGCTACATATGTAATTAACCATTGGCAGAATCATGCGCGAATCATTAAACCAGGATCAAATCTCCTTCTAAAATAAACCCATTCTATACTCTGTTTTCACGTTTATTTTATGAAACTCGATTTTTTTAATTGATGATCGATTTATCATCATACAAACTTTAATCATGTTCACTGCTGCAATCGTTTCATCCCAAGATGCAATCGTTTCATCCGATGAAGCAATTGAAGTCACTGATTTCGTATTGGATGCAACAGCAGAAGCTGGTGTCGTTAATCCAGAAACAGAGACTGCAATTCACAATATCAGTATGTAGATTTGTTTCAAAAATTAAATTGATTATATTATCCATGTATTTACCTTAAAATTAAGCTATGATTGATTATCTATATATGATCATACAAAAAACCATTTACCGGTTATAACCACAGTTTATATAGATGGATAACAGACGATTATATGCTCATGTTCACATAGTTTTTTTGTTCATTCACATTATGTTTTTGCTGGGTAGTTTACACACCCACTTTTATATGATAATTTTGAATAAATTATGATAAATGTAGTATTTCATTATAAATTCAAGTATATTATCAGCATGTTCACATATTATTTATGATTGTTCACATATCAAATTAAATTATTAAACTGTTTAATTATACGTTATATACATATTTTATGTTCATGACATAAATTAAAGTTACATTCATATGTATTTTGTACACATTCACAGTTGTATACTACATTTATATTATATAATGATAACTGGGCTTCCATTTGTGTTTTTAGGCTGCATATTCATTTGTACTTCATATATGTTCACATGTTATATTCAGTTATAATGTTACAATAATTTAACATCCCATTTGTATATGATGTATATTACTAACTTAGTTTTTATATTAATGTTAACAGTGTTTGCATTGCTATTTTCATGCTGCAAATTCACTACTCGTTTATATGTGTTCACATCTTATGTTCAATTGTCTTATTATGTTACATTTTCCAATACAGGCCCTGTTGTTGTTCAAAGTGACACAACGTGTAATGAGATATCCCCAGGTGGTACACAGTATTGGTTACCAATTGTACCTAATAACTTCAAGCCCATTAAAGATCAAATATTCAATTCTTTGGAAGAGGCAATTTCATTTTATGAACATTATGCAATGTTAGCAGGATTTGAGGTACGAAGATCAACTCAAAAGAAAAACCATGATGGGGATATAACTTTAAGGGTGCTTGTATGTAAAAAGCAAGGTCTTCCTCAAAGTAACCAAAAAAGAACCACAACTTTGGATGAAAATAGGATAAAGCGTAAACGTACTGTTCCAAGTAATCGAAGTGATTGTCCAGCAGAAATACGAATCCGGATGATGAAAGAAAACAAATTCAAGTATGAGGTGTATGCTTTTGTGGAGAAACACAATCATGTTTTAGTTCCACCTGAAGATTCCTTTTTGATGGTATCGAACCGGAAGTTGAATTTCTCACAACAAAACATGATACATAAGGCATCAAATACAAACATTGGTCCTGTGAATACTCATAAGTTTTGCAAGGAGATGTCTGGTGGGTATGAAAATGTTGGAGCATCGCGAACAGAATTCAAGAATTTCAAACGTGATTTGAATGCTTTTATAGGTGATAGTGATGCTCAAATGGTTGTTGAGAAATTCACACGAAAGATGGAGGATGTACCTGGGTTCACATTTCATTATTTACTTGATGAAGAAAAGACATTGTGTGCAATGTTTTGGGCAAATGATATTGAAACTGCAAACTATATTGCCTTTGGTGATGTTCTATGTACAGTACAAACAAGTATGTTGACTTACAATTGCAATGCAATTATTAATTTATTATTAAATTAAATTATATGTTTTACTTTTTTCCTTGTAGGTACAACATGGTTCTTGTTCCTTTCACCGGTGTGAACAATCACAAGAAATGTGTTTCTTTTGGAACTGGACTACTTTCAAATGAAAGTGAAGAATCTTATGTGTGGCTACTAACTGCTTTCCTTCGCACACATCATCATGAACCAATTCTAACTGTTACCGATGAAGATCCATCGATGAAAAAAGCTGTTCCAAGAGTGTTTCCAAATTCAAAGCACCGATTTTGCATGTGGCACATAATGGATAAGGTTTCAATCAAGGTAATTTCATTAGTGATATCATGTTCACACTCAGTAATATTACTAGTTGCAGTAGGACTTACCCATACGCTCACTAGTTTCTGCTTTTTTAATGTGTTCACATTACTCATATGTGTATTCACATTATACTCACCTTCTTTTTGTATAATTTTATATTATATTTCTGTTTCTAACATTTTTTTATAGGTTGGACCACACTTATGCAATGCTGATTCTGCATTTCCCCAACGTATAACGAGTTTAGTTTGGAATCAACACATAGAGCCGGAAGATTTTGAAAAACAATGGAATAATATGATTAAAGAGTTTAAACTTGAAAATAATGATTGGATGGTGAGAATTTTCCGTGATAGACATAGCTGGATACCTGCATTTTACAGAGAGATTCCCATGTCTGGCTTAATGAAAACAACATCCATGTCTGAAGGTGTCAACAATTTCTACAATAGATACTGCAGCAGCAGGTCCACTCTTGTGGAGTTCTTTAGTAAGTTTGAAAGTGCATTGGACTCTCAAAAAAGGATGCAACGGACTCTAGATTATGATTCCAGAACAAAAAGTAATCCATTGAAGACAGGCTTGAAGATGGAAAGGCAACTTTCTGCTATGTTCACATTGAAAATCTTTGAAATTGTCCAACAAGAATTATGTGCGTCTTCCTTTTCCTGTTTGGCCCTCGGTTTTCTAGATGATGATGGAAAACAGACTTACAATGTACAAGAAATAGGAGAGAATGTCCGTACAAAGAGATCATTGCAGGTAATGATAATGACTGGTACATTTACAAATTCACATCTGATATGTTACAAATTCACATTCATTTCAGTTACAGTGAATAAACATCATGATTTTATTATACCTGATTATGCTATGCACATTTACAAATTCACATCTGATATGTTGCAAATACACATTTACATCTGATATGATTTTATTACTAGTATTATTATCTATGTATAAACATCATTTTATATATGTTCTATAACAGGTTGTGTTCACTAGAAGCAGTGGTGATATCTCTTGTTGTTGTAAGCACTTTGAACGTTTTGGAATCTTGTGCCGCCATGCATTCTATATATTGAGGTTGAACAACGTTGATTTGATACTTGACAAGTATATGCCAACGCGATGGAGAAAAGATGCATTACGTGTTCCTCTTTCAAAGATTAGAGGAGATTCATTTCCAGAAACAGTTACATCTGTTGCAATAAGCAAGTCGATACGTAATATCAACAATTATGTCGCATACATTCTTCAAACTGTTGGTAAAGATTCTCAGAAACTTTCTATTGCTGAAAAAAGGATTCATGAATTGATGCTTGAGTTGACTACAGGAGTAGAAAATCCATATCCTACAAAGAATATTCTTTTTGAGGATTTACTAGGGGTATCACAACCTTCTGTTGTTACAATCCTATCTCCCCAGGGAATCAGAAACAAAGGTTGCGGAAGATCTAAACGAATGATTAGTGATCGTGAGAAGGCAGTTACTAAAAACAAGCGTCCTGCACGCATTTGTAAGACTTGTAATAAACTTTCATCCCATGATTCTAGAAACTGCCCAAAAGCTGTTGGCAATGACACATCAACGACTGATGAAACAGAAGAGACAATACATGATGTGCAACTGAATGTGAATGAACCTAATCATAATCATGTTGCCCCAAATGATGATTGGATAGATGACTTGCTTGGAATTCCACATAATTCAGAAGCTACAACAGAAGATATTGTGAACAGCGATCGAGTTCCACGACTTTGCAAGTATTGTAATATGCGTTCATTCCATGATTCTAGAAACTGTCCTCTCAAAAAGAAATAGTACCAAGTTGTTTTTTTTTTTTCAAATTATTCATAGCTACAGTTTCTCATTTGAATTAGTATTGTTACTTTTTTTTTCACATTATTCATAGCTACAGTTTTATTCTATTAATAGTTTTTGATGTTTCAAATTAACATTTTTTTTATTGGAAAATTATGTGAACTTACAAACATATGATGTGAATATGTTATAAATTAACTTTTTTGTTGAATGGAACTTTATGTGAAGTTACAACTATATGATTTGAATTTGTTGTTATAAATTAACTTTTTTGTTGAATTTATATAGATTTATTATACATAACACTGTTTCTATAAAAAAATGAACATTTAAGAACAGACATATATGTGAACTTACAAAAACATGATGTGAATTTACACTTTTTTATTTTAATTACACATTTTATTTTTTAATTTAATATTTATTATTATTACAACTTTTTTGGGCTTATAATTTTGATGTTCACTCTAATTTAACCTTTGTGAATCAACATTCTTGATATGTGAATTTGAATTACGAAATATGAAATAACATATAACATGTTGCTTTTCTATGCCAACCAAATCCATCATACTTCAGCATTCTACTACTACAATACTAGTTTTATACAAGAAAAACCATACTAAATTTTAATATGTTATCTAGTAAACTATCCAAACTAACAAAAGATTTCTTTTACGTACACCCATCAATCATTGAATTGAACTACCACGAAGATCAACGGAAAATTTCTAATCTTGCATTCTTGATTTTTTCAGCCTCTTTCATAATCTCTGTCTTCTCTTCCTTTATACGACTATCCCACTCTGCTGCTTCCTCTGCCATTTTCTGACGATGCAAATTCTTCTCATGTAATAGAATCTTTGCAACATATCTCTTACGAAGCATGACTAGCTGTCCAATCTGTGTTCTTGCAGCATCTTTTAACCCAGAATCCCATGTCCATTGTCCCATGTATGTCTCTAGATGCCGCATCACAATAACACCACTGTCAACTTTACTATGAATACTTTTCCATGACATATCCATATCAATCGGTTGTAGGTTTCTAATATCAGTAGCACGTCGGTGCCCTATAGCATACAAATACCTAACAAAATGTGTTTGCTGTGAAAAAAAGAAAATACTTATAAATATAAGAACCATCAAAATATGTTAGCATTTCAGATTATGTATTCATCATTGGAATGTTTACTCACAATCATAGCTGGAATATGTATTATTCTCCTCTCAAATGATTCGTTTACTTTCAAGCTATCAATGACCTCCAATGATGGTGTCCTTAGGTTGAAGCAAACAATCCAAAAATGATTATGCTTCACTATTGGGAAAAACACCTGAAAAATAAACATTAAACGAGGTGTAAGCAGTTAAAGTGTTTCAACAAATATTAAATTACATATGTGAACACACAAAATTAACATATGAATATGCCAAAATACAATGTGCACAGAACACCTTTTTAAATAACATGTGAACACACAAAATTACCTTGTGAACTAATTGACAAGGCCATCAAGTAATCACATTTTTATAGTACAACTAATTGACATTTGCACATTTAATATTAATATGTGAATTTACATCATTTTTCCTACTTATGTATGTATTACTTACCAATTCTACATCTTTTAATCCCCGAGCATCTTCCTGATCTTTCAGTGCATCATTCATACAATCAATAAATATGTCATACCTCTCGTTGCCTTTCATCTTGAATTCAATGTTATACGTGCATACCTGATCACTCAAACAGAATCAATTATTAGAAACATTAATATGAACTTATCACTTAAATATACAATATTTAAGAAATTTAGAAAAGCATTACCAGTGCAGTGGATTTCACAAAAAGTCTTGATGGTGATAATGGGCCTTTAAAGCGTTCTTGATGATTGAGAATTGAAATCCAAATATCAATAACATCAGATGACACATATGAACCAGGTACCATTGTCTCAAATTTCCCACGAACTCCAGTAAGACCATTGTCATTGTCATATATTACATCACTGAAAACAAAAAAATAATTAACAAGAAATTATTTATATTCATTTTTCTATTTTCCTATTTATATTATACTTACGTTGGATCATGTAGCAAGCTGAATATATTATCAGCAACAGCCATTTCATGTGATGTGAGCCTATGTTCAATGCTGACCACACGGTTCATATAAGGTGATTTCAATACCTCAGTTACTTTTTTTTTCCTTTTTCCCTTATCATCCAGCACTTGCTCATTAGGATCAACCCCAGGTGGTAAAACTGCTAATGGAACGACATTTACTGCTTCTTCAGAATCAGTATATGGTACTAATGGTGTTTGTTTCTCATCAGGTTCTTCTGCTGTTTCAGGAGTCTTATGAACCGGTTCATCTTTTGTTTTACCCTGCATTCAATGAGTGTGAATCTACATTAAACACAATTGAAAATATATATACGAAACATATATCGTACATTCATACGTACTTTTAATTGAATTCCCAGAAACATATAACATCAAATGAAAGCATATGTTTCAGAAACTTTACCTCATGAAAGAATTCATTCATCAAAAACAATAATTACCTCTTGTTCAGTGTCCACAAACTCCTTTGGATGATTAAAGACTCCAATTTTATCAGGGGGCGTAGCATCAACACATTCCTCATCATCAGCAGTTTCCTTTTGAATATTAATAAACATGTTATACGAAACACTAGTTAATGTGAATACATAGAAATACATGTGAACACACATTATATTTTCTCTTACATTTTGCTCATCATTTTTATTTGAATGTGACTGCTCCTTTTCTTGAATACCTTCATTTCCACCTCTGACATGCTCTTCATTCTTTTGGTTATGTATATGCAGTGAACATATGTACAAAAAAAATAAACATTTAGTAAATTATAAGATCAAGTTAATGCATTCACATCATAAAAAATAATGACCTTGTGTTCGGTATCCATATGCTGCTTTGGATGATTGAAGACTCCAATTTCATCAGTGGGTGTAGGATCAATACCTTCCTCATCATCATCAGTTTCTTCCTGAACATTAATAACGATTATGAGATAGTTTTTAATGTGAATACACAGAATCATATGTGAACAAACATTAGTACTGTATTACCTGGTATTCCACTCCATATAACTTAACCAAATTCACAGCCCTTGGTGTTGTAAATTGAGCTTCAGTTGCATGCTCTTTTTCTTCAACTGGTGCTGCATCTTTCACATTTCCTTCATCTACTTTCAACCCACTTGATTCAATGATTTTATCAACCTGTATGTGAATATACATAAGATTCAATGAAAAGAATATATTCATCATACTTAACATGAAATATAATTTTGTATAAACCAAGATTACTTACATTAACGTCTAACGGTTCGTTTGGACTTAAGGGATCAGCATTAACATTTTTTGCAGTCCCTGAATGTGTTTTCTCTTCTTCAATAACAGTTTCTCTAACTTTCTTTTGCTGTGATTTGTAATACTTAGTATACTTCATACCAACTTCTTCTTCCACACCTTTTCCCTTTACATTCCTCCTGATCTCTTGACTATCAACCCCTGTTTTCAGATTTCCTTCTTCCACACCTTTTCCCTTTACATTCCTCCTGATCTCTTGACTATCAACCCCTGTTTTCAGATTTCCTTCTTCCACACCTTTTCCCTTTATATTCCTCCTGATCTCTTGACTATCAACCCCTGTTTTCAGATTTCCTTCTTCCACACCTTTTCCCTTTACATTCCTCCTGATCTTTTGACTATCAACCCCTGTTTTCAGATTTCCTTCTTCTACATTCTCTTCATCCGGCTTATTCACATCTTCTGGATGTATATTCCCTTCTTCAGCAGCAGTTTTGTCAACCTTCTTTGTTTTTTTTTGACCCAATGTTAACTTATTTTTACGCTTCTTACCAACTGCTGATTCATCATTTTGTCCTTTTACGTCCTTTTCAACCTCTTTAGTTGGACCAACTGGTGTGCAATCCATCTTTTCCTTCTCCAAATTTTCAGCAATACTAGTTGGTGTTATTTGCTGGATTGGAGTCTGTGACATGTTTGGTATTACAAAACGCTGTTCCACATCCGTCTTTTGGATAATTGGGGTTTGTGATGTGTTTGGGTTTACAAAAACCCTATCTTTTTGTACTGCTGCTTCATTGCTCCTAAATGATGGGGGATCGATATTAGATGATAGATCCACTTCTACATGCATCATGTCCCCAAAAACAGAATCCCATCTACCCTTCAGATTCAGCAGTTTACCACATGAAGGAAAATCATTCAACGCTTTTTCTAATCTCCATTCTGTCCGCTTTTTAACCTCACATATTTTATCCAATAACGCTGTAACACCATCTATAGTACGCTGCAAAAACAAAATATTCATGTAATATATAACTATTACAGTGTTTTGTATATTGTAATGTGAACATGTTTACATTCATGTGAACACACATACCTGCTTACATCTGTTTCTTTTTTCTTCTGCTGTTTCAGTTTCCTCTTCGCTGTTGTTTGTTTCAGAACCCTCACCAATGTCTTCCTCATTCACCTCCTCATCTTCCTCACTTTGAAAATCCATCCTACATCCGCAATTAGGAAAGTGCCAATGTTGTGATGCATTTGCCTCATCATTTTCCCAATTTTCATTTTCTGCCTCCTGTGTATACTCCCATGGAGCTTGCAGTTCCAACAATCCAAATCCTCCATTTCTTATTTCTGTGTCTTGTCTTGCTCGCAATAAATCTGTTGTCCATGTTTTGATAACAGGCCTATCGCGAGAAACAACATGTGTTTCACAGATTACACTATCCATGTAATACAGCTGCAAATATTTTGATGGAATAAATCAGCATGTTTTTACAACTGTGAATAAGCATATAAGTGTGTGAATACACAAAATTAACATATGAACATAACACAAACTTAAATACTCTTACCACCAACAATGTCAAAGGTCCGACAAAAAAGTTGTCTTTGTTGTTCTTCCAACCAGCTTTGCAGTTTTTCAGGCACGTGATCATGTAGCCACACCAATCAAGATCTTTAACATCTACATTAGTAGTTAGCGCTGGAAGAAATCTTTGATTTATACCCCCATTTGTTGTCCCCCCTGCCATTGTTGTAGAAAAGACAACAAGGAAATTAAGCTTAAACGCTCTATTACCGTCTTGTGTTTCCTTTATCTTGTCTACTACTCGACTAGCTCTAAAAACTCCAGTTGTTTGTCCAAATTGTCTTTTCCATTCAATTGACACTTCATCACTATAGACATTCTTCTTTTCATCTGGCAAGGGAATATTTCCCATCGGTAGACCTAATATTTGATGCACCCCAAGTCTTGTGATTGGAATTTCACCATTATTGGTTGAAATGCAACACTTTTCTGGATCGAAGTTGTCAACAACCCAGTACGCGATATATGCAGATATTTCTTCAATTTTAATATCTAATATAGCACCAAATCCCATAACCTTGACAGCTTCTTTTTGTTCATTGCTAAGATCCTTTAGCAAATCAAAAAGCTGTTTCGGTGAAGAACGTGTCCGTAAAGCTGGAATAGTATTGTATCTCTTTCTTTTCATCCTTTCTGGAGCAGCATTTTCTCCTTCATCTGTTGCTGAATTTTCTTCCTCTTGATTTACATTCGCTGCAACTGATAATGACTTTTATATTTTAAAATGTTGACAATTTGAGTATGTGAATGTAGTCATTTAATTGTGATTTTATACCTTCTTCTTTATGTTTTGTCCTCCTCTCCCGTTTCACATCATGCTTTGGGATTGTATCATCCTCTTCAACATTATATTCCTTTTCTTCTTCATAACTTTCATCCGTACTTTTACTGTCTTCTGTAAAAAACAAAAACAAAAAAAACAAGTAATGAGTTACATTTGTGAACACAAAATAATCATTTGAATTTGTGTGAACATGTGCACAGAACACCTTATTCTATAACAGCTGACATACATATAAACCCACAAAATAGACATGTGAACATGCCAAAATACCAAATGCATATACAAAGACCGTCCAATACAAGAAATTTCATATGTGAATATACAAAATTACCATGTGAATATGCAAAAATACAATGTGCACAGAACACCTTTTTAAATGACAGCTGACATACATATAAACCCACAAAATAGACATGTGAACATGCCAAAATACCAAATGCATATACAAAGACCGTCCGATACAAGAAATTTCATATGTGAATACACAAAATTACCATGTGAATATGCAAAAATACAATGTGCACAGAACACCTTTTTAAATGACAGCTGACATACATATAAACCCACAAAATTGACACGTGAACATGCCAAAATACCAAATGCATATACAGAGACCGTCCGATACAAGGAATTTCATATGTGAATACACAAAATTACCATGTGAATATGCAAAAATACAATGTGCACAGAACACCTTTTTAAATGACAGCTGACATACATATAAACCCACAAAATTGACATGTGAACATGCCAAAATACCAAATGCATATACAAAGACCGTCCGATACAAGGAATTTCATATGTGAATACACAAAATTACCATGTGAATATGCAAAAATACAATGTGCACAGAACACCTTTTTAAATGACAGCTGACATACATATAAACCCACAAAATTGACACGTGAACATGCCAAAATACCAAATGCATATACAGAGACCGTCCGATACAAGGAATTTCATATGTGAATACACAAAATTACCATGTGAATATGCAAAAATACAATGTGCACAGAACACCTTTTTAAATGACAGCTGACATACATATAAACCCACAAAATAGACATGTGAACATGCCAAAATACCAAATGCATATACAAAGACCGTCCAATACAAGGAATTCATATGTGAATACACAAAATTACCATGTGAATATGCAAAAATACAATGTGCACAGAACACCTTTTTAAATGACAGCTGACATACATATAAACCCACAAAATTGACATGTGAACATGCCAAAATACCAAATGCATATACAGAGACCGTCCAATACAAGGAATTTCATATGTGAATACACAAAATTACCATGTGAATATTCAAAAATACAATGTGCACATTTGTATTTTTAAATGACATGTGAAGACACAAAATTACCAAATGCATATACTACATTAGCATTATACCTTCCATGTAGTTGGTTTCTTCTGTTTGTTCATCATCACTTAAGTTTATCGGGTTCTCTTCATTTGTAGGCTGTGTTTGATTTTTGAACGTCGATGCTATTCTGCTACTTCTTCTACTTGGTGTTGCCGCTGTTGAATACAAAATGTTAACAAACGTGATTTGCGATAATGTGAACCCAATTCTAGTTGTGAACAGAAGAATCATTAGAAGTAACTATAATAAACCAAACAATTTTGCTTACTTTTCTTCGCCTTCTTCGATTTTGTCTTTGATGTTGATGCTTCATTCACCATTTCTCTTCTTCCTTCTTTGATTTCAGTCTAGGGTATTGTTGATTCACCTGGGTTTTGTTGTTTGCTTTTGCGTCTGCTCCTTTTCGAAATGAAGTCCGTGGAACGAAGATGTGAGAAGAACGTGGGAAGTTATGCTTGTTAAATGAGATTGTTAAATTCCCATTTTGCCCCTACGGTTTTCAATGTATAGAAACCAGCACGTTTTTTTTCATTTATTTACATGTTTGCCATCATTTAATTAGGATCATTGATCTATATTGTCACTTTTAATCCAAGGGTTAATATTGGTACCTTCGGTACTCTATGTAAATATGGTACCTCCTCGATCCATATATATATATATATATATATATATATATACATATATATATATATATATATATATATATATATATATATATATATATATATATATATATATATATATATATATATATATATATATATATATATATATATGGATAATGCTTAGTTGAAAAATGAAAAATGAAAAGAAGGAAATAAGTAGGCCCGTTACGACTAAGGAGTTTGTTTGGTCAAATATCTGGGGACGCATATCATCGAATGCTATTGTTACGCGGTAACCATTTGACTTTTTATTAGTCATTATTTTTATACATTACTAAGTAGTGCGATGGTTATACAAACTTTAACGAGTGTTAGATCCTAGAGGTGAGTAAAATTCCCGATTATAACAAAAAGTCGTCGAATCGTATGGTTATCGGACTAAACAAAACCTAGATGTTCAATTTTTATGTATTTTATATGTCTTAGAAAGGTTAGGAAATCGGAGCCGATACCTAACCAATGTCGTTTACCCAGTTTTTTATTCCAATATTTTTTCTATTTCTTTCAAGTTTCGGTTAGGTCAGTGTTAAGCCATTGCACACCCCTAAACTGTATGCATTAAGAGTATGATATATAACATTATAGATGTAAAATAAAAGGACAAACCCATTGAAACCGGACCGGTAATAATGTATTCTGTAAAGTATGATTGAAAGGAAAAAAAATACAAAGCATAAATGAGAACAAAAAATAATATAAAACAGTAAACTACCAAGCGTAAATAAAAAACACAACGCATAAACAAAAACACAAATAAAATTATAGAACTGTTATGGATATTAAAAAAAAAAGTGGGATCAAATTCTTTGATATTAACCTTGATTTAATTATATGTACACGTTTGAAATTATCAGGATTGAGCATGACTAGTTTCAAGTGTCTGTGTACTTCTGTAGAACTCAAGCTCTACTCTGGACAATTTTTTTGTTCGGGTTCAATTTGTTCATTATATATTAATTAAAATTTAAACTTTTAATAAATTAATCATATATTATATATCTATTATTTTTCAAAGTTATATATTTATTATAAAAATTCTTTATATATGATATATTTAGGGTTTATTATGAAAAAAATATCATGTTTTCAAGTTTTTTTTTGTGTTTCGTTCCTTCATGTTATTTTTTCTTCATAAAAGTCCTCAAATTATTGTTTTTTTTTTTGTTTAGTGAAATTTGAAAATTAAAACCTGGTTTTTCAGTTTTTAAAAACCCGGTTTACTAATTATAATTGGGTTCTAATGTCCAAATTTCACTAAACCAAAAAGAAAAAAACATTAACCTGAAAATATTTATGAAAAAAAAACATGAATAGACGAAACATAAAAAAACAAAAAAATATGTTGGTTTCTCATAATAAACCCATATATTTATGAATTATTATAGTATTTAAGTTAGGCCCGAGTTCAGAATCATTTGCAAATGAGCTTTAATTTTGGTTTTAGTTCGTATACCTCGAACTTTATTCAAGATTTCAAAATGTCAGAAACCAAAATAGCTAGAAATCAGAATCTTTTCTTTCCCATTATGAATCAACTACTCTTTCTTTTAACCTAATAATGCTTACTACGTGTTAATTTAATGTTTTTTTTTATAAGTTATAAGATCAAGTAGTTATATATTATTTAATAAAGTCTTTCACTTTAAAGACAATTGAAGCATATGTCGGTTCCATTCACACATTTGATTTTTATATTAAATTAGCATTTAAATCGTTAAATAAAAAAATTAAGAACCACACTAGATGCCCACTACTCCACCAGGGTTTCACTTTTCACAACGTAAAATCTAATGTGAACTTAGTCTTAATTATTAAATAAAGAAATAGAGTATGGAACCATGCATGCATCCAGACCGGTCTAATCATTTTCGTGGCTTCAAACAAAAATTTAAATGATACCCCTTATAAATAGATATCTATATTCAAAATAAACAAAACAATAAATGAACAACAAAAAACTTACATAAGTAATATATAATGTCATAACTAAAAACCTTACAAGTCAATAACATTGATTAATCGTTATTAGTCCGAAGTATGTATAATAATTTTTTTTTAAAATGGACTTCTATGATTAATGGATAATGGGCGGTTTCTCGTGTTGACCTTGTTTAGGACCGTTCATGATTAAATTTTTCATCGCTTATATAAAATATATATTCACACGTTAGAGAACTGAAGCTATATTATAATGGCAAAATTATTATATGGTTGTTATATTGTGTTAACAAAAGAATTTGTTAGGTTGGAATATGTTGAAAAAAATCAAATAGAACTGAATTTGTTGATTTTTAACGCTAGTAATTAATGTGTTACAACAAAGGGACTAAAAATTAAAATCTCCGAGTCCAAAAGATACCTAACTATAAAATGTGATCAATTAAGTTACCGGTTATAATATCTTCTCAACCTTATGACTAAATTAAGAAAGTTAGAAAATTGACATTTCATACATTGTTATTAGTCTTATGTAAATTGTAAAAGTTTGGTGCAACAAAAGTAAGTTTGAAAAGGATGAAAGGTAACTTGATCATTAATTACTAATTTGTGAGATCTCCACTAATCCAATTGTATGTTGACTTGGCTAGCTACTTCACATCGTCCACGCTTTTTATGCTTTTCTTATTTATTTTTATATATGTATGTAGTGTGTAAATACATATGTATGTATGTGTAAATACATATATGTGTGTGTGTCAAGTTTTATTTATAAAAATTATCATTTTATATGTGTGGAAAAATCTAATACTAATTATCATTTTATAAAAATTATCATTATATATATGTGTGTGTGTCAAGTTTTATTTATAAAATTATCATTTTATATGTGAGGAAAAATCTAATACTAATTATCATTTTATAAAAATTATCATTATATGTGTGTGTCAAGTTTTATTTATAAAAATTATCGTTTTATATATGAGGAAAAATCTAATACTAATTACTTGTTTCAGTATTTATTGTGTAGGTCAACAATTACCGTTGGACCTCTTATTTATTAGGAAGAATTTCATATATGTCCTTCTAAAACTTCAAAATATCATATATACACAACTCAAAAAAAGAATTTCACATATATCCCTCTTAAACTTCATAATATCGTATTTAATTACCCAATTTAAAACTTTAATATCGTATATATCCTTTAAACCATTTAAATATATCAAATATACTCAAATTATTTATTTATTCTTTTTTAATTAAGAATCCAATCAATTTTTAAAAAAAATCCTAAAAATTATTGTTATTTTGTAAATGACATGTATACCCTTTTTTTCCAATGAGCTTTGTTGCATCGATCATAAGCAGCACAAAGAAGATGAAAGATCACGACTCTCATATGCTCTATTCTTTGCATCAGGCATAAGCATCACACGGAAGCACAGATCGTCTTCAACATCCCACACGAATCACACTACAATGAATTGGATTTTATTATTTTTATTTTTGATAAAAATAAAATAAATAAGATGTTTCAAAAAAATTAATTTAGGTAAGGTTAAATTAGGCAGTAATCAAAAGCATTGAAATGATTTTTTTTTCATAGAAATTAAAATTGGAAGCGTTTAATTTTAGTTATATATTTAATCATAAAAATATTTAATAGTTTAGCTATATTAGAAATATTTAGAGGGAAAATCGAAACTTAGATGCATTAAGATTAGTTCAATATAAAAAATATAAAAAATGTGTGCTCGATTTAAATTTAAACGCATTAACATTAAACACGTAAAAACATAAAATTCTAAAAAGAAGCTAGTTTTATTTAAATAATAATACAATAAGATCAATTAATTTTTTTATAAATAAGAAAAACCCAAAATATGTTATATAAATCCAGTTTATAAAAATAAACAAACACTAACCTTTAAATATACTATTTCACGTAAAATTACAAATTTTTATTTCTCAATGTTAGTTGGATATCATTATATATATATATAAACATGAATCCTCAAATTACAAATCATGGATTATATTTGATTTTTTTATACCGCGAAAATACCATATTTGTAAGATAAAAAAAATTATATGTTTTAATTAAAAATAAATATCAAAATATTAACTCTTTTATCTTAAAAGTAAATTTAGATTAGTAGTAGAATATTTAAAACATTTCTTTTTTTTAATTATATGAATTAAATATAAAAATATTTGAATTAGATTTCATATTCTAATAATAACAAATTAAAAATCTAATCATAGAAAAAATTGCGGGAAATCTAAAATTTAGAAAGACGAGGAAATGACACGTGAAATAAGAGGGTTTTTTTTATTAATATATATATACATAACTAGTTTATAAAACCATGTGTTAAGTAAAGAATTTTTAATAAATAATTTGTTACAATGCTGTGTTTGTTTCTACGATCGTTTTCTTACAATAATTAATTTTAGCACGTGTTAAATATCATATTAAAAGTATAAGAATTATAAATTAATTTTGGTCTTTAATAGTGTATTGTTAGCTTAAAATTTAATGGAAATATAGCTAAAATGTTTCTCAGTAAGAAATTTGTAAATAAAAATGTTACACTACAAGTAATACAAATTAAGGTGCTGTTTGATTGCATAAGAGGTTAATTGTCTGATGTCTGATTCCATTTCTGATTGATGAGAGGTGGTCCTGATAAGATACTAAGATCTGATAAGAGAATTCAATAAGTTTTTATAAATTATCTGATTCTGTTATTTTTATTAATTTTACATATTAATTCTCAAAACCAAACTAATATCATTGATTAAAGTCAAATATCAAGTAAGAATAATATCATTGAATCAAAGTGATCTATGTAAACATTTAATATCATTTAGGATAGGGTAGGGTAGGGGTACGGTGGGTGTGGTAAGGTATGGGGTAAATGTAAGGGTGCGTGGGATGGGGTGGGGTAGGGTAGGGGGTTTAGGATAGGGGTAAGGTGGGTGAGGTAAGGTATGAGGTAAATGTATGGGTGGGGTGAGGTGGGGTAGGAGGACTGGGAGAGACGTGTATTTTTTTTGGTGTGATAAGTGGTGATAAGTAGCATATCAAAGTCTTATCATGATGAGACATGATAAGAGAATTTTGACTTTTATGTCTTCTGCATATCAAACGCACTTATCAGTATTTCCTCTTATCGAATAAGAGGTTACCTCTGATAAGAGCCTGATGAGTGGCTATCAAACACCCCCTAAATTATTAACTTTCATTATTATATACACACAACGTTATTGTTGGTAGTATTTTACAAGTTTAGAAGGCAAAACAAACCATTCAAAACCTATTTATTTGATAATTGTAATAGCAAATTATATAAACTAGATCAAACACTAAACTTCCAACGATCACTTTTATAATAGCTAGTGTCGAATTATTAAATTTCAGAGTGTTACAGTACTCTGCAAAACATAAAATTGAACCACTATTAATATGTAGCTTCCCCTAGATAGAAAATGGGATAACAAAAAAGAAAGGATGATAGAATAGATTTATATGTTCAACAAAATCATAGACTAACAAATATTTTGAGTAATTAATTAAGTTTTTTTTTTTTAATTTTGATTTCTGGAAAGTTCATTGATGATGAATTCAAGTATATATAATTATTATATATACTGTTGCATGTAATCAGTTATTATTGCCATGCATGTGTGTCTGTATATATATACAAAGAATATAATCTAAGTATCACCTATTACGCAGCGTACCAGAAAGTACCTTTTTTTAAAAAAATTATAAATTTTTTTTTCGTAAACATGTTTTAATTAACATTACGAAGACCAAAATTTCACATACATTCACATCTCCTAGCTTCTAAAAATGATGTGAACGTACAGTTACCTAAATTTGCATATATATGAACATACATTTATATGATGCATAATTTCGTATACTTAGAATGTGTGAATGTGCGTGAAACTTACATACCATCTGTGTAATGTTAATTAAAACATGTTTGTAAAAAATTACTTTTAATAGTGGTACCTTCTGGTGCGCTGCATTATAAGTGGTACTCACTTGAACCTAATTCTATATAAACGTGTGTGTGTGTGTCAACAACACCAACGGCCAACTCTCGGATCAGTCACACCCACTTCCAACTGTGTTTTATTTAGCCATTACACATATATAGTTATATACTAACACTAGCTACCAACCAAACTTCCAAATTAATTAAAACCGCTAATTAACATTCTATCTATTAATTTATAATTAACCTTGCTAATTAATTAATCAAGTCAACATAACACCACTATCAGAAAATATTATATTCATCAATTAACAACCCTCCACCTATATATATAAACTAGATCTAGCTAGCTCCTTTTTTTTTTTTCTTTTTTTTTTTTTTGTAGAATTAGTCATTTATGTTGTGTTTTTTCTTAATTAATTTGTATAGTAATTATACATAAATCACGTACCATCCCTTCCAAATTAGAACCGACAACTTTGTATTTAAAATGTAGTTATAAATTAAATAAACCTAGCTAGCTAGCTACCTCTTTTATAATCGGATATGATAGGGTTCACCATTTCAAAATAACACCAATTAATAGCCCCCACCTATATATACTAGCTACCTTTGATGAACAATGACTTACCCCATGTCAACAACGGTTTCGTTTATGAGTTCATTGATTTTTTTGGTTTGATTTCTTCAGTTTGAAATTTTTTTGTCCTAAACCAAAAACCAAGTCAAACCAAATTCAAAGCTACATAAACCAAATTCGAATTCGGTTTGGTTTATGGTTTGGTTTGGTTTATAAACCAAATATTAAACAACAAAACTTTCAAGCATCTTTAATTGCCAAATACAATCCCGAAATATAAAGTTAACATACATCAAATGCTTTACGTCAAAAGACATTAACCCTAAAAATATCATGTTTCCAAATAGCCTAACATTCAAGCTTCATATTTTTTTCTTCTTCAATCATTTGCTCCCAACGATCATTCATGACTTCACGGCTTCGCGCATCATTTTCACACACACACACACACACACACACATATATATATATATGTATATATATTGATAGAGGGAGGTTCAATTGAGAACTTTTGTGCATCGAGGCACAAAAGAACCTCCACTGACTCTTGGATGAAAAGAATGTGTGGGTTAGATCAAATGACAAAAGGGTAATTAAATAGAAGGTTTTATGCATCAAGTGCACATAATGAAATTCGCGGAGGGGTAAAACATGAATTATGTAATCCTTATTTAATTATTACACTTCCAAAATTAACAAAAATAATACAAATTAAAAATACATCAATATACATGCATATCGTCATCTCTTCATTCATATCGTTCATCTCTTCCAAAAATAAATCATGCGTATCGTTCATCTCTTACAAAATCAAAATACATCAAAATATAAACATGAATCGTTCATACAAACATAAATTATGCATATCGTTCATTTATTTCCAAAATCAATAGGGGGCTAAGAGAGAGGAGAGCAAGAGATAGAGAGAAATAGAGAGTGGTTTTAGGAAAGAAGTTAATGGTGATTTTCATACGAAATTTAGCTATTAATTATCTTAAAAACATTTAAATTCAAAAATAATTTTTCATACATTTAATATCCCCTAAATGCCCTTTGTGCACCCTTGGTGGGTAGTCCGATGCACAAAAGTTCTCAATGGTGTCTCGATGCAAAAAAGTTCTCAATCGAGCCTATATATATATATATATATATATATATATATATATATATATATATATATATAAAATATGGTTCGAGAAACTACCACCATTATACAGCGCATCAGAAGGTACCACCTATAAAAAAACTTTTTAAATTTTTCTTTTCATAAACATGTTTTAATTAACATTATGAAGATCATATGTAAATTTCACATACATTCACATCTCCTAGCTCCTAAAAAATGATGTGAACACACTCTTATATAATTTTGAATAGGGCAAATTACCAAAAAAGGTAATATAAAATTCAGAAATTGCCAATAAGGATAATGTAAAATTTTTTAGCCCAAGAAAGGTAACATAAAATTCAAATTTGACATAAAAGGGTATTGATGACAAATTAAGAAGGTAAATTTTTAATTTTATGCTCCCTTTTTTGGTAAGCGAATAATATTTGATTATCTTTCTTGACCTAAAATTTGAATTTCATGTTCTTTCTCGGCCAAAATAGAATTTTATATTACTTTTCTTGGCAAAAAAATTTTTACAATACCTTTATTGTCAAATTTTGTATTTTATATTACCTTTCTTGGTAATTTTCCCTTTTGAATATATGTGAACACGCATTTATGTGATGCGTGTTTTCATGCACCTAGAGTGTTCGGATTTGCGTGAAATTCATGTATGATATGTGTAATGTTGATTAAAACATGTTAATGAAAAAAATTTCAAAAAAAATACTTTGAAGGGTGGTACCTTCTGGTGCGCTGCATAATGGGTGGTACTCACTTGAACCTAAATCTATATATATATTCGATAATTCGGTTTGATTTGGTTTGCTATCGGCTAGACCGTAAACCAATCTAAAAACCGAGTATTATAATCGGTTTGGTCCGAAACCAAACCAAAAACCAAAATTTAAATTTGGTTTGGTTTTAATCGGATTCGGTTTGGTTTGGTTTTCGGTTTTCTTGGTGTTGGACCAAATACTGCCCATCCCTAATAACCTAGGTGGAATAATAACCTACGTTGATTAAATTTTTAATTGTAATTTTATTCCAGGTAGGTTATTAACCGGTCCACGTAGGATTAATAACTGGTTTCAATTGGTTACTCATTGATAAAACCTTGATTTACTGATTTTTAGCTCGTTTGTAGTTTTCTATGCAACGAAAAATGATTTGGGTTTTTTTTTTGCACAATTATCCCTTTTTATAATACACAAACTTTATTAATTTAAATGACTGCCACATGTCCACATCCATATATAGGTAAAATAAAAACATGCATGATAGAAATTGTAAATATAATTGCACGTGTATTTCATATATATCGTGTTGTGTAAAAGTCATCTTCATTTATTAATACATTGGCGTGCATCTGAATCTTAATAATTTCAAAATTCATTACTATTTTGTTAAACCTTTCAGATTTTGATCACTAAATCGTTAAACTTAATTGATCATCTGTTAAGGGGCTGTTTGATTACATTTTTCATTAAGTGTTGTCTAGATTTAGAGAGCTGTCTGGATTAAGTAATGATGACTAGAGAATTTTTATTGGAAAAAATAAAAGGGGGTTATATTGGAAAATAAATGGTCTGAATGAGGAACACATAGGGTCTCTTGGCTTATTAATTGGGCTGACCAAATTTGAGTTCTGATTTTAATAAGTCATTATCAAACAAAGCTTATTTCAAATGGACTGACCAGATTTTTTTAGATTAAGCCTAATAAGTTGTTATCAAACAGCCCCTAAGTCTTATAAATGATCATTTTATTCTTTATATTGTTCTCCGTTCGGTCCTCTGGTTTCAAAATAATTCCATTAATGATAGGTTTAACAAATATTATATTTTTTTTAGCTAATTACCTTTTTTATAAATAAAATATTACAGTTTTATAAACAATTGTCTACTTTTTAGTCTTCTAGATTTTTTTTTGTTTACACTTGATTGTGAAATTTTGATTATAAAAAAGTGTGAAAAGTTTTCTTTAAAACGTTAAAAATCATTCAATTTGTTCAAGCTTAAAAGCATGAAGATTTGTTTAGACTGGTCACATTTTTAAAAATGTAATAAATTAATTAATTTGTTCACACGTAAACCGTAAAGTTTTATAGAACTTGATCACATTTAAAATGTAAAGGTTATTGATTTAATTCACCTTTTAAACCATAAAGATTTAGATAAACATCAAGAACATTATATAGTAGTTTGTATTTGCAAGCATATAAAATTATAAATTCATATGCTTTGTTATGTGTGAAAATCTGAACATTTTGTTGTAGTGTTAGATTATTGAATTTCACAATGCATATAAACTAAGTAGAGTGTTTGTAAAACATTTAATATTTGTTAAGAAAATAATTTTATTTATAAGATATTATTTTTGCAGAGAAAACAATTTTATTTATATAGAATTTTTTTATTATAAAACAATAGTGTATTTTTAAAGAAAAAAATTTATAAAATGTAAATGAATGAAAAAAAATGTAATATTTACTAAAAGGGACCATCAATGAATTAATTTGAAACTAAAAGGACTAAAAGCAGCAAAATACAAACGTCAAAATGATAATATATAAAATTTCATGGATAGTCAGTTAAGTTTAATGGATAATCTATCTCTATCTATTCTATTATAAGAGTAACTAGAGTGCCACTTGGCGCTTAACTACGCTGCCACTTGGCGAAGCTTGTATTTGACACGTGTACTTCGAGTTATTTGCCTAAACATTGTGTTTTCAAATTTTATTTACCAAAGAGAAAATTACTGATTTGGTCCCTGTGGTTTGTCCATTGTTGCTGGTTTGGTCCTTTAAGATCAAAAATTACTCCGTTGGTCCTTATGATTGTAATTTTGTTTCATGGAAGGTCCTTTTGAGAAACGGCCGTTAAGTGTCAAGGTTAGTGAATGAGCATTTTAGTCTTTTACCTTCTCTCTCTCCTCTCCCTTCTTTCTATTAAATAATCTAGCCTATTTCTCTATCTTCTTCATTTCTCATTCTCACCATTTTCTTCATTTTCTCCTTCTCCATCATTTTCTTCTTCTTCCTTCTTCATTTAACATAAAACTTACAAAGCTTCCACGGCAAGAAGAAATAGCAAATGAGAAAGCGCATCCTCCTGACTTAATTCTCGTTCCATAACAAATTCTTTTGATGAAGATCCATTTAACATTCTCGAAACTGAGGTCTGAAGCACCCTGCAATCCATTTGCAACACTGTCAAAAGCTTTTTCAAAAGTCAACTTTACAAAGTAAAAGTTTCATCCCAGATTTCATCCATTTGCAACACTATCTATATCAATCAATTTACTGAAAAGAGAGCTGCGAAAGAACGATCTCTGATGATTCTGCTCTTTGAACCTATTTTCGAAATGCATCAATATTATACTTTTCAGATGACCGGGCTCATCAACCCACCCTCCAACCAACAACCCTCTAATGATCTGTTTCCTCACTAGGTAATGGCAGGTGACATGATGTACAGATGCATATATTTTGTCATTAATGATAAGAATAATCAACAAGAGAAACAATGATCTTTAACTCAACAGTCAATGCAATCTAAGTACGGCAGTTTTTATGAGGGCAAAGCATTGTGTTGATCAGATGGAAAAAAAGGAAGAAGGAAGAAGAAGAAAATGATGGAGAAGGAGAAAATGAAGAAAATGGTGAGAAAGAGAAATGAAGAAGATGAAGAAACAGGCTAGATTATTTAATAGAAAGAAGGGAGAGGAGAGAGAGAAGGTAAAAGACTAAAATGCCCATTTACTAACCTTGACACTTAACGGCCGTTTCTCAAAAGGACCTTCCATGAAACAAAATTACAATCATAAGGACCAACGGAGTAATTTTTGATCTTAAAGGACCAAACCAGCAACAATGGACAAACCACAGGGACCAAATCAGTAATTTTCTCTTTACCAAAAGATAGTAGTTTCAAATTTAATTACTAAAAGATAGTAGTTTTGAATTTAGTTACTAAAAATATGATGGTTTTATCATTTGTTAGTTAATTTTTTTTTTACCCAAAAATAATCTATTCTTTCTTTCTTACTTTTTTTTTAACTTTTATAAATAAAACCAACATTCATAAAAAAGTTTAATAACGATATCAATAAATAATAATCATTTATAAAATATTGATTATATAAAATGAAACGATATAAAATATCATTTTTATAAATTGTTACGAAACTTTATAACTCAAACTCAAATATTATATACTAATAAATAATAAAACAATCGATACAATAAGTTCAAAAAGTAAAAATTCCAACATTGTCATAAACATTTAAAATAAATAATATCCACATTAGTATTTAACAAAATACCGATCACAAGTATCAAAAACATATTCGATCAATCAATTTAAACTAAAAAAACCAAAATATTAAATGAAGCACAAGCCTTCTTCCGGTCAAAATAAATATTCGTCTTCATATTGAATTACATGCAACCTATTATGAAGACAAATATTCATTTTGACCGGAAGAAAACTTGTATTTTATTTAATATTTTGATTTTTTTTATTTTAAATTGATTGATCGAATATGTTTTTGGTACTTGTGATCAATATTTTGTTAAAGACTCATGTGGATATTATTTATCTTTAATGTTCATTACTATGTCGTAAATTAATTTGGAAATTAATTTTTTACCTTTTGAACTTATTGTATCGATTGTTTTATTATTTATTAATATATAATATTTCAGTTTGAGTTATAAAGTTTCGTAACAATTTATAAAAATGATATTTCATATCATTTCATTTTATAAAATCAATATTTTATAAATGATTATTATTTATTGATATCGTTACTAAACTTTTTTTATGAATGTTGGTTTTATTTATAAAAGTAAAAAAAAAAAAAAAAGTAAGAAAGAAGATATTATTTTTGGGTAAAAAAAATTAACTAACAAATGATAAACCCATCATATTTTAGTAATTAAATTCAAAACTATCATCTTTTAGTAATTAAATTTGAAACTACTATCTTTTGGTAAATAAAATTTAAAAACACAATGCTTAGGCAAATAACTCCGTGTACTTTATAACTTTTTTTGTTTAAATAATTAATTACAAGTCATTTATAGTTACCATGTTATAGGATTCTATAACAACCTTGGTTTGATAGAATCATTTTTCAATGGTTGATATACGAGACTTGTAAAATGAAAATTCTAATTTCTAAGGATTGTCATTAATTATTAATAAAGCTAAGATTTATTGTATCTCAATCATGTATTGCCATTAGTTATAAATAACACTAAGAATCTTACTATGATTTTTTTCATTCATTATTTGGAGATTTCTTAAATTATTTTAATAATTTTTTTCATTCTATAATCTATAATGATTAAACAAAATTTTAGTCATGTTTCATTTATAATATTCATAGTTTGTACCGTTTATTGAGTTCTATAATTATTTTAAAAATGTTAATTTTTTAAAAAGGTTATTATTCAAAACAGATCCGTATATTATACGGGTAATAAACTAGTTTTTACAATCAAATAGAAACAAGCTTTGGAAGGACTGGAACCAAAAAAAACCCACAAATCACAGGACAAAAAATGTACTTTACTTTCTAAAAAACAATTGTTCTTTTTGAATAAATATAAATTCAAAATGTTATTACAAATTTATAAAATAATGATAACAAATACTAATATTTGACCTGGATAGATAAAATATTCAAACGATTTAAATTATGAAATTTGAGACATGATATGTAAATAAATAGAATTTATTGATTGAATTATAACAAAGAGTTTGGATTATAACGATGATTTAAAGAACTTTAACAACGTATATAGATAAAATTGCAGATTTGCAGACCTAAAAGTTTGTTACGGATTAGAATAGTTGTCATATGACGATAATGAGATGTTATAATGGGACACTAAAAAATTCTGAACTAGTTTATTTATCTACGTATTACGTGAATATTTTTAAATATATAATTGTTTATATAATATATATGCTATTGTTTAATTTTTAAACAATGTATATAACATAATTTGATTTGAATTTAAATTATCATATTTGAGCTGAATAGATATTATGTTAAATTTGGATAAGTATGGTTGTTATATGTAAAAACTATTATTGTCATGTGTCAATTACTGATGATGACATGCTATCATAAGAAATGTGTATAATTACATATTTATTAGTATTTATAGATTATTTAAGAATATAAATTTATGAACATGTATCCTTTTACAGGTAGTAGTTGTCATGATGTATATAGGATACAGAGTCATGTCTAAACTTGACTACTTTGTATTAACACCCATTATTTAAAAAGAAAAAAGAAAAAAGTCACTAATTGACAATTAAATATGATTACAATTAATTCACATTACCTACCATCTTATATAATAATCACCATAGTGATCACAAAATCAAATCAATGTGAAAACTTGATCGTCAAAATATTCCCTATACATATTCAAAACACAAATATACTACTAATCATACTTAAAATACAAACCCACATTTTCTTTGTTTTGACTTTTGAGTTTTTCTAGCTCGATATTGAAATTCATATCTCGAGCTCGATCAGGACTAAATTTCTAAGGTCGAGCTCAACTTGTCTTGATAATTATATTTAAAAATATTTTAAAATTTATAGATTAGCGACTTAATGACTTGATTCAATAATGTTTGACTCAACACTGCAAATTATTCGATTTAATTATTTATATATCAATGGTAAAACTGTAAATAAAAAGACGCTCGATAAGGCTCCCATGTTGAAGTTATGTTCATGGTACAAAAACATTAAGGGTCTGTTTGTCACACAACTTGTAAAAGCTTATAGAATTTTAAGTTTATGGTTTTTAAGAAATCCAGTTATTTTTTATCCATAACCAGTGTTAGAATGATTTTTTTTTAATTTTATATTAAAACCATAAGGTCCTAAACCATAAATTATTTCAAGTAGCTTTTAGATGCAGATTGAGCTTATGAGAAATCAAATTATCAAAAAAACTTAATTAATTATGATTCTACTTTGGTTTATTTATTTATATGTACTTTTATGTCTTTTTATATTTACCAGCTCCAGCTTCAGTTAATTTATTAAAAACTTTTATTAATAAAAGTTGTAACTACGTCTCTAACTCCAGCTACTATAAGCTCCAACTCTAGCTAGTTTTTGCCAAACCCCCCAATAATGCTAATATTACATGATCCTATGAGTTTACACACATAAAATATTGAGTCTTCAATACACACATACACACACACACATATTCATATATATATATATATATATATATATATATATATATATATATATATATATATATATATATATATATATATATATATATATATATATATATATATATATATATAGATTTAGGTTCAAGTGAGTACCACCTCTAATGCAGCGCACCAGAAGGTACCACCCTTAAAAGTAATTTTTTTGAAATTTTTTTTCATGAACATGTTCTAATTAACATTACACAGATCATATGTGAATTTGACGCAAATCCGAACACTCTAAGTGCATGAAAACACACATCACATAAATGCATGTTCACATGTCTTCAAAATTATGTAAGTGTGTGTTCACATCATTTTTTAGGAGTTAGGAGATGTGAATGTATGTGAAATTTACATACGATCTTCATAATGTTAATTAAAACATGTTTATGAAAAAAAAAATTTAAAAAAGTTTTTTTAAAGGTGGTACCTTCTGGTGCGCTGCATTTGGGTGGTACTCTCTCGAACCATATTCTATATATATATATATATATATATATATATATATATATATATATATATATATATATATCTATCTGTGTGTGTATGTATGTAGTTATATTGTTAAAAGAATATCACTCAAAATCAAGAACATCTGAGGTAACCCTTAAGAAGCTTTTTTTTACAAATTTTTTATTCATAATCACATTCAAACTAACATCACACACGTGATATGTGAATTTCTGATACTCGATCTCACACTTTCTATGACTTTAATAATTATGTGAATGATTATGTCTATTTATGTAAATGGTTATTAAAGTAAATGATCATTCACAATATTCCTATGACTTTTTTTTTTTATAATTCACAAGACTTATTTTTTTTAAATATTAATGTATAAAGGTAATGGTCATTTTGAAGTCCTGTAATGTTGGCTTATATATATATATGTGAACATTTTTTTGTGAATGATCATTCACTCACTGATGCACTGGGTACACTAGATTTTTTATAGTACGCTATCAAACCTTATTTTTGACTAATTTTTTCAAATGGTTAGTTAAATAAAATGACTATAATTAAGTGAGACTTGGACTTAATAAATTAAAGGGATTAATTATGTCATGACCCTGGTTGTTGTTTTTTTTCTTTTACAGCAGAACCCACACATTCATCTAATTCTACTTTTAAATCTACACATTTGTCCACAATGAGACTCGAACTTTCAACCTTGGGGTCTCCTTTAAAACATTTGTACCATTAGGCTATGGCCTAGTTAATTAAAGGTTTAATTAACTAAACATATTAGCTTAACTAATATAGGGAAAGAATGAATTGAAAGAAACCAATTGTGATTTATCTTTTATAAATAAGAGATAATTTAGAGATTTGGGCGATTGATTAGTAGAGAATGGGAGGAAGAAAGAGAAAAAGACCATTAATTGCATTGTAATTATCTAGCAAGACGCTAGATAATAAACTTACAATGAATTTCTTCCAAGGGGTTAGAGCAATCAATTTAACCCATCATTCATTCATTCTTCTAGCCAAATTTTACTACTTAACCAAAGAAATCGTAGCCTTGAACTAACTCGAGTAAACGAGAAAGATCCACCGCAGAGCACACAAAAATTTTACTATTTTGGCACTCCATAAGGCTTTATAGGAGACAAAAACATCAATGTAAATAACCATCTCACATTCTCACTTATTGTTCTTCATTGATCAAAGTGTTTAAGGTAGTAGCATTCAATTGACATCGAGTATTGCTTGATATGTCGATCAACCACAACATGGTTTATTTAAACCATGGTTTCATCAAGGATTAAATTTGGGTTAATTATGTCAAAATGTAATCTATTGTCATTGTTTTTTTCAATTTGGGTAACATGCTAATTTTTTTATTTAAGGTAACATACTTTCTATATTAGTATGTTACCCAAATTGAAAAAAATATGATAGTAAGTTACC
Organism: Centrapalus pauciflorus; assembly: GCA_020465985.1. Lineage (NCBI taxonomy): Eukaryota > Viridiplantae > Streptophyta > Magnoliopsida > Asterales > Asteraceae > Centrapalus > Centrapalus pauciflorus. The sequence goes on along the minus strand of JAANYP010009486.1, from coordinate 94,941 downwards.
TTTAGACGTAATTAACCTATTAAAATTTATTGTTATAGGTGTAATAATTACACATTATCTAAATTTGTATGCTTTTATTTGGTGGAGACTTGTTTTGGGACCAAGTATGGATTCTAACAATTTAAACATATATTAAAAATGAAGGTTTACGTGTTGGAGTTACGTACATTGTACAATACATTAGTTATACTTTTAATTGTACATCATCCTATGGGGTCACAGTGTCACACACATAGAGTACTAAAAGAATCAATAATAATAATAATAATAATAATAATAATAATAATAATATATATATATATATATATATATATATATATATATATATATATATATATATATATATATATATATATATATATAGAGATTGAGGTTCTATGGGGCACCATGATGCATTGTGAACCGGGGGAACCAAAAATGCACAATATATTAAATAAGGATGCAATAAGAGCATAATTGGAAGTTTAAACAATTATTTAGTTAGATTAAGATATTTAAAATATTCTATATTCAAATAACCGGATATATTATGGTAATTGCTAAAATTGTGGAGTTTTTAGTTAGGATAGATTGCATTTGTTTTGACTTTCTATCCATGCATGTCTTCATACGAATATATATATATATATATATATATATATATATATATATATATATATATATATATATATATATATATATATATATATGGTAATTGCTTAAAATGTGGAGTCTTTAGTTAGGATAGATTGAATTTTTGTTGACTTTCTATTCAAACATGGATGCATACGTTTTTCAACATGCACAATTAAAAAAAAATGAAATCAAAAAAACTACATGCATTATGCATCCCCAACTAGGATTTGCTAAAAACCTTCGAGTTAAAACCTTCACAAATATGCATTTGTGAAGTACAAACAACGTACGACCACTAAATCCTGAACTCGATGCACAATGAACTTCAAAGCAGATGCATACCGTAGCTTAATAAAAACATGCATCATTCGAATATGTTAATCAACTTACTAATGAAGACAAACATAACTAGGGCATAAAAAACCCTCAAATATGAAATACGGAATCACATTGTAAAACAAACACTTCTATGAACATGAAATATGCAACATTCACTTCCATTTACCAAGATAATCGAAGTAGCAAACGAGAAAAAAAAAAGTGCTCGGACCTGTGCAGCGGCTTTCCCCTTTTCTTCGAAAACCCTTTAACCGTATGCATTTTATTTGTGTACTTGAAAAACAAAACTTAATCTACTTGATTATGCACGAGCGATTCTCGGGATATAGATGGATTGAGGGATATTGAGCGAAATCCGGAGCAGAGAGCAAGTATGGAAAATGGCTAAAATCGCGGGACTGAGATGTTGGAGAGGAGAATATTTTCTGAATTCAAGCATCTTCCGATTTTGCCCTTACGTGCGCCAAAAGTTATGCACCCGTGCACCCATTTTCAAGTTAATTACCCTTTTGCCACTACAATCTGTACCATTAAAATTCAAGATCTAACGTTGCATACAGGTTCCCAAAGTGCACAATGCATACAGGTGCCCCATAGAACCTGACCCTATATATATATAGTATTATTATTTAAATTAATTAAAATATCTTAAAGTTATTTAACTAATTAGATTAATTGAATAAAATGACTATAATCAATTAAAATTTGATCTTAGTTGACTAAAAGGATTAATTATGCCTTAATCCTAATTAATAGTTTAGTTACTTAAACTTGTGTGCTTAAAATTACTAAAGGGGAACATTAAATTAAAAGAAGCTTTATCTTTATCTTTTAAAGAGACAAGTTAGAGATTAGTATTAAGGCTTTAAAAACCCTAATTAATGGTTTTTTCTTTCTTGCCCGATTAGTAGAAGAAAGTGATAAAGACCATTAATTGTATTTAATTCTCTAGTAGAAGTAATAATCATCACATTTAAGCTTTGTTTGTTTGCATTAAAACCTTTTAAAATAAGTTTGAAATTTGAATTTTAGAGTTAAGCTTAATTTAGATTTTTTATGTGCATTTAGAATTAAAAGGTTGGTACATATGAAATTCTTTTTTAAATTTAAGAGAAGAAGAGTAGTCTGCAATAAAATTAAGAGTATCTAATTTCAGATGTTAAGATCGCCTCTAAATTTAAAACGTAAATTTTAGATTCTAAACATTTAGCCTTCTAAGAAGTAATAACACTTTAATGTTATTCATTGATCGGAGTGTTTGATGAGCTGACATTAAAATCCCGTCAAGGATAGCATGTTGTGTGTGTTTCAATCGTAGAAGTGATTTTTTACTTTAATCACTTGTTTCATCAAAGATTAAACCCTCTAGTTAAAGGTATAATGTTCTTAATCCTTTTCTGTTTGGAATCACGTGAACATTTTTGAACTTTTTCTTTCCACTACCATCAGATTCTTATTTTTAAATAATTTTGAATAAAGTTTTGAACTTATTTCCCATTACGTTTTCTCATATAATTTTGGGTTATCGTTGAAAATATTTAATCAACTTTTCTTATTTTCTCAATTAAGTTGTTAAACTTTTTTTTTTATTTGTTTAAGTTTCTAAACTATGTTTTTTTTTATTTGAAAGTATATATTTTTTAAGTGACTACCAAATTAGACAGTAAAATACAAATGATAAAAAAAATTTAGAAACTTAATAGCTAAAATATGGTAAGATAGTGATTTTTTTTCAACATTAATCATTTAATCAAGATAAAAAAAAATATTGAGGTTACTTGTTTGGTAACCGTTCAAGGAATAAACATTCCATTATCATGATATATCCTTTTTATTCATTCACACCTACCATATCGACCATACTAAACTCAACCGACTCTAACTATACCTTATCCACCACACCCTACTTTACCCCCACCCTACCCTACCCCACCATCATACTAAACTTATCACATCTCTTCCCACCCTTTTATTACACATACCCTATTGTACCCCACCCACCCTACCTACCTACCCGCCCTTCCCATCCATAGGCCTGACACCTTACCCCACCACCAATTTATCCACCCATTAAATTTATCATATTTATTCTCACTCTTATATTATACTCATCGTATCCCACACCACCTCACTTCACTTACCCACTCACCTTAGCCTACCACCAATGTAGTCACCCACTAAACTTATCACATCTCTTTCCACTCTTTATATACTCATCATACCATACCTTATCCATACCCTACCTTACCACTAATCTACTCACCTATTAAACCTATTAAATCTATTCCTATCTTTACTTTACACGCATCCACCTTACTTAATATTCATCATATTATATCATATCACAACACTGATTTTAAACCCATCCTACTTAATCCAACCTTACCGATGTCACCTAGCCCACCTTAACCCACCACATCAGATTCTATTTTGCTTATGTAGTAAACATTAATATTTAATGATATCATTTTAAGACATCTTTTGTATGAATATAAAAAGAAAACAATTTGTTTTATCAAGAAAAAAGTTTGTTTTAATATGAAAAAAATAAAAAAAGAACATACTTTAAAAATATTTTTATAATTAAAAAAATTGAAAAAAGTATTAATAATATATTTTGGTAATATGTCGTAATCATACTACAATTCCTATAACAAATTTATAAACAAAATAGAAAACAACCAAGGAATTGAATCTGAATTTCAATCTTTTACTGTCAACCAAACAAACTACAGTATTTGGATTCAAAATAATTTCATTCATTCTAGAATTCCATTTCTTGACAGATTTCATTTCTGGAGTAAACATTTTGCGAACCAAACGTTGGCTAAGTGACTTACGAGTAACGTGTTTAGTACTTCAATTCGATAGTACCAACAATAAATAAATGTAGATGATGATAATAATAATAATAAAACGCAAAAATAAATTTCAAATTATTTCAAAATGCCACCATAAATAGATGACAACAAAAACTTGTCAAATCATGTGAAAAACATGTCCCATCACCATTTTAGTCTGTTAGGCTGGAGGGAGTCATTCCCAACTTTCACGTCTACGTTCCATCCCATATCAAATTTTCTCCATGCTCTCGTTTAATTTCAAAAATACCTAAAATAAAGAAAATACGTTCTCCGAACCATTTAAAAATATGGATCAATTACTAAAATTAGTAACAACTTTTTGATTTTTTTATTATTTATAGCAACAATATTCATTTTTTATCACTAATAGTATCAACTTTTGTATTTCATATGCATAATATTAATTTTTGTATTTTGTATCCTTAATAGCATTAACTTTTATGTTCGTTTTATCATTTATAACAACAATTTTTTTAAGTTTTGCTATAAATAATAAAAAATGTAAAATTTGATGCTATTAATGATAAAAAATAAATAATGTTGCTAAAAATGCATAAAGTTATTTCTATTTTTAGCAATTAATATTAATATATATATATATTTCTATGTCTCCTCTTCTTACCTCGCGGTCACCACACCACACCACAACAAGATACTTCTGGGGAGGTGCAACTTAATGGAGAGTTGGAGGGACGGGTGTTTGGCTTCAAGGCTACATGCAACCTCGGCACCCTGAATCCTGCCCGTACCACTTACTACTCCTTTTTTCCTTATAAACAAGTTTATTTACCATATTAACAAGTGACCCCTAAGTAGGCATAACAATGAAACGTGATGAGGATCTTATTTCTCATGCTCATCCTCGCTTCTTAATCATCATCCCCATCCCCATCGGAGAATGAGTTTATATCTCCATCTCTCTCCCAGTCGGGGATCCCCATCGGGGAATCAGTTTTTTCAAACTCCTCAAAAATAATTAGGTCTAAAATATATATAATAGTGTAATAAATAAAGATACGTAAATAAACTTTAAAACAAAACATTTCAAACATATTTGAGTTATTTACATATATAATTTATAATACAACAAAATAAAAAAAAAATGTATGCAAATGTTTTATAAAACCAATAAGAAAGAAATAGGATATAGTATTTTAAACCATAGGAAAGTCATGTACATACATTATATAAAACGTAACAAATAACTTACATTGTAAAGTTAAATATACATAATAATTTATATTAAAACATATAATATAATCAGGATCGGGTTCGGGGCCGGGAATTAAAGTGTCTCCATCCCCATTATTTTAAACCCGTCCCCATCCCCGGTTGAATCGGGGTTGAGTTACGGGTTCCCCATAAGGGATGAGTTTTTTTGCCAAGCCAAACCTAATAATATACATGATATATGTAAAACAAATTTCAGTTACCATATCTATATAATTAAAAAAGGGTGTTGATAACTTGATACTATAAATTAAAGCCTAAACCCTTTGTAAATGAGAGATAGGTAAAGATTAATGTTAAGGCTTGATCAATTGGCTATGATGATCGCTCGTTATGTTGATCAACCGCTTTAGCCATTTGTTTCATCAATTATTGAACCTTGTGGTTAAATGTATAGTTATTTTCGTTTGGTTAATCTAGGAGATACGATTGTATCATGGTTTTTAAATCTTTTGAATAAAGTTTTTAATTTATTATTTTTTTGTTATGCTTTTCTTATAATCATTATATTGAATATTGATTTCCAACTTCACGGGCAGAGTAGTTTAATACTCAAGCTCTATAGTTTTGTCAAACTACTTTATTACTTCCAACTCGAGTTTAACATATAGTCGACTCCGACTACTTTTCGAGTCCATCTTTAGTAGCTTATAAATTTATTCGTCTTGATGACATCCCTAATTGAATAACCCTGTATAGCGTATCCAAATCGGATATCCGAATTTCAGATATCCGAAATTTCGGATAATGATGTTTGCAATGCGAATCCGAATATCCGAAAATTCATGTTTTTTTTAAAATTAAATCAAATATTTGAATATCTAAAATACAAATTTAAATATCCAAATAAATATTAAAGATAAATATATCATAAACTAAATATATCCGGAATTATTTTACTTAAAACGACTAAAAAAACAATTAAAAAGACAAAAATATATAAAATATTAGTTAATAAATCTATAATATCAAGATAAAACTAAAAATATACATTAAAATAATAACAAACAATTAATATTATGTAAATAATCAATACTAATGTCGTTCGCTTACTTTAATCTAAAACAAGACGCCGGACAACTTCCTGTCAATGGAGAAATCATTTGCCGGTCTTCGTCTTGGAGGAACTTTCCCCAAAACCCATTAACGATATCTCAACTATCGCTAATAACACAATCATTAATCTTGTGTAGTAAAAATAAGAAAGAGGGAAAAGATATGATGTAGCAGGCAGATTTCAATAGAAGCAACAACATTTCATATTCCAAAAGCTTGTTACATGTCCACTGGTTATAGCTTAATTAGACATTCAATGTCTTTGCAACTCTTACTATGTGATATAAATAACTACTCCTATAAAAGAAATTAACCGTTTTCTACTAAGATCTTTTGACCTTACAAATGATTATAGATGAAATCTCGATCTTGACAACATTACATACAATTATTTATAAATTATCAAATCAAATGGTTTTGTCAGGAATATATGCTACATTTCAATGCATCAGACGTTATAATGAATACTACTCGATCGGTCATTTAAATTTATAAACTAAAATTATAAATAAAAAACATTAGAATGTAAATTTATATTTTCGGTGTAATGAATTGAAAGAGAAGGAAAAAAGACATAAGATATATGTACATACCATGTGTTGATCATCATTAATGATATGGTTTTTGGAAGGGTATGGGTTTGCGTGAGGAGATAAAATATGTTACAAGGCATGGCATGGTGACGAATCAAAGGCATCCTCATCCCCTTTTTCATTTAGATGTACATTAAACAAGTGACAACTCAATTCTTCTCCCTTTTCAATCCTCCTTTTTATTCTCATCAACTTCTTTTGTCTTGTTATATATGCTCCATCATTTCATTCACCCTTTTTTTAATTAATTAATTATTCATTGGATGACTTAGTATGCATTAATTAGGTCTGTGTATCATTTTTAAAACTTATGTTTCAATACGAACGATGGACAAATTGTCAAGAAACCTAAAGAAACAGAATGAGATTGAACCCACTCCTAGGATATCGGGGTGTGATTCTTTCCATGTATTTGGGAATGATATAGATCAAACACACATGTATTCTTATCATTCAATTTTTTTTAATAAATCGAATCAAACAATATTTTCTTAATTAATATGTACTTCAATGCTACCATTTAATTAATACTTTCCATCTTTTTCTTTAATTTCTATCCCAATTTGATCACATGGACGCATGCTACATGTTCATATGAGATGTTGGTTAGTCTCAACTTTTCAATTTGGACTTTTTTAATATGTTTGACTCTTCATACTATATATTATACTATCTTTTGATTTTAAGATCTCAGGGTCAACATATATTTGGTAAGCATTTTATTGCTCACAATATAATATTATGTAAATTAAGCAACATAATATTGACTTGAACTATTGCAAATTAGAATTAATTTTTATGATATAATAATTAATAACTAGTGTATATAGTCACATCTTAAATTCATGTACAAGTGAATAATATGTGTTTGGTATGTTCGGCACAACTAGTTATTGCTTCGAGTTGCAGTTGTAAGCTATAATTTTTAGTTTTTGGAGCTTTTAAAAACCGTAGCTTTTTGAAAAAGCTGAAGCTTTTAATTTTTTTTATAAATGTGTTTGGTAAAAGTAATTATAACTGTAGTTTTATGAATTAAATGACAAATAAACATCAATATTAATTTAAAGCTGTAGTTTATAATTATTAGCCACTAGATATTTTTTTTAGTGATTTAACCACTGAAAATTGTCCCTATTTAACCAATAAACTAGTAAACTATCATAGTTTGTACCAATTTACATATAATCTTCATAATGTTAATTAAAACATGTTTATGAAATAAAAAATTAAAAAAAAAAGTTTTTTTAAAGGTGGTAGCTTCTGGTGCGCTGTATAAGTAGTGGTACTCCCTCGAACCATATTCTACATATATGTGTGTGTGTGTGTGTGTGTGTGTATAATATTTTCAAGTATATTTTCAATGTCATTATTTCTTCAAGTATATTCACATATATATATAATTTATGTGTCGATAATTGATTAGGTTACAATCAATATAAGCCTGGTTTTAGTGTTTTACATGCAAATCAAGATTATGGGATAATGCAAATAATGTGTTAACCTTTTCATTCGTTGTTTGACAAAGTGGAATCATAAAAATATTTGTCTGATACATCATTTTCAAGTATCTTTCAATGTCATTATTTCTTCAAGTATATTCACATATATTACATAATATTAAATAATTGATTAAGTTTATGGAGATGGAGACACTTTAATCCCCGACCCTGAATCTCGGATGTGTGGGTGATAAACATAACATTATTATTTTTAGTGATTAAATAAGACAAATCTAAAAGTTGGATGTTTAAAATTATATTTAACATTTTATTTTATTTCTTAAGTCAATAGTAAAGATAACCAAATAACAATTTGTTTAGAATACAATCCATACCACATTAACCTACACTACATTGACTCAATCAAGATTTTAACTTACAACCATTTGATTATATAAAAAAGTTGGTCTAGATGGTGGATGCCGCTAGATCAAAGACCATTTTGTAGATTCAAATAAACATTAAAAATTTATTTATTTTGTTTTTTTCATGAAAATGTGAATAATTAAATAAATACTATAAATAGAAAAAAAATCCAATTTTAATTTTTTGGTTAATGATATTTTTTATGATTCCACTAAAATCAACGTATTTTATTACTAAAATAAACAATGAGATTGTGTTTGATAGATAGATTCGAAAAGAAAACGAATAAAAATAAAATCAAAAGTTTTTTAGATCATGAAATTTAAACATATGATTGTTGTAATTATCTTTACCTTATTTTTAGTTTTTACTTAATTCTCTATCATTGCTGGATGAATGAAATAATTGAATTTCAGCTCACACATTCATAGTACTTGAGAATTTATATATGTAATTTAAGTCTGCTAACTAATAAATTGTTTTTTATTTATTATTTTTTTTGCCAAATGCAACCTAGGATTTTGAAAGAGGATTTTCTTAATTGTATTGTATGTCTTTCTTAAAGACTTAATTTATATATGTAATTCAAGTCTGCTAACTAATAAATTGTTTTTATTTATGATTTTTTTTACCAGATACAACCTTGGATTTCGAAAGAGGATTTTCTTAATTGTATTGTATGTCTGATTCAGGTTCAAATAAGTACCTCTCGAAATCAAGTGCACCCGAAGGTACCGACCTTAAAAAACTTTTTTAAATTTTTTTTTCACATAACCATGTTTAATTTAATGTTATACGCATGATATATGAATTTCACATAGATTCACACTTTCTGTGTCCTTAAAAATTATGTGAATGGCTAATACATATTTATGTGAATGGTCATCCATGTGAATGGTCATTTCACACTATGTGAATGGTGTGAATGACCATTCACATGATCTTTTTTTACCATTCACAATATTTATGATGTTACTCCTTTTGAAAAAAGTCTTATAATGTTGTGTTATACATGTTTATTAAAAAAAATATGTGTGAATGATCATTCACATTAGGGTACGCTCGGTACGCTGGAATCTCATAGGTACGCTAATGAACCTGATTCTTGTGTGTCTTTCTTAAAGACTAAATTATTATTTCGTCAAGCGCGTCATTGTAGGATCGTCAAATAAAGTACACGGAGCTACCCAGACGTGCTGCTGTCTCTCTTATGCAAACTCTTTTTATCTTTAAATAAATAAATAAAAAAAATCGAAACAAAACAAAAGCCACCCATGTGGCAATGTGTTGTGTTGCCAGTCGCCTAGTTCTAGTTATTTGAAAATGTTGGTATGGTTTTCAAATAACCAAATTATTTAATTCCCAACACTTTTAAAAGTTTAATTATTATATATGCATAAAAGAATATACATAATATAACATAGTATTTAATGTCATTTTTCCTAAAAATAACTATACGCATACAGATAACAAGTAGTAACTGGCTCTACCAGTTTATAGATAACTCAATTATCTATTTGAAACACTTCTAAAATTTTGACGACTAAACGTGTAAAAATGTGTACAATAAAAATGTATACAAACTCAACGCACACAACTATTTCATGTATTTTTCCCAAAGCATTTTTCCCTATAATAGTCACTGAGAACCAATACGTCTAGATAATTATTACGGCCTTGTTTGTTTACAAGAAAAACTCGTAAAAACCTCCAATGTCTTTAAGATCTTAATTAGTCAAGTCTATTTGTTATAATTTAGAATAAATAGCTTTTTACTTCTTACTTAAATTTCAATCACCATCCCGTCAATTAAAAAGGGTTTGTGTGCATGTGTCCATTTAAGTTTGATTTGGTCTTAGATTTGATAATTTTTTTCTTAATTTAGCTTTGAATTAGGCTTGTTTCTATATATTGTAGTTAAATTATATATGGGTCCATTTGGCTTATTTTAATGAAATAGAAAATTTCTTTGATGTGTTTATAACTTTAAACTATAAAAAAGAAGAACTGAATATGTCATTCTTAGCTAATATATAGATAGCAATAGAATTTAATCAAATTCTAATATTTCACAACCTTGGAAACAATAATAGCGATAGAAATGTAAACTTCATTTATTTTGAGTTTCATTAATTTCAGAAGTAAAACACAATCTTATGTCATTGAAAAATGATATATATATATATATATATATATATATATATATATATATATATATATATATATATATATATATATATATATATATATATATATGCAGGTGATTGATGCAGCGGCGGATTTAGTTAATTACAATGGGTGTCACTATTATTTTTCTAATATCTATAAACATAAATAGATAAACATAACATTATTATTTTTAATATAAAATAAGAAAGAGATAAATACAATTAATCTATATATATAAGAAGTGAATATAAATAAATTTTATTCACGTAATACGTGGGACATAAAATAGTATTATATTAATCGGTGTGGACTGTAGACATTAATTAGACATATAATAAATAAAAATAATATAATAATAAATATGGAGTTGTATCGTACGTCACCTTCACGTCCTATAAATACCACCACATCGATCATAATATACATCTTCATTCTTCAAACAAACCAATCCAAAATTCCAAACCCTCTCCATTTTCATACACCATTTCCTCATTTAACGTTAATTCTGCTCCTTCTCATTTCTCTAAACATTATAATTCTGTCTTCTTAATCTTTAACCTTAATTTGTTGATTATAATATCAAACATGATCCGACAGAGCCCTTACCTTCGTGCTTTAATCCAGACTTCCTTATCAAAGGTTTTTCATATTCATCTTCATCTTCATCTCTCTTTTTTCATTTCTAATTAATGGTGTTTATAATCTGTGATGATTCAAGGTTGTGGGATTTGCGTTAATTAAACCTTCGAAAAAGGTTTCAGGTTTTTGGGATTTATCCAAAACCAAACGTTAGTTAGACGAAACTAGAAGCCCATAAAGAGTTTTTTTTGTTTGTTTATGTTTGAATTCAATTCCATATATGTATAAACTTATAGCCCCGTCGCCTTCCTGTTGTCTGTGTTGCTGCCGGCTGCAATAAAACTCAGTCATATCCATGCAAAACTTCATGTATTCTTTTTCTATAATTTTTATTCCAGAATTATGTTCAATATACATCAATAACTTGAATATTTGTCACGTATATCGATTCATTTAATGAATTGTATTGAGTCACCAAGAAATTGTTCCATCCCACGTTGTTGGACAATCGATTTGAACATGTCTTTTGTTTTTTTATGGAGTTGGCTTTTTATTTTTTTACGTAAAATTGATGGTTGATCGTGGCATTTTGTGTCAAATAATTCTCGACCATTCTTATATGTTTTAGCTAAAAACTCCAAAGTGAAGTTAAAAATATATAAATGGATAAAAGGGAGACACAAATAGGTCTGCAGAAGCAGAACTGAGCATATGGGAAAAGAATGGGTGTTCAGGGACCACAATTGGAGGTTTTAGAAAGAAAGAGGGTTTGGATGCAATTATGAGGGTTGCTGTGCTGTCCAGTTTTGTAAAAAAAAAAAAACGAGTCAACGACTGTATATTTAAGTTTCATTTAACACTGTTATGTTTTAAAAAATATGAAACTTGTACCTTAAGTATAGTGTTATTTGCATTTAAATCCTAAAATATGAATTTGTGGTATGATTTTACAGGTTGGTTCAAGATGTTTGACCGCACAGGCGGCTTCTGCGCTTCGAGAGACTGAACCTGTTTTCAGGTAATTTAGGTTTCACTTAATTAACGTATATAATTATCTCATTAATTAATCGCTTATTTTTTAATATAAAAATAAATTCAGATGATATTTTATTTTAAAACATTTGGGATTTTAATAAAACCATTATAAGGATGAATGAATTTGATAGGTTTCTAATTTGTGTGTGTAACATTTTTTTTTATCAGGCACGAGGAATATGCTGATATTGATTGGGATAATTTAGGATTTGGTCTCACCCGAACCGATTACATGTACACGGCTAAATGCACAGAGCACAACACTTTCCAGCAAGGTCGGTTAAGCGACTATGGCAACATTGAGTTAAGCCCGGCTGCCGGAGTTCTAAACTACGGTCAGGTAATTTATATATGATTCTATTATTAGAGTTTTTTCGAGAAGAAATTAGAGGGAAATCTTTTGAACATACCAAACTTTTTACAATACTGACGATCAAAGATTTATTCATACAGGGACTTTTCGAAGGTACAAAAGCTTTTAGGGGAGGTGATGGTCGGGTCTTTTTATTTCGGCCCGATCAAAATGCAATCCGTATGCAGATCGGAGCCGACAGAATGTGCATGGCCGCCCCGTCAACACAACAATTTGTAGATGCAGTAAAACAAACAGCTATGGCTAACAGACGTTGGGTATTTCTCATACTCAATTCCGTTTGTCAATTTAATTTTTTTGAACGGCAAACTAACATATACTCCTACTCTTAAACTACCTCTTTACACCAATTGAGAACTTTAGAACTTACTTTTATCACCTAAATTTAAACTTGTTTACGACGGGAGTCGAACCCGTACCCTCTCACTTGCATACCAGATGGACTAAACCCAACTTAATGAAAATTAAATTCACGTTTGTCAACATTAATGAAAATTTAAGACTTTCTTTCTTATTTATTTATTTATTTTGTTAAAACTTGTGTTTTTTTTTTTACCAGATTCCACCCCCAGGAAAAGGGTCACTTTACATTAGGCCTTTGCTCATTGGAACTGGGCCTATATTGGGCCTATCTCCTGCTCCAGAGTACACCTTCTTAGTATATGCTTCCCCTGTTGGCAACTATTTTAAGGTTTATACTTCTTTACTTTTATTTCTTTTTTAAATTTAAATACTTTACAATATATAGTAGTGATTTAATATTTATACGATTTCAATCTACGAAAATACAGGAAGTGAAGCCGCTTAACTTATACGTCGAGAATGAGTTTCATCGTGCAACTCGTGGTGGTGCAGGAGGTGTTAAAGCCATTACAAATTATAGCCCGGTAAGAACGTATGCAGCTTGATTGACAATTTAGAGATGATGATGAATGCATGAAATACAACCCAAATAAGGAATACTAAGTTAGCATATTATTTGTGATTTTGTAGGTATTACAAGCAATAGCAAGAGCAAAGAAACAAGGATTCTCAGATGTATTGTATCTTGATTCCGTCCATAAAAAATATATTGAGGAAGTCAGTTCTTGCAATATTTTTCTTGTGAAGGTATTTTCCTTGCATGATTAATTGAAATAAACGGTTTTAGATCGCGGGGTAATATGTATTTAATTTATATTTTTTTATATATACAGGGAAATGTTATTTCAACACCTGCAACAGTGGGTACTATTCTCGAAGGAATAACGAGAAAGAGCATAATTGATATTGCATGTGATCTAGGATACAAGGTAAAATATATCGTTACTCTTCACGCGTAGTTTAATTCTACAAAACCATTAAGATTCACTAACATATTTTATAAATTACATCTTATACACATATATAATATGTATATGTTTAAAATTGTGCGTTATTTTATTTTACCTAAACTATAACGAATTTGTCATTAGATATTATTTTGTGTTTATATTTATTAACCCTCTATCAATATTTGTTAGGTTGAGGAACGTTCAGTCACAATAGACGAACTGATGCAAGCAGAGGAAGTTTTCACTACCGGAACCGCCGTTAGTGTTGCTACTGTTGGTAGCGTAACTTACAATGGTCAAAGGTAAATAAAAATATAAAAGATTGACTGCGTTTGGTTTATAATATTTATTATATCATATATATGTATATTTCAAGTATCGTTTTTGATATAATATTTACTGGTGTGCAGAGTAAATTACAAAACAGGTGATGAGGTGGTGAGTCAAAAATTATACAAGACGTTAGTAGGGATTCAAGTTGGAGAGATTAAAGACAAATACAATTGGGTGGTTGAGCTCGATTGACCATTGACTTGGTCATATATATAGAAATAAAATGGATAATTAATTAATTAATTACTTGCACCTTTTTGTAAGGATTAAGTGCGCTTGTAAAAGAAAGATGCTCACTTTGTAATATACTCTATATATATAGTCACAATTTTCTAACACCTTTTACTAAATTTTTATTAATGTATAAAAAGATTATCTAAATATTAAAAAAATTTCATATGGTTATTCAAGTTTGAAAAGATATAACATATAGAAGGCAATCCATTTATTAATTTGGAGTTGAAATCAGGAGGGCAACACCCTTAAGAATCGAAGACAAAACGAAAGCCAATCTCAAACTCTAACCAAAGAAAAAAAAATATAGGATATTTCTAAAACCAGATTTCGAGTATATATAATACTTTACTAGTTTTGAAAACATATAGAATATTATTACCAAAATTTGTAAGAAAATATGATTATCTATTGGCAATTTATTAAAGGCCAAAAACACACCAAGCTCGTTATGAAATTTTGAGTAAGGTTGTAAGTGATCTAAAGAATAATAAGGTTGTAAAGGACTCAAATCAGACTTGTCCGTATTTGTTTGTTATGAAAATAAATTTGTTCTTTTTTGTCAAGATAGTAACAAACACAAATGTATACGAGTGAATATTAACAAACGTCCGTATTTTCGACTTTTGAAATGAGAGAAAAGAAAAAAAAAAAAAAAAAAAAAAGAAATTGGAAGGCAGCAATTGGAAGAAAATGTAACGTTTAACTATAAACTTGTAATGTTGTTAATTGAGTTGTGTACATGTTAAATGGATTTGTATAATTCAAGTATCTTGTCAATATTGGGTTGACCCATTCTTGACCAAATTATTTTTGTGTCGTGTTTGAGTCTGTCATTTTTTCGTATCAAGTTCGTATCGCGTTTTGCTTTGACCATTCATTTTGAAATTTGAATTTCATTTTCAAATATTTCATTTCAACGCAATTCGGTTTTTAATTCACACTCAAATTTTAATATCATTTTTATATAGATTCGTATTTAGAAACTCGTTTTCTTTTCAAGTTGATTCAAGTTCTAATGTTGGCCTTTAGTTTGCTCATGTGATAATCTTATGGTGTGCAAACGGTTTAAATGGACTGGACTGAACCAAACCGACAACAAAAATGAAGAAAAAATAGAATTGAGTACTGGACAAAATGGTATCGGTGCGAACCTGTTTTTCGATCTGGTTTGGTTCAATCCAGTTCCATTCAATTTTTTGGTTTATTCTCGAGCTCTGCATACCCTTGTATGATATAAAATAAGTAATTATTACATATGTAAATAAGTTAATGTTCACAACTTATTAACACACTTTCAAACAATGAACATTTCGTAAACAATTGATAACTCAAACATATGCACGAATTATTAGGTAACATCCCTTGAATTTAAAAATCAGACTACCTGTAAGTTTGACATTCATGTTTATATTTCCAGATAACAAAATAACAAATTACAATAAATTGTACACAACTATGATAACTCTAAAAACCATCAAGTACACTTTAATATAATAACAGTAATAAATTGCTTAAATATAATTGGAAATTTTTTAATTGTAAAAATTGACAAAACATCCAAAACTAAGTAGCTATCATAAAATAATATAATATTAAAAGTTGGTCATTCGAGTAATTCTCAGATCATCAGGTTGATCCGTATTCAACCCAAATTTTTTCGGTATCATCCTATTTTTGACCCATTTCATATTTATGTTGGTTTCATCTTTTTCATGTTGGGTTGATTTCGTGTTTTAAAATAACCTGCATTGTAATTTGTAAACTCGACCTCCGTGGTCCGGGATGTAAGTTGTAAATCGTGCGGGCCGTTCGACCATATACACAAAAGCTATTATTGTTAATTTTTTTATATGAAAAACTCGACGACACTTGAAATCTCATCGAAGGCGGTGATCTTTGAATCATACAAAATTACAAGAGACAAGTATGATTTTGGGGGTTTCAACTTCGTAACAACACTTGAATTTCTCTTATGTCGGAAGACAACCACATCGATAACAATGATGCTAAAGGAAGACGTAATCGGAGTTATCGTTCCAACAACAAGGAAGAAGATATGAGGCTTTGGGGAATCCTTATTTTCGGATTGATCGGAGCTACTGTCACTACTTTCGCCGTATGTAATCTCAATTCCCTTATCTTTTGTGCTAGGGTTTTTATCATTTATCTGTCATCTAATCAGTTGATACAGATTTCCTTACTGTTGATTCAGAGTTTGACGTCCACTATGGAAATTTGAGCCTCTTACTTCTACCTCCAATGATCCAATTTTCTTCTATTAACAAAATATTTCTTGCATTGTCTTTCCAGAATAAAGTACTAGCATGCAAAAGTTATTAATAGGATATGTAATGTGTTTGTATGAAATTGGCTATATGTATATGTGACATGTTGAACAACTTCACAGGTCGGACAACTACGGAGGTCGGTTGATTGGTTTTCTTCTCAGGTAGTCATGGTTTTCTTTCTTTATAACAAAATTCATATTCACATCAACTATCTATATGGAATAAAGGATGCATGATAATTAGATTGTATAAATAATATAATAAATTTGTTTATTATGAGTTTTAACAACGCTAGTGACTAAGCAGTAAATTTTTAATTTTATTGCTCAAAAGATGCGACTGTGCCTGTCTAATGTTTATTTTAAACATTCACTAGTAGTTACCATAACACAAAATATGGTACGATCCTGTTATCATATCACATGAATTTGTAATGTTGATTTACTAGGATATAACATTGCCACTGTATTGTCAAAGCATGAGGATCTAGTAGTCTATTGCATAATTAATTTGATAATCCCAAGTCATAACTTTTCCGTTGCAAAACGAATGTGGTTCAGATATATTTCAACTACAATAATTGGCAGCGGCAACAGCTGCATACTAAAAATGACTTAAAGTCAGTGTATTAGGAAAACGCTAGTGATAGATTTGGATACTCTCTCATATTAGGAACTCTTATAACTGTTTGAAATGTGATAACTGTAGGGACTAGGGAGTAGTAGGGACCATAGTTTGTTGAACTCTTAGTTGTGTGGCGCAACTTTAGCGTGTTGTAATATTTCTGCAGCAAAACTGTTACTGGCTTTATGAATATATATGTGCATTTTGGTTGCTAAATTGACTGTTTATATTTTTACCACAAAAGTTCACCATGTCACACTGTCACAGGCAGCATTTAAAGGGACAACTGGTGGTTCTTCACGATCAAGTTTTCAGGAGGAAGCTCGGAAACGGTACACTCGTCGCATGCAAGAGGAGTATGAAGAAGAGATGGAGAGGGTGGTGTGTATCTCTATGTAGTCTCTTATTTCATTTTTCTTATTGCAGCCTTGTCGTCTTTCATTCAGACATTATGCAGCAAAAATCTCTTTTATGTTATGGGCTCTCTGCATGTCTGATCACTAATTAAGGCAGGTATTAGGTGTGTTATGTATTGAGTGAGAGGGTTCAGTTTAACATTAGTATAAAAAATAAAAATTTTGGACCATACACACACTTATATAAAGTATCAAAGTAAAATAGCCAAGCTGACTTAGAAAGAAAAAAAAACTGTCAAACATTAGAAGTCATGCCAAAATAGTTCATTATAGTACATGTTGACCAACCCTGATTTGGATGACGTATCCTATAGTCACATAAGCAACAAGCCTAGTGATAGTGAGTAATAGTTACAAGTAACAAAGCAGAGGATATGTACAAAAAAGGGAAACCAAGGAGATGGCTACATCTAAATGAGAAAATAATGGGGATATGAAATTAGTAGACTACAAATGTCAAAACTCGAATTACTTGGAGTGCATGAAGTGTGACTAGTCTATGTTTGTAACACTACATATATTAAGATTTCAAGGGGATGGAATTCTTTGACACAGCAAAGGTAAATGTCATCATCCAAGAACATGCAAAGAATTTTGATCTTGCTTAAGTGGGATACATGAAGCGATGAAGAACAGAAACTTATAATTGCTGAAAACAGAGGAATAGATCTACTAATTCTGATATTAATGAACTAAAATAGATGAACAAGCACAATAATTCCAGGGATTTACCCTCTCTCACAATCAAAAGATTGGAGCCCTCTCAAAGCACAAGCAAAGAGACTAACAAATTCCTAACAATATTTCTGCCTGACTATTCTCTTTCCATTCTCCCTTATTTATAGAATTTCCAAATAACTAACTACAACTATTATTACTATAATACCCTCTTCTAGAATATACTAATAGAATATTACTATAATCCTATTATGAAGCGATACACAAATATATGTGATGTAGATACATGATAGAAAAATGAGGCAGACAAGGCAAGACAAGTGATCTTGTTAAAGATTATGACGAGGAGAATGTCATGGGGCTCACGATTCACATGAGGTTTATTAGAATTTGTGCCCCAGAACACATATTTGCACGTCTAACATTTAGTTATGTTTGGGAAATTAGCCATGTGAGCTATAATTGCCAATTATGAATGTTTGAACTTTGAAATACTGGGCAAAAGTAGCTATTGCTGTAATTAATGTGTATAACAATACACACACACACAGATGTATACTTTGATGGGGAGACAAGTGAAATTTTGATTTTTTTAGTAGCTTGAGCTTATTTTGGAAGCTTCATTAATTAGTTTGTTTTTAAAGTTCGGTTTTTTATCGTCCAAAGCTGGCTACACTGCACGTTCAAAATCAGAGCCATCAACTTAATTCCATCATAAAGAAAGCGCGGACTACTTTGAAATTCCAGAAAGTGTATAGGAACATAGGTTTAATATAGCTTATATTCAGGACTTCTTATGTAATCTCTTTGTGTTTTCTGTTACCACAGCTTTAGCCCTATATATAAGGGCTTAGTGTATTCTTTCTTAATTAAGAAGAAAAATTCCGGAAACTTGAGTCCTTTTTAGGTTTGTTATCCAACATGATTTGTATTTTCAGTGACTACTTATTTGTCTCTAGATGACTGTAATTTATTTTTCTAAACTGAAGGTGTAAGATCAGTCTCCATCAGTTTGAGGTTTCGAAGTAATAATACTCATGGGACACTTCCCTGGTTCCCTTGGTAACAACCAATGAACCAATGTAGTTCTCAATGCATTTGGGCATGGGTGTTGTATATTACTATATTTGCATAGCTAGTATTAAAGATGTCTTGTAACCTTGAAAAATCATACTAAAAATGGATAAGAGGGAGAACAGACAATTTTTATCATGTGTTTTAGATTTAGTTCCTCAAGTATTACATTCATCTTCTACTGTGTGTACTAATTAGTGATAAACGTTGTTTATAGGAGCGGATAAGGCGCATGCAAAGTGTGTTCAACAGGGAGAAAAATAAGTACAAAAGGGGCTATGAGAGATGGAGGGAGGATAGTTCAGGTGAATATTATCAACATTTTCAACGGGATGATTGGTACTGGAAAACTGATACAACGTATGGGAATTGGAACAATTTTAAGGAACCTCCTCAGGCCCCATCAAATTATTCTTTGTCTCATCACTATGCTATATTGGGTCTCAGCAGGTACACCTTCGCTATGCCATTTTGTCTCATCAAAACGCCATACTTCCTCTATCAAGAGATAAATGATGTGAGAATCTTTTATGACTTTAAAATTCAAATTTTTGGGAGATTGAAAAGAATCATGTAGTATTGGGTGAAATTAAAAGCCTTAAGGCTGATTTACTTTTAGGACAAGGGTGTGTGTGGATTTTTCATTAAATTATATTGCACAAAATCTCTTAAGATCAACGGTTCTAAATCTTGGCATAGGTGTTAATTTACAATGTTTCATTCAGTTATGCAAAGTAACATGTCTCTTAAAATAACAATAGTTGTTGTTTGGGGAGAAGACATACCATTTATCTAGGAGATGAGGTTGTGAGTGACCAATAGAGAGAAAGGGTAAATCTGTGTTACATTTCTTAGTGAGGATAAACCCTGAATGTGTACATAACAATCTAAGTAAGGAAAATAGATAATGGTAACCTAATATTACATTTATAACCCTATTTCATAATAATATAATTCTAACAGAAGTTATAGATTTTGAGTCTTTCTTTGACTTGGAAAGGGCGGAACCGCGGAAACAGTTCTGTAGTCATAGTAGTTGTACAGTTTCTATAAAGTATGAACTTTTGACTTTAAATGTGGCTTCATCTTCATGCTCAATAAGTTCAGGATTATCACCAAATCTGCAAACACACATAATGTATAACCTGATGTGGATAAGACACGAACTCAAGTATTGGTGTTTCAAGTTGGCAAAATCTAAGATCAAAATCAGGTTCAAAGTGGCTTTAACTATGTGGGTAGAGTGCTCCAAATTTTTGTTACTGTGCATGTTTAGAACAGTTAAGTTTAGATCACCGAACATACTTGTTGCACCAGGATGCCCATGCTAGATTTAGATGATGCACCTTTTTCAATTTATACGAGAAGCAGAGGGACACAAAGCAAGCCTAGTATGGCCATGGGCTGATGGGCAGTGCCATGCTGGAACCATGCAGATTCCTTGTCTCCCTCTTTTCCATTGTTTATGTTACTTACTTACTTAGATGAATTATCTTTCATTTCCTTTGAAAATTAGGTTTGCTTGCAACATATTCTAATTCACATACTTTTTCTTGTAATAGGTCAAGGACAATGCCATACACAGATGATGAAATTAAGGTAAATCATTGCTCTTAGGCAGGATGGATCTAGAATTTTTTGTTCATGTGGAAACAATGTTAGAGAGTTTATTAGTCGACTCTCATGACTTTCTTTCATAGTTGATCGTGTCGGCCGGCCGGGTCAACATAATATATAAAAATTTAATACAAAAGTAAAATTTTATTAGAATCATAAGAACTAAATATTACAATTATTCTATATGAGTTTTCAGCTTTTGAAAATGATTTATAAAATCATATTGGAAACATGGTGAAGTAATTCTCTTTCAAATTAACAATTCTAATCTAACAATTGACCCCAGATGCTAACAATAGTGACTTGTGTCTATTGGATTCTTAACATTTGGTGAGTGCACTTCACAAATAATTATGTGGGCACTTTAAATACTATCTACATAGTGTATTAAGAAGGAAAAACTTTTGTGAGGCCAAGTGTCCCCCCATTGATGGCTATACATCTGCCCCTGTTCTTAGGTGACAGGAGTACAACCTTGAATCTTTAAGGAAATATTTGGAATACTAGCTTTTTCTTGTAGAAATTTCATTTTCTTACAAATACAATCATGTTTGTTAAGGGTAGTATACTACATAAATTGGTGTTAAAAAGTCTTGCTTGGTTCTACTTGATGCAGACAGCATTCAGAAGCAAGGCAAAACAATATCATCCTGATCAAAATCAAGAAAACAAGGGTGCACACTTTTTTTTGGTTCCAATCCTAATTTCCATAGACTGTTGTCTTTCAACGAGCATTGATGGGTGTTACGAAAATAAGATGTTTGGTATTTTGTGCAGATGTTGCTGAAGCAAGGTTCAAAGAGGTTATGGCTTCTTACGAGGCCATTAAATCTGAAAGAAAGAACATGAAATAGATTATGTGGCTTGTAAACTGCATCTGTTGGTGTTGTCATGTAAATTGAACAATCTCGTGCAAGCTCAGTGCTAAGATGACTACTTTCAGAATATTCACAAGATCACAGCACAGTCTAAAATTGCTAACTAATTATTTTGTTTTATTATTGTATGTATTTTTGAGAAAGTGTTGAAAGCAGTATACATTTTAGGGTTACAAGAGGATTGTACATAAAACCAATCAAATACATAGCCGTTCCATTGGGACAAAGTGAAATGTGTGTTAGATTAAAGGCGGGCTTGTCCATCATGCCACTTTTTTCTTGTGTGGCAATATGGATGGCGGAAGAATCTTGTTCTTGTTTGTTTTAAGGTAACGATTGTTAGAGAAATTGGAAATTTGACATAAGTGTGTTTGTAACAACGTGAATGGTAAATTTGTATGCAGAAGGCTTCCTCCCTTCTCAGTGCTGAACTCGTGGTATAAAAGTGAGGTAGATTATTATGTTCAAACTCCAAATGATTCCTGGGTATGTAATGGTGGTCCTCTTGGTTGTGTGAACAATCCTGTCTCCATCTGACTAAGGCTATATATATAGTCACCACTCGTTAACATGTGACGATTTTGATTCATTCAACAACCTTTAAATGGGTTATATGGGTCAAATGGATAGGAAATCATCCAAAGTACAACAAGCACCAAAGAGAAAGCACAAAGAATCCCAGCTTACTAAGATTTATCAAAATTAGATTTTTTTTTTAAAAACCTGATGAACCGGTTGTAATTTGTTGACCAACTATTTTTCTTGACGAACATTCTTTTCGGCAAACTCACTTGTCCGATAATCCCCATCTCCGGTAATCAAATCATACAGAAAAATCCAAAGATGAAGAAGATGATACATAAATCGACGAACACAAAGCATGAATTCAAACCCAAAAAATCGTACAAATCT
The DNA here is from genome assembly GCA_020465985.1 of Centrapalus pauciflorus. Lineage (NCBI taxonomy): Eukaryota > Viridiplantae > Streptophyta > Magnoliopsida > Asterales > Asteraceae > Centrapalus > Centrapalus pauciflorus. Next base: position 71,853 of record JAANYP010009486.1, on the reverse strand, counting down.
CATCTCTAGTAACCTAAACCACTTAGACTGCCTCCGTAACCATCCACCTCCTCTATTGAACAAAAACGAATACGAAGATATGTGTTTTTTGTTGATTCATTTTTTTATTAACGGTGTATTGTTGATTTATGGTTCAAATCCATATTTCATGTTGATTTCTTTATTCAAATATGTGCTTTTAATTGGAATTAACTTTCGGCAAAATTCTTTCACCAATAACTTGTCGACGGTGGCCAGTGAGTTGCAGCCGGATGTAACCGGTAATATCCCATTTCCTTGAGATTTTACAAGTTGAGATTTTTTGTGCAATGAAAAATGGTTGGATCTTTCAATCACAAAAACGATTAAACTTGAGAGTTTTTTTTTTTTTTTTTTTTGCATAAATAACCCTTTTATAAAGGGGAAAACCCCGGTTTTAATATGAATAACTGTGCTTTATTGTTCATTTGTGCCGTCCCTTTTGTATATAGTGTGTGGTCATGATATTGTTGAGTCCCTCTCAACATTCGAGTCATCTGTTGACTCGTGTTTAAAATTGGATTCAGATATCCAAAATTTTGAATATTAAATTTTACTATCTGAATTTGTATCCAGAATTTCGGATATCCGAGATTCTAATCGAATTATCCGAAAATCTAAAATTTTTTACAAATTAAATCAAATATCCAAATATCTAAGGTACAAATTCATATGTCCAAATACATATTAATCAAACATATCACAAAACAAACATATCCGAAGGTTTTTTTACTTAAAATGATAAAATAATGACTAAAAAACTAAAATACACATAATATTACTTAATGAATGCATAATATCAAGTTAAAACTCAACATATACATTGAAAAAACATAATATTATGTAAAGTATCAATGTCATAATACATAAAATTTTCGGGAAAAAATATTTTTTTCAGATATATAATTTTCAGATTATCCGAATACAAAATTTCGAATAGTTTCAAATTGGAATTTCATTTCGAATGCTCGTATTCAGATTTTGTTGAACACCTCTGCTGTAGACTATTTTATGTGGTCATGTTGGCTCCATGGTATGGATTTATTCCATCAAGTATAACTTATAGGTTGATAAATTATTCGTGTAGTAATTACTAATTTTCATGAGACTATTGCTTAATATGATACTAAGCTATTTCATACATACAATGCATGACCATACTAAGCACTTGTATTCACAGATAGTCTAATAATCCAAATGTCCAAGTATGATATACATACCTGTGTCAATTTTTGAAAAACATATCTATTGGTTTGCATATTAGTGGTTTATTTTTTCTTAAAAATGTATTATACCTATATACATTTGTGAAAGCAAGATTTGTCGTTTTGAAAGTAATGAGACGTCGATTTGATTATCGATATTAACGAATTACTGTTAATGGCATGGATTTGCTATCTTATGCATGAGTTTTACTACAATGCGCCTAAAGTTGTTGTTATCAACATTAGTGGACTAGAAGTTTTTAATAATATACAAATTACTTAATAATCGTTATTTACTCTTATTAGTAATATCTCTTATTAGTAATATATTAATGTATATTCTTATATGCTTAAGTATATTCATTGTATACAATAATATTACATGTGTGTTTAATATTATTTATTTACAAAAAATTTATTATATTTATTTTAGTTTATTGTTTTATACAATATATCTTTGTTTTTAAATTATCTAAAATTTAATATGATTTGGCTTTTACATTGTTGAAAATCTTATGTGCTTATAATTTTTAATTTGTTGTTGTGTTTCATTTTTTCAACTCATGGTTTTTCAATTTTTAAAAATACACGATTTTACATCCCGCCGCAACGCGCGGTATCATTATTCCTCGTTAGGTATATATTACAAACATAATTTATCCTGATTTGTATTATTACAAATTAACGTTTTAAAAAATCGAGGTTTTGTATAATATAAAGAAAATAGAATTAGCCATCACAAGAACTAGTAAATTATGCATTATTGACATGGCATTTTAGTAAAATTTGTTAATATTATAATCTTCACTTTTACCGGATATTTGAGAATTAAAACCTACTAAAATTCAAATGGGAATTATGAGGAGGATGATTTCACTTTTTGGTTGGTATATGTCTTTTCTTGTAAATGCATGTTAATAGATGTCTTTAAGTTTTAAGATTATATTATGTTAAAATTATAAAGTATCATACAATATGTGTCGTAATTCTAAATTTATCGCCAGATCTTATTATTTTTTTTATTTTATATAAGCGTCTTTCCATGAAATATACGATGGTGGTAACTTGTAACTATGATATGGTTGATTTCCTGTCTCGATACATTGTACGCAAACATGTCACCTTAAATTAAGTTATAATTAGAAACCGATGAACTAGAATCGATACCATGCTCTGATTTCTCGTTTCGGCTTTTATCAATTTTTGGTCTGGCTCAAACGATCTTTCGTATTCTCAAAAGTTAAAAACAATTAAAACTAAACCAAATACCAATTATAGGTTTTAAAGTTTTCAATAGTTTTAGTGACACGTAAAGATAAATGTCAATCGACAATGTGAAATTAAACTCGTAATCTGTTTATCGAAAAAATAAGAAAAAGAGAACAAAATCGAAACAGAAAAGTGAAGAGGTATCGGAAAGAAGAAGAAGTGGTGAGAAGAGAGGAAGGATGGAATTGAAGAATTGTGAGGTGAATGTATGGAAGGAAGCGTTAGGTGCGTACGAAAGCAGAATCGAGTCGTTGGGTAAGCCGCATCTCGTTACCTTAGACCATTTCTACCGCAAACAACTACCTCCTCTCATTCAACAACGGAACCCTAATCCTTACATCACCACTGATGATCTCTTCAAGCTCATGCAATGGAAGCTCATGCGCGGAGAATGGAGGTTTCTTCCCTTTCCCTTATTCCCTACCCTTTTTATTATACTGCCACTTTTTCTATTTGCTTCGTAATTTTGTAATCACCCACGCTTGCATTAGTCGACTAGTATTGGTCTTAATCTGGAAGATTGAAGTATACACTGGATTCATATTACGTTACGTCCTCCCTTGCAGGCAAGATTTCTTGTATATATTATCAGGGCTGGATGAGGATACCGTCGTATCCGTTTCTCAGAAGGCTTTCAAATCCTTACCCGACGTTTCTAAAGCTATTTCTGAGCTTACTGTCTTGAACGGTGTTGAACCTGTCGAAGCATCTGTTGTTTTGGCTGCTTATGCTCCTGAAATTGCTCCTTTCATGTCCGATGAGGTACAAATTGTTGATGTTTTTTTAAAAGTTACTTTGGATTCATTCTTTTTTTTTTTGGGGTCTTTAACCCTTATATTGAAGATGATAAACTGAAACAAATTTATCACAATCTGGACGATGATGAAGGCAATGGTGGCAGCTCTTGGCAGCTCAAAAGAGTTATCATTGAAAAAATACCTCGTCTTTGTCGACAAACTTCAAGCAAAAGCAAAGGTTAGTTTGTTTCCGTAATGTAATTGGATCACATAACTGATTAAAGAAATATTGGTTATACATCTGTTCGTTGATGATTGGCTTATGACTAGTTCTGTTATGGCTTCTTTGATAGACAAATAACTGTGTATCTTGTTAGTTTATGTTTATCTAAGCCACTTGAGTAACTACTACAGTACCATACTCTCGTTAATTTCATAGCTCAAATAGGGCTTCTTGTTCCTTAAAGTAACTAAATCAGGCTCTTCACATCATTCTTCTAAGAAATTATGCTACTAAAGACAGTTTTTTTTAATATAAAGCGCTCAAGGTGGTGCATTTTGCATATATAAAACCTATATGCAGCAAAAACTATGTACTAGGTTCTAGGAAGGTCGGTAGACATAGTTAAGTTAGATTGAATAATGGACAGGCTTGATGGGTCGTAGTTTGGTTGTGCTTTCACAATGAACTGGCCTTGGTTCCAAGTTTGTTGTCCATTTTCCTTACATGAAACTGAATGCATTATGAAGAATCTATTCAGTGTAGGAGATCATAGTACAGCTGCATTTCGCTTGTGATTAAACCGCTATTTTGGACAAACGCTACAAAAGTGGGCTAAAATCCACTGCTATTTTGGACAGACGCTAAGTTGAGACTGGTAGACTGAATTGATTAAAATGTCCACATCATTATAATCTCAAGAGAATTATCAAAGAAAGCACCAAATATGGGTATTATTTATTCATATCCAGTGCTTCCTTTCGAAAATTTAAAAAATTACACTCCTTTTTTTCTCGTTAAAGCTTACAGTGTGGAGGTATGTGTAGGAATTAAGTGCAAAAGGGGACCTGTTCACAGCCTCAGATGTAGAAAGAGCTTTATGGAGTTGTGCCATAGGTGCCAAGCTTGCAGCATCACCAAAAAATCCTAATGGTGATGTAAACTCGAGCAAAAAGAAGAGGAAGCAGTGAGTACTTTAATCATGTGCAAGCTAAAAACTATCGGTGGCCTATCTTTTGCTTTAATTGCTGGCTTCTCCCCGATGTTATAATCTATATCCTTGTTTCTTCCGTTGAAGAGATTTTAAAATTATAATTTATGTTTTTGTTGATATATAGTATATAATGATCTGTGTCTCTGCAGTTTCTTCTTGCTCGCGACTTCTTTTTACTTGGTAAAATCCAGTTTGATCCTTTGCAGTTTTCTTCTTTTCTAATTCAATAAATATCCTGATGTGACATTGAAGGCCTGTACATGTTGATTCAAATTCCTTTTGCTTTAAGCTACCCGTTGACCCATTCACTAGCAAATGGTGACTGTCCCCCCAGAATCGGATAAGGCCAGTTGTATTATAGGGATTTGATACTTATTCTTCACAATAGCTCTTTATAACAACATGTAGTCCCCACACATTCTTGGATTCTCCATCTCCCATCTTTTTCCTTAAGTAGTATCACAGGAGATCTACAAGGTGACCAACTGTGCCTTATCACCTCTATGCTTAACAACATATTTTCTTATATTGATTTTCCTGGAGTGCTCCTGATCTCCTGCCACCTCTTGGCAAAGTAGGCTGCTGGGAGAGCCCCCCCTGTCACAACGGTGTGGGCCGTCGGGCGTCAAAGGCTGTTGCCCCATGGAAAACTTGAAGAGTTGAAGAGGCTGAATTTCGACACAGAGCTTTTTGGTTGTTAAGTTATAGCAGCACTCAGCACCATCCAACAGCTCCAGTCCTTCTGGTTTGCTCAAAGGTGGCTTAAGTAGCCCTTGAGGAGTCCATTTTTTCTCTCTGTCGCAGCTTTCAAAGATATACTGACCTTAGGTGTCTGGCCATAAATACCGACCAGATACATAATCTAGTAACATCATTTTTGTTCATAATTATTTGCGTGATTTTGATGTTGATATAATTATTTGCTTGAACCTGGCTTAAATTTGTTTTTCTGCTGTTTTCTTTTAGCTGTTGATGTGTCTATAATATGCTGATAATTATTTGTCTAATCACTAATAACATAGAATTCTTGTGTTGTCGTGGATTTTGACAGTCAAAAGATAGTAATGGAGGATGTTGCACGGATACGATGGACGTCGGATATTCTCAAATGTTTCTTGGAGACTTGTATAGAGGAAGTTAAAACAGCTGGTCGAAGAGGGGGTAGCCTTCAAAAAGCATCATGGGCAAACTTGGGGAAAAGACTCGAGCAAATGCATAAGATGAAGCTCACACAGAAACAACTGAAAAATCAGTTTGATTATTTAAAACAAAGGTACTCGGGATGGGTTCATCTAAGAAATAAAGCAGGCAGTCTATATGATCCTGAAACAAATACGTTCAAGCTATCTAATCAGGAATGGAAAGATTTTTGCAAGGTTTGTTTTTGATCAATCCTTTATACATTTAAGACCTATTGACAGTAGTAATCCGTATGTTTCAAACAACTTTTTTTATATTTGGATGCAGGGTCATTCTAAAGCCAAGACTTTGAGATCCTCCCCTTTGCCATTTCGTGAGCTCTGTGCAGCCTTATTCGATGGGACTTTTGCCACTGGCTCCCGTGCTTTGGCCCTTAGCTCATCCCGTGTAAGGTCTGGGGTTTCATCATCGTCTTCAAATTCTCGTATCCAAGCACTTGAGCCTGAGGCTGAGGGCGATCATGAGGATGATAATGATGGGGACACATCTGCCAAAGAATCTGAATCTTCCTCCTCGTCTCCTATGATGAATCAAGAGGACCCAAATGTTGATAAAGCAAGGGAAATTCTTTCTAATGTTGGAGGACCAAGTGTAACTCCGTCAGATGATGGTTCTAGGCGAAAGAAAAGGAGTAAACAGTCAAGCAACTTGATTGCATTGGCTGAAGATATGTCTGCTGCACTTAAATCACTTGTTGCCTCGCTGCCAGAATCCATCATGGATGCTTGTGTTGACAAATTGAACAAACTTGGCCTTGATGAACTAGATCCCCTGTTTTGTGCTGCCTTTAATATTTTTGGCCACTCGACGTTATTAAGAGAGACATGGCTGAAGCTGCCTTCGAACCCCGAGTTACTGAAAAAATGGATTGGAAACACTGCCAAGAGATTAGGGTTTTTAGATTAGTTATATGGTATTTGAACAAGTTTAGTTGTTATTTGGTATTTGAAGAAGTTTATTGTAATTTGGTTATGTGTTTACTTTTTGAACAAGTTAAATGGTATGGCCTATGGGTTAGTACTTGCCATATTAATGCAGTTAATTGTAATTTTGTCAAGTATTTGTTTTTATGAAGAAGCAAGTTAAATTTAATATATAATTCTTGCCTGCTAATATCAAAGGAGTAAAGATTTGGATTATTTCTTTTCTTGCTCAAATACGAATCATAAAGTGCCATTTGGTTTTCTGGACTTCATAAAGTTTAAAGATTTAATATTTTATTATGTTTGAATATGATAAAAATTCATGACGATACCAATAATGAAATCCAAATGATTTAATATGATTTTAAAATTCAGCACACCCAAAAACCCTCTTGAGAAAAAAAAAAGGTGAGTGTTTTTGGGAAGAAGGAGTGATGGAATTCAAAAACTGTGAGGTGAATGTATGGAAGGAAGCGTTAGGTGCATACGAAAGCAGAATCGAGTCGATGGGTAAGCCCAATCTCGTATCTTTAGACCAGTTTTACTGCAAACAACTACCAGCTCTCATTCAACAACGAAACCCTAATCCTTACATTACCACTCCTGAACTCTCCAAGCTCATGCAATGGAAGCTCACTCGCGGAAAATGGAGGTATTGCTGTTAATCTAAGAGAAATATATATATTCCACTGGATTATTCACTTCGTTGGAAATTGCAGGCCACGTTTACTGGATTTCGTATCATCTCTGGATGAGGATACAGTGATATCTGCTTCTCAGAAGTCTTTCAAATCCTTACCCGATGTTTCAAAAGCTATTTCTGAGCTTACTGTGTTGAAGGGCGTTGGTCCTGCCACTGCATCTGCTGTTTTGGCTGCTTATGCTCCTCACATTGCACCTTTCATGTCCGATGAGGTATGAGATTTATTTTCTTTTATTTAGCCTTTAATTCATGTTCATATTTTTAAGTTGATTATATACAACCTCAATGATGAAGGCTATGGTGGCAGCTCTTGGCAACTCAAAAGAATATACACTGAAACAATACCTTGTGTTTGTTGACAAACTGCAAGAAAAGGCAAAGGTTAGTTTGGGGTTGTGGCCACAAGAACCACTTTCCATCATATAATTAGATTACATTTAATTTTGACAAACATTACCATACTCTCATTGATTGCCTAGCACAGAAAGATTAAATCGGGCTATTGAGTCATCTCCCTTCCTAGAAAATTATGTTACCAAAGAATATGAAGTGATCAAGGTTGTGCATTTTGCTTATTTAAAGCCTTTGTTCAGAAAAAGCTATCTACTAGGAAGGTCTGTAGGCTTAGTTTGTTAGATTGAAGTATCTGCAGGCTTCAGGCTTGTTGGTGGTAGTTTGATAGTTTGATTTCTACAATGTTAACGGCTTTCACAATGAACTGGGCTCAGTTCCAAATGCTGTCCATTTTTCTTGCATGAAACTTAGTGCATCATCGTGAGGAGTGAGGACTCTATTGAACTTTGGATCATAGTACAGATGCATCATACTTGTGATTAAACTACTATAAGACTCCACACTTCATAACACTGCAAATGTGTGCTAAAATGTGAAGTACAAGTAGACTGATATGATTAAAATTGTTCATACATTTTTACAATCTCAGTTCGATTTCAGTTTTCGAAGAAAACACCAAATGAGGGTATCATTTATTTTATGCAGGACTTCCTATCAGAATATTATCTTTTTTACCCCGTCTTCTGTTTTTGTTTTTGGTTATGGTTAAAGCTAACAGAGTGGAAATATGTGTAGGAATTAAGTGCAAAAGGGGATGTTTTCACACCCTCAGATGTAGAAAGAGCTTTATGGAGTTGTGCCATAGGTGCCAAGTCTGTAGCAACACCAAAGAATCCTAAGAGTGATGTAAACTCGAGCAAAAAAAAGAGGAAGCGGTAAGTACTTCAATCATGTGCAAGCTAACAGCTAGTTTTGTAATGTTATCGGTAGACTATCTTTTGCTTTAAAATACTGGTTTTTCATCCATAATGTTATATATGTCCTTGTTTCTTTCATTGAAAAGATATATAATTTAAGTTATGTTTGGTATATAGTCATCTGTCTGTGCTGTATGTAGTATCACATTTGAAATATTCAAAGTTTCCCTTATGGTGATATTGGATCCCAAAACACATTGGTCCAAATTCCTTTGGGTTTAAGCCTCTCAGGGATGCGCGGTTGTCCCCCCAGAATCAGATGCTGCCAGTTGCATTCTTCATACAAAAATAGATGCACAATTTCTTAAATAGGGATGGATGTAAGAAAATATCCAATACCTTTTTTGGTGTGTGTAAAGATTATATTGAAGAATATAACTTTGCACATTATATGAGTATTGAGTCATCCTGAGAGATTCCCTTATTTATTGTACAAAACCTGCAGTAGAAAATCTTTTTACATCATTTTAATCCTTGCCCAACATTTCCTTGTAGCTTTTTTGGTTTTAACTGTTGGTTATCCATTTGCTTCTTTTTTAGATACATAATTTAACAGTTGCTATTACCAAATTAATCATGATTTGATGACACTTATAATTGATCCAGTAAGGTCATGTTTGTTTACCTATTAATGGAATCATTAAGAGGTCATGTTACCTTTAAATGAGTTTATAATGATTCCATTAAGAACAAAACAAACAACCAAGATTGTATTATAAAATAACAATGTGTTTTATTATATGTTTGTTTTAGACATCAAACTTTTTCTGGTATCAGCCCACTAAATATAGGTCACAATTACACTATGTTTTAACATCCGTGTCATTTAGATCACTGGATAACCAAATGAATGGTTTAATTTTGTTAAAAATTTTGATCTAACATCATACATGACATGTCAACACTTGTATCCGACTAATGTAATTATTAAAGATTAATAATCTAACATCATACAGACATATATCCCCATTTACCTATGTTATAACGTTATTATTAAAGGTTAAAAAGGTTATTAAAATGTTGGGAGAATTTATCAAAATAGTAAGCAACTTTTTCCTTTTTTTCTTATTATAGCAATCTCGTAACTTTTGTCCAAAATAAAGGAACCAACTCTTTGTTCATTCCCGATTATAGCATTTAACCGGTAAACAACAATAGTTCACTGGTAAAAAAAGGTTAGACATAGAGTTTATTGTTTAAAATAACAACATATTTTTTATTTTTTTTTTCTTATGATGAGATTTATTTTTTACCATTTAATATAATGTTTGAAATAACAACCTACTTGTTATCAGTTAATTTTATAATTGGGAGTAAACCAAGAGTTGATTCCATTATTTGTGACAAAATTACGATATTGCTATAATAAAATTAAAATTAAAAAAAAAAAAGTTGATTGTTATTTTGAACACTTTCCCCTTAAAAAGTTTGCATTTTAGATGATAATTCTAAATCTTATTAGTTAACACAAAACCATAATAATCTTCTCAATTTGTTTTGGGGCTATCAATAGAAGCCAGTTGTTTTTTTTTACTTTTACAATTACGTACGTTTTTAATGTTTTTTAGGACACAAAAATTTCTAAAATAACCTTCTAATTCTTAATTTTAATTTTAGAGAGATGATTGGGAAAATGGAAAAAGTATCCGGTATCGTGGATTTATCTGGCAATATTAATATATACAAAGTTATTTTACAATCTTAATTCTAAAAAAAAAGTGATTGACAAGTTCAAAAATACAAAAGATACAATAAATTAAAAAATGAAATTTAAAATTTATAAGCCATACTTAAGTTAATCATCTAAGTTAGATATGTATATCATTACACATTATTTTAAGATAATATATCTATAAATATTATTAAAAGAGTAACTAAATTGTCACGTGTCGTCTTCTCGTTATGCCAAGTGGCATCTTCTACTGATGACAAATATTAACTACTATTTCAATATTAAATTAAAAATCTTAAATCAAATTACTTTTATATTAAGATTATGATTAAATACTTAAATCTCATAAAATCACAACAAACAATATTTAAAAGATTTTTTTGATTAATATTTATAATAATAAAAATAATACTAACAATAAACTTAAAAGGTATTAATGATTATTATTTTTTGTTTAAAAGATTTATACATAAATTGATTATGATAATATATATTAAATATCATTAATATATTAAAATTTGAATATTAATTTTTAATTTTAAGTTTCCATAGTTTTAAAAAACCAAATTTATTAAAGTTTTTCGTGTAATAAATGAATTAATAAACTATATTATAAATTAACATGACACAACAGCACAATTAGTTTCATGTAATAAGAATGTATGTATGTATTTCTATGTCTTAATTTTGGTCCTAAAATAGAGATAATATTTATTCGATTTCATGATTCCAGCCGATTTAATAGTTAAGTTTTACTTTTATCGAAATTTAAATAAAATAACATACAAAGGATTTTAATTTTGTTTACAACTTAAATTTACTTTTTAGTTATGTAATAATATAATTTAACATTTGTGTTGAAAACCAAAACTTAGGACACATATCATCATGTTATCAATGAATGCTCAAAGTTTTGGTAAATTATCTTTGCTTTTACATCAAATCCATACATTGTCTCCTTAATTCAGCGAAAATGCCCTTCGCCGGAGACCGGAAGCACCGGCGGATCCTCAGGTCGACACCTCTTCTACCACAGAATCTTCACACAGACGATGAATCCGGTGCCCCGTTGGAATCTGGATTCTCTGGCGCCTCCTTCTCCGGCGCCGTCTTCAACCTGTCAACGACAATCGTTGGTGCTGGAATTATGGCTCTCCCAGCCACTCTCAAACAGTTGGGGATGATTCCTGGTCTGATTCTCATACTTTTGGCTGGAATCTTGACGGAATCTTCAGTTGACATGATACTTAGATTCAGTAGAGCTTCTAAGTCCAACTCATACTCTGGCCTCGTTGGAGACGCCTTCGGTGGTGCCGGAAGGACGCTTTTGCAGGCCGGTATTGTCGTTAACAATGTCGGCTTGCTCGTCGTTTACATGATCATCATTGGTACTTACCAACGACTTCATTGCCTTAATTTTCGTAACCGTTATCTACAAACTCCCTGAATTCATTTCTTGCCATCCATCAATCTACTAATGTTTACAACTTGAAAGCTTGTTTGCCAAATTTTAGTGATGTACAGAATTAGGTTTTCAAGTGGGCAAAAGCTACATGAGCCAATTTCGGTTCTACATCTGTTCTTTAGTTATTATTTCTTTTTCAGTTTTCCTTTTGTTGGCGAATGTATGGAGGTCTTTTGTCTCCGTTTTTGTTGCATCTAATTGTGTTTTTGTACCAGTCATCTTCAAAATCAATTCGACTTTGAGAACTTTTTGAACATCAAATGATCAATCACTTATCTTATGTCATGATTATTAATCAAGCTCATTTATACTATCTATTTACAAAATAGTATCCCTTTGTCCCGAAACTGTTGTAGGGGGCTCTTAGAAATGTATTTTCAGGTCACTATGTTATCGGAATGTGGGAGATAGACATGTGATAGGTTTGGTATAACTTCGTTATGCATATTCCTTTTGGTCGAGTGAAATTACAAATGGCATATGTTAATGAAAATCTATGTACTCTAAGTGGTCATAATAACAGAAATGAAGGAATAAAAGACGATCTTTCTTGGGAGGGAGTACTAGCATTTTAACATTCCAACTTGCGATGCTAAATCTCCGGTGACAGGTGATGTGCTATCTGGAACATGGTCGGAGGGGGAACACCATTTAGGAGTGATGCAAGAGTGGTTCGGTGATCATTGGTGGACCACACGTGGTGTCTTGCTGCTTCTCACGACCATCCTTGTTTTTTCTCCTCTGATATCCTTCAAACGTGTAGGTGAGTTTTGCCTACTTTGTACTTAAATGGACACAAATATTAACTGAATACATGCCAACTTGGATATATTTTTGTTTGTTGTAGTCTGTCACCAAGCAAAGCAACACATTAATGCTAATCTATAAACACTTTGCGTTTGGCTTGCGGAATAGAATTCGATGGAATTGGAATTTAGTTTAGCTTGTTTCCAACCTTGGATTACAAAGATAAAGAGATCAATTTCATTTATATTCCATCAAATTCTTTGTTTAAATGAATTTTGCATTCCTATCAATTTTTACATGAATTTAGATTCCAACCATCCACAACTTACATCATTATCCAAACATTAAAAATTATCTTCCATCTCTCCCAACCAAACACACTAATAACTAAACTTAAATTCCAATTCCTTTGAATTCCATTCCACGAGCCAAACGGCCCGTAATTGGGAGCGTTTGGCTAGCAAGAATAACATTCAAATACATTGGATTTTAAATTCCAATCATGAGTGTCTTTCATACGGTGGGGTGGGGTGCGCGTGCGCCATGATGTTTGATATCGACTAGATGTGTGAGTTATGATGTATTGGAATCTAAATTCTATTGCGAATAGCTAGGAACGACAAATTCTTTTATCCATAGATTTTGATAGAATTTAGACTAATTTTATTTACTTCTTTTTATAATTCAAAGTTCCAAAGACTATGAAATTCCAGTTCCTACAAATTTAATTCCTCATGCCAAATGCACCCATATATGGTGTTTGGTTTACAGAATGTAATACGAAGGAATTGGAATTTAACTTTAGTTATTAGTGTGTTTGATGGTAAGCGATAAAAGATAGTTTTTAGTATTGGTTGAGGATGTAGGTTGGAATCTAATTCATGATGTATGAGTTGGTAGGAATGTCAATTTTTCTATAAACAAAGAATTTGATGGTAAATTTAAATTCCAATTCCTTCGAATTCCATTACGCAAACCAAACTCCACCTTAGTGTTATTAGTTAATAATATGACTGGTTTGCGATATTCTTGTTAATGATATCCGAATTTATATAGGAAAAAATGTTTTGATATGCATTTCAACATTTGTCAGAGTTGATGTCTCAAATTACAATGGAAACAGCTCTAAGATATTGGAGGCTTAGATTGTGCACCTTCATATATTGATTAGTTTGTATGAGGACCTCTAAAGAGGTTACACAACAATTTTGGCTATAAAATAATTGAGCTGGATAAATGGTTGTGAACCTCTAAAAAGTTAATAAAAATATGGTCTTATATGAGTACTTTCATAAAATTGACACTTGGTTATATGCCAAGAGTAAGCTTAAATACTGTCGAAGTGAGCACATCGAGTAAATATTTTGGACCAGTCAGATTTTGGAATATGAATGCACTGCACCTTTTGAGTTCCATCAAGGATGATGCCTAATTGACTATGGGTGTAAACAAGCTGAGCATGAGTCAAATGGAACATAGTTTGTCTTAAGCAAGGATGATTCACTAATATCCTTTTTCATATTGTTTTATGTTTAAAATATATTGTAATCTGACTTGTGCTTATCTTTCTATTGTTTGACAAATGCGCTAGATTCATTGAGATACACGTCTGCCTTGTCGGTGGGTTTGGCAGTTATTTTCGTGGTGATCACAGCTGGAGTAACTGTGATTAAGTTAATCAATGGAAGTATTGCAATGCCACGTTTACAGCCTGAGTTTGTTGATCAGGCATCATCCTTGAAGCTTTTCACAACTGTTCCCATACTAGTTACTGCATATATCTGCCACCACAATGGTAAGAATGATTTCTAAAACCTTCAGATTCTTCATTTTGCTTCTATATTCATATACCCGAAAGAATAGTGCATTGTTACTTCGTAAACTACCTAGGAAGCATTAAATTAATAACATTTTGGAGATACTTAACTGATAATATTTTTTGAATTGGAAAACAACTAGGTTTTAATTTGAAAATTTACAAGTGAATTCTTCTTTAGGGACGAATACAGTAACTGTCTTTCTTATTCAATCTTTTTGTGTTCTGTGAACATGTTGCTTGCAATGTTATTAGTCTTTCATGTGCGGTTTGATTGATTCCTTGTTTACTTTCATCTATATTGTTGAACGAACTAGCTTTTATTAACTTGTGCTTTTCATCGTGTCTTTTTCACAGTTCACCCCATAGACAATGAGTTAAAAGATCCTACCCAGATGAAGTTTATAGTTCGGACATCAATAATGTTGTGTTCCTCAGTCTATATAGCAACCAGCTTTTTCGGATTCCTACTCTTTGGTGATCATACACAAGATGATGTACTTGCCAATTTTGATGGTGATCTTGGAATCCCGTATGGCTCACTAATTAATGATGTTGTGAGAATAAGCTATTGCCTCCATCTGATGCTCGTTTTTCCCATTGTCTTCTTCTCACTGCGCCTCAACATTGATGGCCTTCTTTTCCCTTATGCAATTCCTATCGCTTTTGACAATCGAAGATTCTTCATGGTAACAACTATTCTTATGGGTTTCATTTTTCTTGGAGCAAATTTTGTGCCTAGTATCTGGGATGCCTTTCAGTTTACTGGTGCCACAGCCACCGTCTCTGTTGGTTTCATTTTTCCTGCTGCCGTTGCCCTAAGGTGAGTAGAGCAATAGGACGTCATCCTACAAAACACACACAATCTTTGTTCCTTTTAGCATTTACATCCACCCTCGATATTCAATGAAGAGAGTCATTCTGCAAACTGCAACACTTTCGAGTTTGAATGTTCCTCGAAAAGTGTATCCCTCATAATCAAAATGCCCCTTGTATACGTCAATATATATGTTTTTACAGAACGAAGTTAACGCTGTGGTGTTCCTGGTGTTGCAGGGACACTCATGGGATTGCAACTAAAAAGGATAGGCGAGTCTCGTGGGTGATGATAATTTTAGCGGTCTCGTCTAGCTTCATGGCAATCTTCAGTGACATTTATAGCTTCTTCATTAGCAAGAAAATAACTGGGAGCTGATCATAGCACATGAATAACTCATCCATAGAATGCAATTTATAAATGTAGATAACTTTCATGATTCATTTTCTGAAAGTAATGCTTCAGTTCTTGGGCCGCGTTGATGCTTCTCGGTTATCATCATGCAAAGATAAAGACTCGAGCTTTACAGAGAAATCTGGATTTAACTGCAAAAGGGTATTTGGTTATTGTTGTTGTGGAGTTGAATGTTCCTTTCTTTCAACTATAAAAGCAGGTGAAAAGAGAAAAGATGAAGGTAAACTTAACTTTGAGAATATCCATTTGATATGATATATAGACTCGTCGGATGGTACTGCAATACGACATTTTGTTTCATTTGGTATGCCTCCAAAGTACATTTTCTAATTTTCTATTCAGTTTGTGCTTGGGTTGAGGACAGAATTGGTTCTAACCCGAAGTAAACTGCTTTCAGTCAGTCCAGTATTCGGTTCTTCTGGTGGGTATCATATATAAGATCAGCCGGCTGCTGCTCAAGAAGTTGGACTAGCTAACCCGGAGTGGATTCTTATCTATTTTGTAGTTTTCAGTTTATAATCTGAAGATTCAACGATTTCAAGTGATCCCATTCAATCATTCATGACACAATACGTCCCAAGAAATACGATGATCATGAATTCAAACGATGACCGAAAAGTTTAACCCAGTTTCCTTAATTGGGCCTGTGAAAAAATAAAATTTGGGCATACAACAAGAAAATATAGTATTTGAAGGTCAGGAAAACAAAAACTTTTTGTTGGAATCCGATGTAATAGGAGGGAAATTGAATTCAGTTTTATTTGTTGGCATGGTTTATTTCATTGATAAAAATCCAGTTCTTTTATAAACATTCCAACAAATCAAACGCTACCTTAATAAAAGTTTTAGAAGAATCACGTTTGAAGTTCAAAATATTAGGTTGTATTTTGTCTGTAGAAATAAATTTCGAAGGTAGAGGTAGGTAGGTAAGGTATAAGTTTATATAATATTTATGGGTTGGCTAAGAGTATAGATTGCAAAGTGTTCGTATTTAAATTTTTTTGTAAACTAGGAATGTTGAATACTCTTAACCATTAATTTTGATGGAATTTATTTCTAATTTTTTCCTGATGCAAAGCTTCAAATACATTAATATAAAATTTTATTTCTTCAAATTTTATTTCAAAAAACAAACATCACCAAAGTTATAGTGTAAGTTTGAACGTTAGATCATCAAACAAAAATACATTATTTATATTTAGCATGTATTTTAGGACATACAAAAATACAAGACAGTTTCGTAGTTTTTTAGAATACAAATTCATATTTGTGGTTACGTTTTGATTATGGTTTCGTCATAACTAATTGTTAAAATTAGAATAACAAATTCGCAGCATTTAAGTCCAAAACTGTTAAAGATTAATAACTTTAAGTAGTTCAAATGTCCAAAAATAAACATACACGCGTACATTAGACCCAGTATTATAATGTATGTATGTCAAAAATTGCATATATTATATACATAACATTTTGTATTTTTTTTAAATATGATGGAATTAAAGAGATCGTAAAGTTATGTGCATTTGAATTTAAATTTTAATGACAATGACTTGATAACTAATAGTTAGAATATTAATCAACTAAAGTGTTAAATAATATTGTAATTACGAAATAATAATATAAAGTTAGTGACAACCCCCATCTTTACTATTAAATTAAAATTATTTTATTATGATTGTTGTAATTTGATTTGCTGGATTAACGTATTAAATTACTTTACTTTACCCCAATTGAACACTATCTTTATACTTTAATTAATTTAATGAAAAAGAAGATACAACCACTGCTTGTGTGCCAATATTAATGTAATTATACAAAAGAAAATGCAACGACCACTTTTGAACATTTCACATACACACATAATCAAGCTAAACAAAGCACCAATTCAAAGGGAATAATTACAAAACTAATCATATTAGAAAACTTTTTGTTTAAATTAGATTATTAGAGTTTAATTAATTTAAGCATTAAGAATAATATATTAGTCTAACTAAACACATAGAAGCATACACAATACAAACTTGAAACCTAAATTTAATGTATATGAATAAAAACGTTAATAGAACATACTTTTGATTGTGTGAATTCTTTTAAAATAAATCCATTGGTTTTAGCTTTGTAGGTCACTTACGAACATAAGAACAAAGACAATCGCCTTATGAATGTG
This sequence comes from Centrapalus pauciflorus, assembly GCA_020465985.1. Taxonomy (NCBI): domain Eukaryota; kingdom Viridiplantae; phylum Streptophyta; class Magnoliopsida; order Asterales; family Asteraceae; genus Centrapalus; species Centrapalus pauciflorus. The sequence continues at coordinate 54,215 of JAANYP010009486.1, read as the reverse complement.
AACCAATAGTAAATAGGCTCGAATGGAACAATCAACTTAATTGGAACCAAGACTGGATTGAACATAGTAAAACAAACAATTTATCACCAAAACATACCCACTTGACATAATTAATTCAAGTTAAGTTCTTTAAGAATGGCATTATGCAATCAAGACAAAAGATTCATGGTTGAATGGTTATGTCTTTGTACAAGTTTGGGCTTGAAAACATTTTTTTGGCTATTTTGTCAAACTTCTGCATACAATAGCGAAATGTTAAATTTTCAATGCAAAATAATTCTGATCATATCCAATAACAATTATTTCTAGTGGAGAACTACAGATCAATGTAATTAAAAGTTGAGTGTTGGAAGAATGTAATTAAATCAAAGACTAATTTGTAAAATTATAGTGCAGTTTGATGTAGTCAAAATCTCAAAATCGTATAGCAATGGCAAAAATTAGTGAACTTCCTCATTGGAAATCTAGATATGATATCAAAGGAGGCTTGAACTTTAGCCATTACAATTTTGTAAAGATACGAAATCAATGGAGAGCACATTCAACCGAACAAAAAGATATCAAGTTATGATTGAGAAAATGGAGAGCAGATCTACAGATGCAAAAACCAAAATGTAAGTCTAGAAGAACGAGAGAAATTCTATAAAATGTGATAGTATTAATGGGTACCTAAGCTTAGATATCTGACAGCCACATATTCACTTTATCATGCGCGCATGCGCGCGCGCGCACACACACACACACACATATACATAGAGAGAGAGATAAAGAAAAATGTGATCGTTACAAAACCTAAATTTGATGTGAAACCAATCTTGTTCATTGATTGTATTAATCTAATTGTCTTGATTAAATAGATCAACTATGAAATTAATGAAAAAATTGATATTAGTAATTTATTAATTCATGGGTAGATTTTGAAAAGATGGACAATAGGAAAAAAAAATGAAATTAGCAAAAAAAAAATATCTTATTTTATTAAATTAAAATAACATTAATATGATTAATTTTTAGTTCAAAAAAATTATACTATGAAAACGAGAATTTTATACTTTTTAAAACAACGTGTAACAATGTATTTTCTTCTATGAATTTTTACATGTATATTTTTGTAAACAAAAGTTACTATATGGTACATGTATATTAGTTTTCTATTCAATTATGATAATTTCTACAGCGTGCAGATTTTTGATACAAATATAAAATTAATTAAAAAATAATATATAGGGTTAGTATCTATGGGGCACCTGTGTGCATCGTGCAACTTAGGAACCTATATACAACGTTAGATCTAGAAAATGAATGGCCAATATTACAATGGCAAAAGGGTAATAAAAATGAAATTTGTGTACACATCATGATGCACGGTTCACATATTAGATGTGCGTAAGGGTATTTTGGGGGAAAAATAATATATCAAGTCAACTCAAAATTAAATTTATATTGATTGAATATTTAATTCAACAATCAAGTATAAATGCTAATAAATTTATAAAATACACTTCTAAAATTAAAAAATTTTAATTGAACAAAAATCCAACATGATGCTTCATCATCTTAATTGATTGTGCATATTTGTATTCATCTTTCTCAGGTTATGCATCATCGTGTTCACATGGGACACCATGTTATGCATCATCGTGTTCATACTGTGCATCTTCGTATTCATCTTTCCCAGGTTATGCATCATCGTGTTCATTGTGATGCATATCTGGAATTTAAACGTGTTAATCACCGTCTTCAACATGTTCATCATCTTAATGCACCGCTAATGTGCATCATGTTTGAATCAAAAACATCAACATTTATCCTTTGATAGAGAGAGAGAGAGAGAGAGAGAGAGAGAGAGAGAGAGAGGGAGGGAGGTGGGTGAGGGAGGGAAATGTGGAAGAAAATAGGGAAAGTGGTTAATGATATTAATTAGTTTCCTAGTTTCTAACTAATCTATTAATTAAAAGATTAATTAATTTTTTAAAATAATTAGTATTCCCGTATTACCCTTATTGAATCCTTAGTAAATAGGTTGTGCATTTGTGGTTCCCACTGGTTCCCAATGCATCGTGGTGCCCCATAGAACCTCAATCTATAATATATATATATATATATATATATATATATATATATATATATATATATAGGGGGGTTCAATGGAAAACCAACATGCATCGGAAAATCTTGGAAAACCTCCATGCACCACCACAAATGCATCACAATTCCCTCGTGATGCATCGAATTCTCGCGTGATGCACCGTCTTTCTGCATAATGCACCTGAAAACTTGTGAAAATCGCACTGCACCACCACAAATGCATCAAATTTTCCGCATGATGCATCAAAATCCCGCGTGATGCATCTAATTTCCCGCGTGATGCATCAAAATCTCGCGTGATGCATCACTTTATTTACGATCATGCCACCGCGTTTTTCATGAAATGCATCAAATCGGACGGTATGCGTAGGTTTCCACGGTTTTCCGGTGCATAGTGGTTTTCCATTGAACTCACCCCTATATATATATATATATATATATATATATATATATATATATATATATATATATGTATGTATATAGGGTCAGTATCTATGGGGCACCTGTATGCATTGTACACTTTGGGAACCTGTATGCACCGTTAGATCTTGAATTTTAATGGTTCAGATTGTAGTGGCAAAAGGGTAATTAACTTGAAAATGGGTGCACGGGTGCATAACTTCTCGTGCGCGGAAGGGCAAAATCGGAAGATGCTTGAATTCAGAAAATATTCTATCCGAATCTAAACAAACATGATGCATATTCATCCAATTTATTGGATTTGTCTTCAAACACGATGCATTTTCATCCAATTCAATTTCAAACATGATGCATTTAGACCATATTCATCCTCGTCTTTGTTCCATCATTATGCATCACCAAAATCGTGATGCATTTCGACCATATTCATCATCGTCTTTGTTCCATCATTATGCATCACCAAAATCGTGATGCATTTCGACATTTAAACGTGTTAATTTCGTGATGCATCTCTAAAATTTAAATGTGTTCATCAACGTCTTCAATGTGTTCATCATTGTCGTGAAAACTGGTTGAGAGAAAGAGAGATGGAGAGAGGCTAGCCATGAAAGAGAAAGGGAAAGAGAGAGAAAAGGGGATGGATTTATGGAAATGTAGTTAATCATTTTATTTAGTTTCCTAAATAAATGATAAATATTAAATTAAATCTTATAATTTAACAATATATTATTAAGTATTCCCAAAATGCCCTTAATGCACCCTTTGTAAACAAGCAATGCATTTTTGGTTCCCATTTGGTTCCCGATGCATATGGTGCCCCATAGAACCTCAATATATATATATATATATATATATATATATATATATATATATATATATATATATATATATATATATATATATATATATATATATATATATATATATATTCATTTGGATAGTCATTGTTATAAAATCTTCCACCTACCAAAAGAAACTAATTAGAGAGGGGCAAGGCCATTATTGTTGATGTCAAAATATATTTATTTTGTAATCACTTTTTGTAAAGAAATAAATATGTGTGGTCAGTTTCAAGGTATAATAGAAACAGGCAATCAGACATAGCAAACATGAATAATTAATATGTTTGTATTAGAATTTAAAAAAAATTATTATTTTATAATTAATTGAATATCAGTGCAAACGTGTAATTAGTTTGAAATTTTGAACATAGTGACTGTTTGCATTTGGTTGTGTGTGTGAGAGAGAGAGATTATATATAAAAATAATAAATATATTAAAAAGTAGAGAGAGTGTGTGTGTTAGAGACTTATAGTCATATTCATAATTTCATATCATGAATTTCCGGTGAAGAGCGGCGTTGAATGACGTATTCCCCGGTCATTCCGCAACATCGATCCCATTCATGATTCACCCCGGCCCATATAACACGCTTCCATCAACCAAATATTTTAATACAGCAAATACACACCTTTAATATTTTTTTTTTTTATTAGAAAAATCAAGTTTAAAGGTTCCAAATCATGGCCGGCTTTTTTAAGAGGGTAATAAACGTCATCCTCTTTATTTTTATTTCTTTGAGAGATGTTACATAAATTAATAGGATAATTTTTATTATTTTCTAGATACATAATTATAGCAATATTTGTATTAATAATATTTTCCATACTTTATAAAAATTCATATTAAGAAAGATCTATTTTAAATTTATGATACACGGTCCTTAAAATCCACAAAACGTATCTGATATGGATAAAAATACAATTAGGATCCGTTTGGTATAGAGAAAAGAAATGATGAGAAATGGAATTGGAATTGGGGGAGAAATGGATTTGGGTGGAGAATTGAAATTTTGTATCTTGTTTGATATCAACAGAGAAATAAAGAGGAGAAATAGTGGCTCAGGTGGAGTAGAGACATAAGACAGTCAATTCTCATCATTTCTCAACCAAATGGAGAGAATTGCATTTCTCCATATTTAGCCTTCAAACAATTTCTGGAAAATTCAATTCTCCGCCCAAAAATTAAGAGCATTTCTCCCAAACAAAAGAAATCACAATTCTCTCCCCTCAAATCTCTCTGTCAAACAGCCCCTTACTGTTTTTAATCTAAATCTCCTGTTAGTTCTCATGAATTATGTGTCAAGCATGCTCATGTCAAATTTAGGTGACGTTACCGAGGTTACATTGTGTTCTCAAATCTTGTGTTAGTGAGGATTACATTTGTTTTGTTCTCAAATTTTGTGTTAGTGAGGATGACATTTATTTTAGAATCCCGCTAATTAAGGAGAGTAAGGAAAATTGAGGAAAGGAAAATAACTTTTAAAAATACACTTTCCTTTTTTTTTTTTAAACAATTTTAAGTTGTGAAACCAAAAGCATTTGAAAGAGAAAAAGATATGATTTCTTCCAAATCTAAAAGAGAAAGCGGAAAAATAACTTATAAATAATTTTTAAGAAATATAAATTTTTATATACTTACTAGATTATTGCCCATGTAATACATGGGGCATGTGTAAGATTTAAGAAATATTTATATTTTTAAATATAACAACTTAAAATGTTATTATAAAAAATAATAAAGTAATAATATTTTGATAGACATAGATAATTAACTAACATTATACTTGAAAAATTTTTGTTATTCTTATTATAATAAATATATATTGAAGATATGAATATGTATTCAGAAATACTGATTATATTACAATAGAAACTAAATCAATTTTGTAATGTTTTTGCTTTTAAATTTGAAAACAATATTTACAATAAAGTATTACTTTTATTTTCATATTTAGATGTGTTAAAATCTTGCTTTTATATATAAGAAATTAGTTTGATTCAATGAATTATGAATGAAAAATGAAATAGATTATGATTGTTAATGTAATTTTAAAATAAATATTAATGTACAAATTTTATGAATGGGAATGGATTTTAAATTCATACATTAAATATATGATTAAACATTTAACCTTTAGTTTAAATTTAAAAAATAGAAAATTATAAATCAGATTATTCATTCTAGATAAGACATATTAGGTAAAATTAGAGTTTAAATTAGAAAGTATTTAAAATCAATTATTATAAAAGTTTTCCTTTAATATTTTAAGTTTTCTAAAATAAATTTATTGAGTTAATTGAGAAAGTTATATTAGGAAAAATGGACGAGAAAATAAAATATTGAAGAGTCATAAAAGCGACATGTGCCAATAGTTATTTTGCTTTATTTATATATATATATATATATATATATATATATATATATATATATATATATATATATATATATATATATATATGTTTTTAAATTGCTAAAAGTATCAATATACTAGAGGTGTCATTTAAATTGAATTTTTTTTCTAAAATTACATATAAATATGTAAAATAACATTATAAATTAATTTAGTCATGAAACATGGTGTTAAAGTCCCAAACCGGATGGAGTAAATGGTTGATGATAGATTTATCTTTTTTCGTTCCTCACTTGTTTAATTTTGTCATTTATCTCATATTGTTTTTAAACATGTTATTTAGGGTATGTTTGTCAAATAGCTTTTGGGAAGTTTAAGGAGCATTTTGTGCTTTGTTAATTGAAATTTTCACTTTTCAAAAATAATGAAAACTTGTTTACTTAACAACAATTTCTTAAATTTTCATGTCACTTTTAAACTTACTTTTATAATTATCTACCATATATTTATATATAATACTCTTTTTCTCTCTCTTACTAGTCTATCACCTATTCTATTTTTCTTATTATTATAAGCACTCATCTTATTTTTCATAAAACTAAAACTTTATCATCTAAACAAGTTTTCACTTTTTATAGAAACTCTTGTTCATTTTTCTCAAAACTATATTGAAAATGGCTAGTTTTCATCAACTAAAGGCAACCTTGATGCGTTTAGCAAGTGAAAATTTTCGGTTTGGAATTTTTAATAAAACTGAAAACATAAGTTGCGTTTAGTTACATCTCACTTTTAAAAAAAAATGATAACTAGTTTTACTTAATAACAATTCTTTAAATTTTCATTTCACTTTTTAATATACTATTCTTCATACTCTTTTTCTTATTTTTTTATTACCTACCCTATATTTTTTTTATAATATTTTCTTTCTCTCTCTTACTTTTTTATCACCTAACCTATTTTTCTTATTCTATAATCGCCCATAATATTTTTATTAAAACTAAACTTAATCATCTAAACAAGTTTTCACTTTTTATAAAAACGCTTGTTTTTTTCCTTCTGAAAACTATAACTTGAAAACTGAAATTGAAAAATGACTAGTTTTCGTTAACTAAACGCAAAGTTTTTAAGAAAACACATTTTGAAAATGAGAATGTGTTTAGATGTGTTATAAATAGTTTTTACGTTTTCATTTTTCACTACCATTATATAACATAGATTTAGGTGATGAGATTGAAACGAAAAGTTGAAAACCTCAAAAATGTGTTTTCAAATTTACTTATAAATTTAAAACTGAAAGCTGAAAAATTAAAAACTGAAAACGTTAAAAAATAATGGATAAGAACGCGTTTTTTTAGAAACCCTTGTTTTCAGATAATTTTCACCAAAAACATGTTAGCTTTTCATTTTTGAAAGCTTAACTTTAAAGTTTCTATTTGATTGATAGGAGCTTGAATTTTTTATTTTGGAAATGAAAGCTCTCAGGATCTTTTTTATGAGAAGCTAGTTGAAGTGGTCTTCAAAAAAATTTTAAACTTTTCGTTGAACAAATTTACTTTTATAGCATCCTAAGAATTATATAATATAAGTTTTAATTAAAATTAATGTCATTTGCTTTCATTTAATACTAAAAGTTATAGTTACAATTAATTTTACCAAAGATATTACTAAAGTAAAAGTTTGAGGTCTCTTAAAAAGTCATAGATCTTAAATGCTCCAACTTAAAATTACAACTAGTTGTGTCGGATATAGTCTTAAACTTATTTGTTATTTTTTTTTTAATAATTGATGAGTTAGAAATTCATTGAGATGATGCAATATGCATGGATGACATTGGCATATGACATGATATGATGGTTTCCTCAAAGTGGGGTGAAATTAAATTAGTAATATTGTTTTGGGTGTGTGACCCTAGCCATGAATTAGACCTGTCAATTCGTGTATTCGTGTCGTGTAACAGGTCAGACACGAATTTTACATGACATGAATTTGCCAAACCTGTACACGACACGAAATAAAAAACGTGTCTGGTTATGAAACCTGTACACGACACAGAAAGAATTCGTATTACCTGTGACACGACACGCAATTTAGCTGTGTCACACGAAAACACGAATACACAACCTGTAAACGAATTAGACACGAATTTTTAACAAAAACATGAACTTATAAATCCAAAATTCCATCTTCCAAAACATCTAATTCTAAGTTTCCAACATCCAAAACATATAATCCAAGTTCTCACAAAATATATAATTCTAAATCCCAAAACATATAAATCCAAGTATCAAACAACACTCCAAATTCTGTGTCTTAGACGTGTCAGACGTGTCACACATATTTTACACGTGTCTTATACGTGTTTATACAATTAAATTCGTGTTTGACACGTGTAAGACACGAAACACGAAATTCAAAAACAGGTCAACCTATTTTGACACGAACCACGAATTTACCAAACATGTACACGAAAATTTCGTATCGTATACATGTCGTGTCTGTCGTGTCGTGTCCCATATTGTCAGGTCTACCATGAATTGAAGTGAACCCGGGCCTTATCCGGTGTGGTGTGTTGGGTTTCAGGCTTCATGAATCATGCATGCTAATTGCTACACCAACACAACACATGGCGCTACATTTAAACTTCAACCGCCTGCACCCACCACCTTTCCAGCTTCTCTTACATCCTCATCTTCTACTCTTTTTCTTCTTCTTCTTTTTCTTTTAGAAAAAAAAATTTATATATATATATATATATATATATATATATATATATATATATAGATTTAGGTTCAAGTGAGTACCACCTCTAATGCAGCGCACCAGAAGGTACCTATATATATGTATATATATATATATATATATATATATATATATATATATATATATTCATGTTCAATTGAAAACTTTTATGCATCGAGGTACCTAAAAATCATCTAATAGCCGTTGGATCATGTCGATCTCGTGAAGCATCATACCTGATGCATCTTGTGATGCAACATATCATATGCATCCAATAACTGGTAATTTAGGAAAAAAATATCTAGTTTAATTAATTTTAATTTTATATTAATTATATATTGCATCAAATATATAAATAATAAATGTTAAATAATTGCTACCCTTTCAAAATTAACAAAAATAATACAAATTCAAATAAAATGATGAAGATTCTTGATGCATTGTTGTTGTTCATCCTTCAAAAGAAGCTTTGAGCTTTCGGTAACAAATTTTACCTTTATTCTCTTATAATAATTATAAACTACAATTAAATTAGTATTAATGTTTTTATGTCACTTAATACTAAAAAGTATAGTTACCGTTATTTTTACCAAACACGTTTATAAAAATTAAAAGTTGTAGCTCTTTTAAAAAGTTATAGCTACCCAAAGGTTCAACTACTAAAAACTCCAATTCAAAGTTATAGTTAATTGTATCAAACATACTCATAATGCAACAATATATATAATTATAATATATTTGAAGTATTAGTATACTAGATTTTCATGAGATTTTTTATAATAATGTATTTAGTGTATAATATCTTGGCAATTTGTATTCAATAAAAAGTAAGTGTTCTATATATTGTGTTTGTGTGCGTCTATAACAAAAAAAAACTAAAAAAACTAAAAAAACTAAAAATTCATCAACCGCAATTTGAAACATGCAAGAAATTTGACAGATTAAATGTTTTCTGTTTTTTATTTTATATCATTAATAATAGTAATCATAATAATTATATATATAATTGTGAAAAAACCTTAAAATTAGGACAATTTTCGTGATTAAAACCTCCAATATTTTTTATTGCACAAAAAACCCCTAGTTGACTAAAAGTTATCAATTTAGGTTTTTAAAAAAAAAAATAACTTGCAACCTAAAGAATCAGTTGCAACATGCTGACCAACCTTTCGTCTCTAACAAATCTTATTTCCAGCAAAGTAGCAAACTCATTTGTATGTGTTTTATTATTCAAATTCACAATTTTTTGTTGATTTTTTTGTTTAAATCTGTGTTTCTTTTATTAAAAATTAACTTTTTAGCTAAGTTTTGGTGGTCAATGATGACTTATCGACGGGGTCCTATGACTTTCAATCAAGTGCAACCGGTTATGTCCAAATTCTATGAGATTTGCCAGTTGGTGATTTTTTGTGCATTAAAAATGTTTAGGGTTTTAATCACAAAAATAATTTAAATTTATGGTTTTTTTCAATAATAATATAATAATAAAGAATTGGTATTGATTCACGTGACGTAATTAAAAGGCTACCTGCCAGTAGTCCTGGTAGATGGTGAAGCCCTACATCCACGAGTAACCCGACCTCCTTCACTACCCATTTCCTTCTTGAATCTATTCTTTGATTACAACAAGAATTTCAACTACACCCCTATTTTTTGCCTTTATGCCATTTCTCATCCCTCGTTAATGTTTGCTTTTTTTTTTTTTCACAGCAGAACGTACATACTCATCTAATCCTAATTCTAAACCTATCCTTTTTTGTCCACAATGAGACTCGAACCCATAACCTTGGGATCAACTCTAACACATTTGTACCGCTAGGCCAAATGCCCTTTGGTTCAATTATTCACCAAAAAATATAATAAAAACAAAAACCTATTATAGTTCGACTTTGAAAGTAAAGTGTCTTATCTTCTTATTTAACTACTAATATTTATTACATTGATATTTTTAAAACATAATGTTATATAAAATCTATATCAATTAACACTTAAATCATTTACATATTAGTTTTTTTTTAAAAATCTTAAAAATATATATTTATTCGGCATAAACTAGTAATTTTATAATATTTTAAATATAGATGTATTACAATTACTTTTCTTATCATCATTATAAACTTTTTGTCATGCTATAGTTATCATTTTTTTAAAATATTTAAATTTGATTTTATTTGTATTCAAATCTAATTATTGTAGATTTATATTATTTAATTTGAATTCAAGTCTAATTATACTTGATTTAAATCAAAATTGCTTAATTACTCGTTATGGGTTGCTATCATAATCCATTCTACTAGTTGCACACCCATTATGTCATAACCTTTTAAAAATATTTTATTATTTATATAATATGAAAGTGTCAAATTAATGAGAGATCAGCGTCATAATAGGTGCAAATAAAATTGACCTTACTCAATTTTAGTATAGAAAGAAGATAGAGTCTTGAAAATGAAAATGTTAAAATTGTCAATAGTACACATGTGAAAATGAAGGAATTGCCAAGTTGTTGTCTAGTTAAAATACATGTACATGCGACGTCTATTTACTTATTTATTAGAATAGACTAGTTGATTGACACATGATATACATGAGTATGTTAAATAAATAATTACACTTAAATAATAGATATAAAGTTAAATTTATTATTAGAAAATACGATAAAAAGGTAAATTACTCATGTTAAAATAATATAAAGAATATTTTGAAACTAATAAATAAATATGTTTGTATAAGATGTTACCACGGTATTCGAACCAGACGGTTTCAACTTCATATTCATCATTCTGGCACATCATTAAAGCAGAGGTAATGAGCTTTATCAACTGGTTCTAGGAGCATTAACAAACCAGTAAGGGATGCAATTCTTCTTTTATCATCCTTGTTCCAAAATCCCCTGATTCGATGGGTTGAGATATTATATGTTGGCATATTACACTTATCGGGTGTTGGTATAAGATAATTGCAAAAGCGTTGGTTGAAAGGTTAAATATGGTCATTGATGATCTAATTAGAGAGGTGCAAAATGCATTCATCAAAGGTAGATCATTTTAAATGGCTCGTTAATTGCAAATGAGATGGTAACATATAAACAATGAAAGAAAGGTGTGTGTTACTCAAGCTTGTCTTTGAAAAAGCATTTGATTGCACCAATAGAACTATTTGATTAATGATGTCGCAAATGTGGTTCAGAATAATATTGTGCAACTGGATGCGTTCTTGTCTTTGTTCGACATGGGTATCTGTTTTAGTAAACGATTCGCCCACGAAAGAGTTTAGCATGCAAAATGGATTTAGACTGGAAGGGTACAATGTTGTTTATCCTTTTATGTTCCTATTAGCGGTCAATAGGGTATATGTAGTGATGAATCAAGCGTCCTCGATGGGTATTTTTAATGGAGCTTCAATCGGGCAGGATAATGTTTATTAATAGGATATTTAGTTTGCAGATGACACAATGTTCTTTGGATAGTGGTTGATATAAGATATTTCAAATTTGCATAGTATTTTGGAATGCTTTCAGAAAGCAATACGACTTAAGATCATTTTTCAGAAAAAGCATGATGTTCGGAAAATTGAGTATCTGAGTTAGATCTCTCCTTACTTGTAAAACGCATGCATTGCCATATGGGATCATTGTCTTCCTCATATTTGGGTATTCCCTTGGTGCAAACATGTCAAAGGTGGATAGTTGGTACCTCATAATTGATAAGTTTAGATTTCAACTAACAGGGTGGACGGCTAAAACAGTATCTTCTGGTGGTCGCGATACTTTGTTTAAATCGGTTATCGGGAGTTTGGCTTTGTACTATTTTACCAAACTGAACTTTAGCCGCTTTCCCTTTATATCAATATGGGTTAATTTACTCCATAACAGACCATTTATTTCATCATATATTGCTCAAATCAATATTAAATCCATTAATGAGTTTTTGATAAAATTTAGTCTTAAGTCAGAACTTCGAATCCTTTTAAGATTCGAAATTCGTGCCCATCCGAAATTTGCTTCTATCTGAAATCCGGATCCTATGGGGATATAACTTTTCAGAGATCCGACTTTTATGCCTTAGGATATAGTTCATATTTTAAATTTATACGAATTTTGGTTCCAACTTGATCCAACATTTGAGTCCGATCTAATCTGAATCTCGAATCCAACCTAGGTCCGAAATTCAAATCTTTGAATGTGATTTCTTTGGTTTTGTATGAAATGACAATTAACTTGTCATATAAACCCCTTTCCTTGATTTTTTTGCTCTAATTTCAAATTTGGTCTTCATGCTTACGTTTTAGCTTATAACAAGTTTCATTATTCTCATATTGACCCTAAAAATGTTCATTAAAGACTTAAATTAAATCATACATTACAACAACATGCTTAAATGTATAATCCAACTTAATTAAAAATTACATTGTCTTTGGAATGAGACAACTAATTACATAAAATTTAGATTACGGATGTTACATAAAGTTGTCTAACATTTTCTTGGTTGGTGCCTTGGCTTCTCTTGGTCAATGGCTAAAGCTACAAATGTTGGACTAAGCTTTTTCTTCTTAGGTCTCTTAGGGGTTATTTGTTTACTTTTCACATTAAGTTCTGTCTGGATTAAGTTGTCTGTTTGGAATAAGTTGATTGTCCAGATTAAAATTGCTGTTTGAATGGGCTGACCAAACACTAAAGGAAAAGAGAGTGGGCTGATTGGGGAACACACAGCTCCTATTGACTTATTAAATGGGCTGACCAAGATTATTTCTGATTTAGATAAGTTGTTATCAAACAATACTTATTCTAGGTGGGCTGACCGGATTTTTAAGATTCAGCCCAATATGTTATTATCAAACACCCCCTTAGTTAGTTGTCATGGCCATTTGATCATGTGTTGTGCGTGTTACTCTTAGGATGTCTTCATTTATCTTTCCTGCTTGTTTTATGTTTTGGTGTAGGTGTTTTTTGTGTTTTACTCTCTTTTCTAGTCTCTTTCCTCTCATTGTAAAAGGTGAGGAGGTGGTGGATCTTTGTACTTTCTTCGTGGTTTCTATTAAATGTTGTTGTTAAAAAAAGATGTTATGTTGATATAATTTTGATATAATTAAAATATTGGTCAATTTAACATATTTGTGATACAACCTTTTCTTAATCAGTAATTTGTAAAACCTAAACTGTTTTGTCTAATCTTAACCTCGTACTTTGGAAAGGCTGACATGCAAATGTCAAATTGAATTTTTTTTTAAATTTAAACCTTTTACATGGTATAATAGGATTAAATGTTTACATGACGATGACATATATTTTCTACTTATGAGGAGATGACATGTTGCTGACATGTCATATTTGTTTTATTTTTATTTATAATTATTATGGTTGTTTTTATTTTATATTATATTAAAACCTTTGATTGGGTCCAAATCAAAGCAATAACATCACTTGCCCCAAATTGAAAATGTCGATGATCATGAAATCTCAAATGGAAGTCTATCGTATTTACTTGAGAGTAAAGTCATACTAAAATCCCCTAATTCCCACCCCCATTTTGCTATCGTTTCCGTTTTCAAAGAAAAATAAAAGCAATTGACTTTTACTTCTTCATCGTCGTTGAAGAAAAACCACGAAGGAATAGTCGCCATCTCCATCTATAAAGAAATCATCATTGCCATCTCTATCGATAGTAGATTTCAGGGTTGTTTGTGTTAATAGAAACAATTTCAGGTTCATTATGGATTTCATAGTTCGTCGGTTTCAGTTTTGTTTGAGTACGTTGATTTTGGCTTCGCTTGTGGTTTGATGGTTTTGAATCAATTTCTTTTGAGTTCATCATCTTTTATTTATGGGTTTTTAAAAATTGTAAGTGTTTTTCGAATATGTTTGTTTTCATTTTATGAATCACTTTCTAATCTTAGGACTTTATGTATTTATTCTTAAAATTACTATTGAACCGCTTTATGAGTTTCAATGGACTTCTTGAATCCAATTTTGAATTGGTTCTTAAATCGATTGATTTGATAAACGGGTTTTTAATTCAAATTAGGGACTTAATCAATAAAATAATGAAAGTTATTGGGTTAAATTAATATTAAACCTTCATTTTATAGATTGAAATTTGAAAGGCTAATTAGAAAGGATGTTAAAGTGAATAATAGATGGGCTCAATTGTAAATTTCTGAAAGTAGTGGGTCCGTAATTGACTGACCCATAACGTTTGGCGTGAGAGTGAAAGTTTTGTCGGAGAAGTTCGTACTAAAATTGCAATGAAATTGAATTCTACAAATTGGGCTACGACTTGTCTTATTTGGTCACGCTTGCTTCGGCTTCGGTTTGAATAATTCTTCTAAACTAATCTTTTATCCATCAGACATTTATCAAAACAGAAAACAGTAATAAATACCCCTAAGTTTTTGTACTTATTTTTTATACTTTGCTTTTTATTATTATTATTATTATTATTATTATTATTATCCAGAAACATTTTTACTTTATAATAAAAAAAGAAAACAAATGCAGCATTTATGGATAAAACAGAGAGTAAGATAATAAAAAGAGATGACTTTTAAAACTTTAAAAAAGTAATTAAATGAACTAACAAATTAAATATTTTAGTTTTCACATTTGTGGGAAGACTTGATCATTTATGGCTCCTTGATTTGCTCTTTTTGGATCTGAGTTTAAATTTTCTTTTGAATAGTGTTTAAAAATAAGCATGGTTGTTTTTTAACGCGAGGTAGTTTTCTTTTAGTGGTGCATTTATCTTCTAATGGTGATAAAATTTTAGTTTCTAAAAAAAAGCATGCATAACAAGATATATTTTTTATTTATAAAATTGTAATGTATAATTGTAAACTATATATAAATACATGTTTTGATTCTTAAACTATATAATATTAAATTTATAAATGCAATTGTAAATACATGATTGTTGATTAAAATTAAATGATCAAATTTTATTTGTAAATAAAGTAATGAGTCAACCAATCAAACACACAAAAACACACACACACACACAAGTATAGGATTGAATTTCGGTATGAGCCGTTTTCACCGTAAGAAACTTTAAAATGCATACGTTTATATAAATTATTATACACAAACTTCTAAAAAATCACAAATTTTATGTCCAAAAAAATTTGTTTATTTTCAAATTTAACTTGAAAAAAAATACAAATTTCATATCAAAAAGTTTATGCATTTTCTATCTTAGTTTATGTATTTAGAGGTTATTACAGTAATAACGGTTCTTACCGAAACTCAATTATATTTATATATATATTCTCTTAGAAGTATTCAATTTGCATAAAAATGCTATAGTATTTAAGTGCTCAAAACGCATTTATATTTTTCACAAAAATAACGATTTTTTTTTTTTGTTATGCTCCTCCACTTTTTCATTTTCTCTAATCAAATAACAAAATTTTTTTTGTAAAGTTTTGTATGCGACTTCAAAAGTTAAATATGAAACATTGCCTTCTTTTTTAAAAATAGAAAAAATGATGTGGGGTGAAAAAAAAAAAAAGCATTGGAAAATACAGATCTTTGTCGGAACCTTTTTAATTATTATTTTATTCTTAATAGAATATTTTTCTTTAAATAAATTATCTTTTATATCTCTTAATACACTCTCCTACTTTTTTTAACATAAAATTTGAGCAAGATTTAAGGGATGATTTTCGGTGTTTATTTCCTGTTTCCATTTTCGAAAGAGAAAAAAAAGGAGGTTTCTGTTGTCGGTTATTTAATAAAAAAAAATAGTTATAATTTAATAAAATTGTAGAAGTTATTTTAAGGTCAATAATCACAATCAACGTCACCATCATGGATTGATTATGATCACAAAACTTAATTCAAAAACGTGTTGAGCTGTTACCATAATAATCTCCCTGCTTTTTCAATTGCATTTTGATATTGATATTGATTTTTGGATTTTGAATTTACAGTTTGCAATTTGCAAGCTGTAAATCAAATGAAGGAACCTTTGTAGTTGTACTCACTCACTCATCTTCTTCCAACTTTATAGTCTTTGTACCTCACACACACTCTCTCACTAGATTTCTAGATATGAGAAAGAACCCATCTCATTCTCTTCCCTTCAGACACTCCAATCGCAATGCTGTAATGAATCTTTATTATTCTGTCTTCTTTGATCTTTGATTCTTTACTTCTTCCACTCTCTAGGGTTCTTGATCATCCATAATCTGAAAAAACAAAAAACAAAAAAAAGAAGATAAATATGGCGCCGACGTCGTTTGATTGGTGGAGGAAAGAGACACACAGGGGGACGCCGGTGGTGGTGAAGATGGAGAACCCAAATAACTGGTCAATGGTGGAGCTGGAAGGTCCATCGGAGGACGATTTCCTAAACGACGGCGTTTCAAAAGGTCGTGACCGTAACAAGAACGCCAAGCAGCTGACGTGGGTCCTACTTCTCAAAGCCCACCGCGCAGCTGGCTGCATCACCTCCATTGCACCAGCTACATTCTTCCTAGCCTCCGCCGTCCGCCGCCGCCTCTCATCCGGCCGCACCGACACTGAAAAATCCGTTAGAACTTCCACACGTTTTTATTACTGTATAAAGGTCTTCCTTTGGGTTTCAATTTTACTACTAGGGTTTGAGGTAGCTGCTTATTTTAAAGGTTGGCATTTCGGAGCCCCGGATCTTCATTTACAGTATTTGTATACTTTAACAAACCCCTTTGCGTTTAAGGGTTTCTTTGATTCAATATATTCCCGATGGGTTTTGATTCGGGTCGAGTATCTTGCTCCACCGCTTCAGTTGTTGGCAAATGCCTGCATCTATCTCTTTCTTATACAGAGTTTGGATAGATTCGTGCTCTGTATGGGATGTTTTTGGATCCGTTTCAAGAAGATCAAACCCATTCCTAAACAAACCTTACCCGATCTTGAATCCGGTGACGGTGATGGCTTTTTCCCCATGGTTCTCGTTCAGATCCCCATGTGTAACGAAAGAGAGGTAACCTTCCTTCACAATTCTACATACACAGTTACTAATTTCTGCAAAATTCGAATTATTTTTCAATGACATTCTTGAGAAATTGGTGTCAGCTTAAAAGTTCGAATTTGCTTACTTAGGTAATGAACGTTTCTTCAAATTTCCACATACCCGTTTTCTATTTTGTTTTATTTGCGTAAAAGCTTGAATCTTTTGAACGAACCTTCTTTTAAGCTTCAAAACGGCATTTGCTGAATTTTCTTTTATCTTATCTTATCTTTTTTTTTTGGTATGAAAGTGTGAAAAGTTTTGTTGCGTTTTGAACGGTTATGTTGAACTTTTAAGTACCCATTGTGCAATTCAATACTATTTGAGATATTGAGCAAGAAAGTGGAAATTTTATGTACGTAGTTGAAGCCGTTGCCTTTTCAATCACATGTAACCAGGTGTATCAGCAATCAATTGGGGCGGTGTGTAATTTAAAGTGGCCGAAATCAAAGATTTTAATTCAAGTTTTGGATGATTCTGATGACCCTACAACCCAATTGATGATCAAAGATGAGGTTCATAAATGGAAAACCGAAGGTGTGAATATTGTTTACAGGCACAGAGTGATTAGAGATGGGTATAAAGCCGGTAATCTCAAGTCTGCTATGAATTGTAGCTATGTGAAGGATTATGAATTTGTTGCCATCTTTGATGCTGATTTCCAACCTAATCCTGATTTCCTCACGAGAACAATTCCCCATTTTAAGGTATTTCAATGTCTTTTATTTCTATTATCCGTGTTTGTTTGTTTGTGTAGTTTTGGTTATTTTTGTTGTTGGATCAATCAAGTGAGAAATTGATTGTAATTTTTAGGATAATGAGGAATTGGCATTGGTACAAGCTAGATGGTCATTTGTGAACAAGGATGAGAATCTGCTAACAAGGTTGCAGCATGTGAACTTGGCGTTCCATTTCGAAGTGGAACAGCAGGTGAACGGGATCTTTTTGAACTTTTTTGGATTCAATGGGACTGCAGGGGTGTGGAGGATCAAGGCTTTGGAGGATTCCGGAGGTTGGTTGGAAAGGACTACAGTGGAGGACATGGACATTGCTGTTAGAGCTCATCTTCATGGATGGAAAATGATCTTTCTAAATGACGTTGAGGTCCTTCAAAAACTTTGATAATTCATTCGATATTGAGATTGGAATTATGTTTGTTAGTTGGTGCTAATCCATAAGATATTGGTTCATTTTGTTTTCAGTGCCAATGTGAATTACCTGAATCATATGAAGCTTACAGGAAGCAACAACACAGATGGCATTCTGGGCCTATGCAGTTGTTTAGGCTCTGCTTGCCAGACATCATCAAGTCAAAGGTACAATGCGTCTTTTGCATTTCATTGTATATTGTGTTTAGTTGAAGCAAACTCTTGAATTATTGAACTGGGAATGATGTGTATCGTGCAGATTAGCATTTGGAAGAAAGCAAACATGATATTTCTGTTCTTCCTACTAAGAAAACTGATCCTACCATTTTACTCGTTCACCCTCTTTTGCATAATTCTCCCAATGACAATGTTTGTACCAGAGGCAACTCTCCCAGCATGGGTTGTTTGTTACGTCCCTGCCACCATGTCGTTTCTCAACATCCTCCCATCCCCTAAATCTTTTCCATTTATCGTCCCTTACCTCCTTTTCGAGAACACAATGTCAGTGACCAAGTTCAACGCGATGATATCTGGTCTTTTCCAACTAGGCAGTGCCTACGAGTGGGTGGTGACCAAGAAATCCGGGCGGTCCTCAGATGGAGACCTTGTGTCGTTAATCGAGAAAGATGCAGCGGGCAAGAAAGAAACTCAAAGGAGTATGTCAGAGGGTGATTTGGAAGAAGAGATGAAGAAAGAGCTAGAGAAAGAGAAAGAGAAGAAGGATAAGAGAAAGAAGCATAACAGGATATATACAAAGGAGTTGATGCTGGCTTTTCTTCTGTTGACAGCTTCTGCTAGGAGTCTTTTATCGGCTCAGGGAATCCATTTCTACTTCTTGCTGTTTCAAGGATTGTCGTTTTTGGTTGTGGGTTTTGACTTGATCGGTGAGCAGATTGCAACATGAAACATGGGGGGTTCAAAGTAAGTAGATATTAAAAGCTGAAATTTCTAAAGATTCTGTAACTTGTATCCTGGGATTCTTTTTTTGTTGTTTTGGTCAAATTCTTTTGTACCAAGTGATGTGAGTTCTTTTAATGTTTAGGTGAATCTTTGAAGATGTGTAGTAGCAGCAGTGTATATTTATTAGGGGTGATCCTCAGTTAAATTCTTTTACTAGTATTTTTTTGTTTTTTGAATAATAAAGGTTCATCTGACTATTACAAAATACAAATGCAGATCTATGTCTTTCAGCCCTGGGAAAGGGAAAATGAAACTGCATATCCTCCTATTTTCAGCCTGGGTAAGCGGTGGGTTTGGATTTGCCGTTTCAAAGTCGTCATTCGGCAACTAAAACTGATGCTCATGCTCTGCTCTTAAAACTTGAGGTCTTTTGTGGGGAAAACACGAAATTGCAACAGCTTTGATGTGCAGTTTTGAGAGTCTAGTCTCCAACGATCTTATTCGAAGTAAATGAAGAATCTTTAAACAATATTTCTTTTCATTTAAAAAAAATGAATAGTGCTCCTCAAATATGAAGGAAAGTTCTCATTCCTTTAAAATTTATTTTGTATTTTAAAAAAAATGAAATATGTCCCTTAAACAAAGGTTGTAGAAGACCTACACTTCGGAACTATCATTTATTTGCATATGATGTAAATTTAGGTTGTAATCACGTTTAATTGTTAAAGATGAAATTTTTAACTTTATCATAATATATTAAAATATGTTTTGTTATTTACAATCAAAAGAAGGAATACTTAATTCATCATAAATTGAAGAACCCAAAAAACTTGCTCCTTTTTTTCTTTCCCTTCCTTTCCAATTTTAAAGAGAGTTTTTAAGCTACTTTCTATTTCTTTCATTCCTACCTGTTAATTTGTACCAAAAACATAGATAATTACTGTTTTCTCAATCTTTCTTCTTCTTTCCTTCCTTTTTTTTTTATCATCCAAGAACATAGTGTTAGTAAATCATCTAATTGTTAGTATTATATTTTTGTTTTAGTATTTGGTAAAATAATTTTTCTGATGATGCATGTAAAACCATGTAATAATTATATGCTTTTCATATCCATATATATGACTCATCTATAACGATATAATAATTATATAAAATAATTAAAATCTAAAGTAGAATTTTAGTGATAACAATTAAAATGTAAAATAAAATGTTGAAGAAGATAACAGTGTTACTTCAAATACGAAGGGATTTGAAATTGCTTAAAAAATTTTCTTTAAATTTGAAAACATGCTGGATTGTAATTTTTCACCTTCAACTTCATATATGAATTTTGAAGTAAGTAAAAATTTGAAGGACCCCTTGCAGAGGGCCTAACCTTTTACAATCATTTTCATTTCTTCAACTTCAAAAATAATAGAAGTTGCATTTTTTAAAATATTATTTCTTCAAAAAATTTTCATCTTCAACCATATATTTCAATAACTTCAAATAATTTTGTACTATATTAATTTGTATATGCACAATTACTTAATCTAAATAAATTAATTTATTTATAAAATTTAAGAAATATACGAATAAGATATAAAAAAACATCTTCCTATTTAATTATGGCTTGTAGTAATCGCATTAATAAATTTTTGTAATAAAATTTTCCATGCCTGTATGTTTTACCTTTTCTAACCATATCACAAAGCTAATTTCGATATATAAAATAGATATTAATCAAAAGGTTAAAATATAGAATATAATTATGGAGTATGAATAGCATTCCTTCAAATGTAAAGCAACTTTAAAAAAAAGTCTTCAAAATATGAGGAATGGTTGTAATAAAATTTTGTTTTTTAATTCTTCATATATAGAGGAAAGTACATCAATGAAGAAACCCTTGAAGGATGACATACCACTTATTTTTTAAAATTTGAAGCTTGAATGACAAATATCGTCTCTAAAAATGCTTTATTTTTTGTTTAATATATTAACAATGTTTTTGAATTAATGAATGCTGTCACTCATTTTAGTTAAAATTGTTATGTATGTCAAAAATGTATCGTGTACAAACCATCTTCCATTCCTAAACCCTGGTTCTTGTAGACTGTTAGGACCCTTAAAGACCCAAGCCCAAAAACCCTAAATAACTTGAACAATTAGCAAATCAAATAATAAAACCCACAAGAAAATCAAAACTAACTCAATAAATTGATATAATCTTGTTCCAAATCACCCCATGAACAAATGAGATGTTGGGTTGTTAGTTACAAATTCTATCTCAACTTACAAGACGCGTTTGAGATATGAGCCTGTGCCTAACACAAAACCATGAGATAGTTGGCAAATCGGAAAGAAAAAACAAAAATCCCATGAACCGGGTGTTAAAATTCGAGTTAAGCGGTTCTTGGCCCTAACTAGGCATGACCATCCTGGTTGTTTGTACACTTGTATCCGACCAAGCACATGAACCAAGGGACCTTTACATGAAAGAAACGAGACCAACAGCCAGAACCATTTTCTTATCATAGGAGCTGGTCTGGTGTGGTTTGGTTTACCCTCTTATCATGATGCAGACAGAACATGTGGAGGTAGGATGAAAGAAACACACTAATTACTGAGTGTTTGATAAGAGCCACAAGACAAAAGAGAATGGTACAGCATCGAAGACCGACAACAGTACGTACTTGTGGCCATGAATGACTTTCTCATAACCATAAGTGTATCAAACAGACCTACATAATTAAATTATGTCACATTCCATGTTGTAAACATGATCAACATTGAACATTTTTTTTTATAAAAAAAAAAAAAAAAAAGAAAAGAAAATTCATTCCCATACACCAAAATATTTGTTCATAAGAATAACCATATCATTTTTCCTAACACAATCAACACTCTTTACACCAAATGTTGCCTCCTTTCGACTTCAAGCATATTCCTTACTTAACATCTTCCTCAAACCACAATGTTTTTTTTTTCCCTTTTTTCTTTCTTCTTATGTCCGTTTTAATTTGTACACCAACAAACGAACAACTTATCTTCTGCTAAAACTCGAAGAACAAACAGTTAGGAGTTGGGAGAACCTATACAACTCTTTTGTTGTTGAAAACTTGCTCATCTGAGTCTTTCTTTCCTACTCAAACTTTTCATCTGCCTCTCGATAGTTTTCGCTACAAGATAATGTAATCACTTCACTGGTTCCTAAAGATCCATCTTCGCTCGTCCTAAAAGAAAACACAAAATGATAGTAATGGTTAATAAATTTCATGACGAAATTCATGACCGATGATTCTTTATTTTGCTAGTGATATTTGAAAGAGCACATTACGCAATTACCATTCGGTCCAAGATTGTTGATCCCAGGATTAGCATCAAATCCCATTTGAAGAAGATTGTGAAGATCGTTGTCCCATACAGGCTGTACAAAAATGTTATCAGAAACGCAAAATCAAGTGAAAGTTAAGTTTCTCAAGACACTCGTTAGGGTGTTTTCTTCTTCAATTTATACAAGTTGTGTGCCTGATTATCAACAAGCAAGGAAATCGTACAATTTCTGAACTATCTCTGTCCCTATGAAGGGAGATTGATGCTTGATCATAACTACTTACAAATGGAAGATATAGGGAAAAAAAAGTAGCCAAAAAACTTCAATGCCATATTTTAGTTTGTACCTGAGGATGGATAGGATGTAATGGTGCAGTTGTAGTTGGAATACCAGGCAAGCTGCCATGTGGATATGAATGGGGGGAACT
Organism: Centrapalus pauciflorus; assembly: GCA_020465985.1. Taxonomy (NCBI): domain Eukaryota; kingdom Viridiplantae; phylum Streptophyta; class Magnoliopsida; order Asterales; family Asteraceae; genus Centrapalus; species Centrapalus pauciflorus. Next base: position 31,003 of record JAANYP010009486.1, on the reverse strand, counting down.
TAATGCCTGGCCAAATCCAAAAGCTGGATTCGAGCTGCTGCCCTGAGAATGAAGAATCTGCATATGTATTATACGGCAAATAAGGATTAAAAAACGAATCTTCAAGGTTCTATTCATTTGTTATGTCCCTTATTTAATTTTGGTCATTCCACTGATGGAAAGGAACTGAAAGATGGAATTTGCAATTAATTAGTGGGAACTTACATCTTTAAACACAAGGCGATCAATGTCAATATTCAGTTCTGGATTTACGGTGGCAAGTTTCATTGATAAAAACTGCAGGAGAAAATATGTATATATAAACTTGAGCTCGAAATCCACAATCAAAGAGATTATTCCAACAAGTATACAGATCAGTTGGGGTTTATCAGAATAATGACTTTCGCGATCATAAATCTTTGATCAGACAAAATCACAAGTTAAGTAGAGACAGTGATCGGATTCAAGCAAATATGCTACTTTTTGGCCTGTGAAAACACTGTTAGCACAGAGTTCACATGAATTCAATCACCAAAGTTATTTCCCTTCAGTTTGATCAAAAGGAATATATGAATTCCATATTTTGTAACATGTTTTGAAAGAACAAATGAAATACGAATATAACAGTACAACAGAGAAGAACGCAATAGCTGGTTTAGAATCTGACTTCTTCTTCTTCTTTTTTTTTTTTGGTGAAAGGCAAGTGAACCCCAAGGAGGGTTTGGAATCTGACTTAAACTAATAAAGGTTATAGCACATACCTCGACCTGCTGTTGGAGGGACTGAACATAGTTGATAATCTCATCAAGCATTACTGCTTTTCCAGTAATCTATACCCCAAGTTATTATACAAAATACCCGTTAGAACACATCAAACAAACACAAAACAGAAACAGTTAAAAAGCATGAGTTACCTTGTTGCAGCCAGGAACAAGTTCTTGAAGCAATTTCATTCTCTCACTGATTCTTTCTCTCCTAACCTGGATGATTAAGCAAGCTCTATGATCATTCATAATAATTAATTAATTAATTAATTAAAATGGGTTAGGATATTTTCATTACCCTTTCTGCAAGGCTGTGACTGTTTGTAGCCTGGCCTCTTTTGGCTCTTACATGAATGTAGGTGTCTTTAGGAGCTCCTCCTCCACTATCAGAATTGTCTTTTGCTGCTTGTTTTCCATTTTGCTTCCCCCTCTCTTCAGTTCTTTGTTTCTTTTCATCTTTCTCTGAAGCATCACCAGACCCATCATTTCTATCTTCTCTTTCACCATTCTACAACCAACCAAAATAGTATACACAGATTCAAACAGGATCAAGATTCTTTCTCTGTTTTTTTAGAAAAGATTTTTGCAGTAAAAAGATAGTACCGTAATGGGGTTGAATTGAGAATGAGGGGCTCTTCTTTTATCTCTAGCGTTAGGTGATGAAGAAGCCCCACATTCAGGATTGAGATTAGCAAAGGGATTGACCATTTCTGAAAAACTTCCACTTCCAAAAGACCCAAGTTTTGGAAGTAAATCACCAATGCCTGAACCAGATTGATAATGATGAATCAGACCACCCTGACCCTGACCATGTTGATGGTTCTCTAGACCAACTGGGTAAGCTGATGAACCACCACCAAAATTCTCAAGTGGATCCCAACCCGATCCAAAGAGATTACCCGACCCACTTGAAGACCTGTTGTTGAACATGGATCCTGAGCTCATTTCACCACCTCTATATTGAAAACCCATTTCACTATCATTATTATTATTATTATCCTCAGAAGAAGAAGCCATCATATGTTGTTTATCAATCAACAAATACACAACAAGAAGCACAAGAAGGAAAGTAAAAGTGAAAAAAAAAAAAAAAAAAAAAAAAAAAAGAAGCAGGTATAGGATCTAAGAAAACTTAATCTAAGCTAATGCCTATGAGTTAACAGCTAGCTAGCAGCTCTCTCTCTCTCTCTCTCTCTCTCTCTCTCTCTCTCTCTCTTGAAAAGGAGAAAGGAGGAAACCCCAATTCGACAATTAAGAGAAAGAAATATATATATTAGGCATATGGGGGGTAAAGTCGAAAAAAAGTTGGGTTTGACCAAAAATAGGCTTAGGGTTACTCATATCTTGCAAGACTCAACAAGGAACAAAATGGCAGCTTTACAGTACAAAAGAAACCCTCCCATCCCATGGACACAAAAGAAAAGGGGAGGGAAATCCAGTGTAGCAGGGCATAAAATCTTACATACTACCACCACCTCCTCTACTCACCCTTCCTTCAAAATGCCATCATCATCCATCATCAAACCATGAAAAGTGAATTCTAACAGACAGCAAAGTCTTAACCTTTCAGACTATAAAGTAAAGTAGAGAAAGATCAAGTGAATGGACACTAGTTGTAGCTAAGCTACAGCTTGCTGTGATTACCTAAAAATAAAGTAGATTCCTTTTTTTTTTTTCCTTTCTATTTTTTATTTATCCAACTAATAAAATAAACAAAGCCCACAAGATTCCCCAACCCCAAATACAAAGTTACAATGAGATGGGGTATATCTTAGTTTGACCCTATTCCTATATCAACATTTGAAAGCTTGAAAGAAACCAAAGGGGGAATGGGATGGAGTTCTTTAGATTTCAAAAAGATGTTTGAATTCAAAGAAAAAAGGCAGATGCAGAGACCTTTGAAAAGACATTGCGGGTATTAGAAGACAAGAAAAGGAATCAAATTCTGAATGTAAGTATGCAGAAACTATGATGGGTAAAAAGGGTTTGCCCGTTAGGTGTTTGATGAAATGGGTAAGAAGGGGGAAAACAACATCAAATGGTCGAGGGAGGGGAATAGTGTTTGTACAAGCAAATAGGCAATAGCAACATAACATAGCAGCAAGAAGAAGAAGGGGAGGAGGAATCCATAAAAACAGTTAAAAGAAGCATCCAATTCCAACTTTTACAGATTAAAGACAAAACATAGGGTAAGCTACAAGCCTAGACTCTAGACTCTAGAGAGAGACTGTGTGCGCGCGCCACTGTGAGTCTGAGACACCTTCTAGCTAACTAGCTTATGCTCATTTTTAGGCGAAATTCTGGCGTCAATAATAATAATAATAATAATAATTATAATTATTATTATTATATCTAGGATAATCATTAAAATAGTCAAATCTCACACCTTTATTCACTTTTTAGCCATTTTATATACATTTTACCAAAATAGTCACAATTTACATGACCACATTTACGTGATAGCCACAATTTACGTGATTTGTACTTTTTTTCATTTTTTAATGCATTACGTTACAAAAGGTGTTTGGTCACGTAAATTGTTGTACTTTACGTGACCATTTTTAAAATTGTGACAAGACATCCCACCAAACATTCATTGGGAAAGAGTAAAAATGGTCACGTAAAGTACAACAATTTACGTGACCAGACACCTTTGTAACGTAATGCATTAAAAAATGAAAAAAAGTACAAATCACGTAAATTGTGGCTATCACGTAAATGTGGTAACGTAAAGTGTGGCTATTTTGGTAAAATGTATATAAAGTGGTTAAAAAGTGAATAAATATGTAAGAAATAGCTATTTTTGTAATTATCCCTTATATTTAATGCTCAAACTTAACTCTGTAATTTTTAATGGACTATCATGAGAATCGTCAAAATGTTTTTACGTTTTTTTTTTTTTGTGTTTTTGCCTTTTCATATATTTTTTCTAGAAAAATTTTCAAATTAATTTTATCTTAGTTTAGTGAAATTTACCTATTAAAAGCCGATTTTTAATATTTTAAAAAACCTAATTTACCGATTACAACAAGGTTTTAATAGTTAAATTTCACAAGACTGAAAAATATAAATTAAGTTGAAAATTTTTTAAAAAAATAACAATAGAAAACAGAAACACAAAAATCATAAAAATATGTCAGTTTTTCCATAATATAACCTATTTCTAATACACACAAACTCAAACTTTTAAGAAGGTTTCGATTAATTTTTTTTTTGAACAACAAAAGGTAGAACTAACCGGGAGTTTCGACAATGCCATCACCCCCGCCTAGAACACCCACAAATATTATATTATTATAAAATATCAGATACAGCTAGCCAGAAACTAGCACAGACTAAATACAAAAAAATCAAAAGAACGAAGATGGACAGACCACCCATAACGACCAATTTAACGATTTGAAATTCGTCCTAAACTTTAACCAAGAGAAAACGTTTGTGAGAAGCTCATCCTTTATCATCGAAGCAGAGGCTTTTCCATTGTTGAAATTTACTGAGTTTCTTGCTTTCCACAACGCCCAAATCAGTCCACCAAGTACTGTTTCCAGAAATTGCCTTCTTTTATTCGATTTCTCAGATTTGCGTAACAATTCAATTAACTGTTGCAGAGAATGATGTTGTGCAATTGAACTTTCACTCCATGATAAAATCCAATTCCATAATTCTGTACTAAAAGAACATTTATAAAATAAATGTTCCTCAGTTTCTTCTTCCATACCACAAAATGGACATAGAAAAGATCCAACGATTAACTTTCTAGTAGCCAAGTTCCTCCTCGTGGGAATTCTTCCTAACATAACCCTTCGAAGAAAACAATTGATTGTAACAGGTTTCGTGTAAAATACTGCTTACATCTACTAATTTTTTATTTGTACACATTTCAACAATCCAATTAAAATACTTTTAAATACAACTATTAAACATATATAATAAATACATATAATAAATATGTGTAAACTAAAAATAGATAATTGTTGGACAACTTTTCCATATATATGTGTGTGTATATGTATGTATGTATGTATGTATAGAAACACACACACATATATAGTATTAATAAAACAAAATGATTCATGGCACGTGTCGTTTCCTCGTAACATCATATTCGGATAATCCGATATCCGAATCCGAAATTTACGATATCCAAAATTCTGATATCCGAATTTTCGTATACGGATAGCAAAGATCACTATCTGAAAATTTAGATATATCCAGTTTTGAACACCCAAATTGCTTTTCTTTCCAAAATTAGTTTGGATATTAAATGTGATTGTTTTTTTTTCTTTCCATTTTCCCATCCAAAGCTCGCATTTTATGCAATACTAATAAAAATGTTTTTGCGGGCAAATACATTGGGTGATATCAACATCAAATATTTCCTTGCAAGTGCTAATTCCTCTCCTAAATTAAGCTGCTGCTTCCTCCTCTGTTTAAGGTTATGGCTTAATTATTTTAATATAATAATTTGTTGGCAGATTATTAGGATGGTAACATGCTATGCTTTATAATAAGTTATCGATTTTCAAATGTATATTTTTATTTAATAATATTAAAAACCTAAAATATAATACATATTTTTAAAAGAATGAGATACTTTAATATTCAAAATTGACTCGTCTTTTTGTTTGATATTCAATCTTAAGGTGCAATTGGTAGGATGGATTGTGTAACCACAGTAACCAAAAATGAGAAAATTCATATTTCTTTTTTCTAACAATAAGCGATGATAATACATAAATCAAAAAATCATATTTAATTCCCTTTTCTTATCTATATTGTTTATACAAGTCTATACATTTTGATAGAACGACAAGAAAAAATACATTGCTTAATATTTGTTTGATTCTCTGTACTATTAACTTGAGAGTTAAATCCAAATAACAAATATAAAAATATATGAGTGTTTTAATTATTCGATCCATTTAATTATTTTCATTTTCTTCTTACTGATTCTAATTTACTAAATGCATTCTTAAGTTTTTAGATAGAATCAAATAATAATGACAATATGAGATAGACCAAATCAAAATGAGGACAAGAAAAACAAAAAGTTAGGGTGCATTTATTTGATGGATATTAAGATGTTGAATGAGTTTGACTTTCATAAAAATTGTTTACTTGATAAATCTAAACCAAGTATATGGAAATTATTCTTATAAATTTAGGACGTGTTTGACAATAAACTTTTGAGAGCTTTAGTTTTTGATTTTTAAAAGCTCAAGCCCAAATTATCTCTTATTGGTAGATAGGGGTTTGAGCTTCTAATTTGAAATTGAAAACTCCCAAGAGCTCTTTTATGACAAGTCACTTAGTTTTTAAAATAACTTTGAGCTTTTGGCCAAACAAAATTACTTTTTATCCTCTTATGATTATAAACTACAACTTTTAATTAAAAGAGCTAGTTTATTTTCTTGGTTAAAGTATAGAGCAAATTGTAAAACTTTAATGTGGTCGTTGTGGGTTGCTTGTCCGTCTTCGTTCTTTTAAATTTTCTTATTGTAATTTGGCTAAAAGTTACAACTACAACTACTTTATTAAACACATTTATACGAAAGTAAAAGATCTAGCTCTTTTCAACAGGTCCAAAAACTCCAGCTACTTGTTATGTCAAACATACATTTAAACACATCTACACTCGTTGGTTTTTCTCTACCTTTTATTTCTCATCAGTTTTCTTTGAAACTCATAGACAAACAGATACTCAGTTATAAACACATCAACAAACTAAATGCCTTAGATAATGCAAGTTTTGGGTATAAGTGACTTGTTATTCATGCCCTTTTTTTAGATAGGGTATAAATTAAGGGCATTGCAACAATGAGTTTTTAAAGTTTTGACAACGTCAAGAAAATGTGGCAAAACCTTTGTGGATAATGTTTGAATTCAAGAAGTGATTTGACAAATAGTTTAAGGATTTTAGTCTATCTCTTTTGTTTGGGTGATGCTAAAGAGACACCCTATTAGAGGTATAATTATGACTTTCTTTTTTATCATTTTCTAGGCACTAATTAATATAACTTAGTTGGTGGGTGTTTATTGGTTAATATACTTTCATTTTCCTTATTATTTAGGCATAGAAGTGTCTTTTAGGTAAGTTGGGGTGTCTTTTTAGACTTCTCCTTTTGTTTTTCTTGTTTTTTTCATTCCAAAGAGGTTTTTACTCGTTCAAAAAAAATCTCATAAGAGTTTGATCATTGGATTCATCTTCATCAATGAATGGATAATCTTATATGGCATGTCATAGGACACTTTGTAAGGAAGGTATCATATCATAACGATTCTGAAACTATATCATTTGCACAATATATGGTTAAAATCATTAATTTTTTTATATAAAATTTTCAAAATAACCCCTTCTACCAACTTAAAAGGTTTACTTCTTACCCTTATAAATGAGTCCCATAATAAAAGTGATTTTTCTATTATAAATTTTCAAGTCAATTATTGTAAATGGGTCCAGTTAATAATATTTAAGTATATTATTGATCTAAACAGAAGTATTATAAAACAGATTATTATAAATTGATGATATGTCATGACATGACATATCATGATACATACAAATGCATCACGGTTATTGATACTATTAATTTTGTTAATCACACGTCTATTCACATTAATCAAATTACTAATGATTTGTTTAATGAAGTGTGAGTTACAATTTTATCATAAAATGTGTATGTACATGTCTAGTAAAACAAATGTTTTACATATAACAATAACATTTAATAATTAGAAAATAGAAAGTAAGAAAGGATATATTTGTGAAAAATAAAAATAAACATATGAGAGATATTTATATTTTAGAATGAGATACAATTAGAATTAATTTAAATATTCAAAGAGTTTATAATTTTATATTGATTTTTTCTCTACAGATAACCAACATTTGAAAATCTTAAAAGATTTCTCATAAAAATTATTTTAACAAGCTTTTGTTTACTCCACTATGCAAGGGTGCATATAAACTGAGGGGACGTTTGGTTCGCTGGAATCTAACGGAATGGAATGAAATCTGTTAAAGGAATGAAATTCAGGAAATAATGGAATCTGTCTGAATCCAAATATTATAATTTGTTGAGAATGAGAAAACCTGTTGTTAAAAGAATTGCTTTGAAAGAATGGAATTTAAATTCCTTCCATTTTGCTATGGAATGGTCAATTCTTCAAAAGGGAATTTTTTTTTTTTAATGTGGAATGATCATTCCATTCCTTTGGACTACCAAACAACCCATAAGAATGGAAAATTCATTCATTTTTCGCCAGATTCCATCAGATTCCAGCGAACCAGACGCCCCATGAGAGATTGAACTGTTAATACACATTGCAAGTCTGCAATATGTAACAAACAGTTTGGTTCAATCTCAGTTTCGAATTTCAAAAATTTTCAGTTAAATATCTTTTCAAAATATTTCTTTCTTTGCAAAAAGTTAAAAATAAACTCATTAAACCAAAGGATTGTACTAAACTAAATCTTTACCAGTACAATCTATATGAAATTAGACTTCCAGTCTTTTATGTTTCAGTTTTAATTCAATCTCACACAATCAAGTTTTGTCTCGTTACATATTCCTACTTTGTTGTTTGTGAAACCAAACCACGAGTCGGCCTAACCTTCTCAAAGGCCGATGGATTGCAACTTTCTGTAAGCATTGGCTCTTGATCAAACATCAAATGAAGTCATTTTAAGGAAAGTTTTGAAATATTTAAAAGAAAATACTCTCCGATTAAAATAAATCAACTAGATTCAAACTATTTAATAACCTATTTTCAATCTCTTGTTTTCACATTTAAAGTAATTTTTTATTGTTATGTGTGTGGTATGTTTTATTTTAAAAATGCCATTTTAATGTTTGGATTCAACACGCCAATGAATGTGTGACAAGTGGACTGCTATCTCATGTGGCTTACAGGAACACAGTGAATAATTTCGTCACATATTATAAATAATATATCACAAAATACAAGATTTAAAACTTCTAAAATAATAATAACTGTTTGATGTTTGGTCCTCTAACTTATGAAGATATATATTAAAGTTGAATTAATTTTCAACAAAATATATTTAGGAGACTATAAAGTTTTTTTTGTTTAGTTTTCATTAAATCATTAATCGGTCGTGTTACCTTGAATGAGTTTCTTAATAATTTAATTAAGAACTAAACAAATAACTAAGGGTTATACTCTTTGGACCCCCTGCCCCACACACATCTTTTGAACAACCACCACACACATCCATGGGTCGAATGAGATTTTAGGGGGTCCAATTAGACCACCCCATAATTAACCCATATATTCGCTTGCAATATCAATCAGTCCTCTATAAACTAATCCCAATGAGAGAGAAACATTAAAAAGCTAAATCACATAACCCATCAACAAGCATGTTAAACTTTGATATCCAAATATCCGTTATAGATTCCATACATCCGACCAAAAGACTGAAATTCTCATGAGTGCTTAAACTAATATGTTCATAGCAAACTTAGGAGTATGTGTTTATAATTTTGTTAAAAACCTTACTAAATTTATTTAAAATCGAAACCATTGTAATAAAAATGAAGAAATAATGTTATACACATATAAAGATTAATGAATAACTATATTAGACTAGAGTTTTGTAAAAACAAAGGTTAATTAAATCATATGCAAACATACATATTAGCATTGTATTTCATTCAACACTTTTAGTTGAACTGAAATAAAAATTTAATTCAACATATCTTTTATTCAATGCAACTGTTGAATCACAAAATAATACATTAATTCAAAATATTGTTATTTTGATTCAACAATTCTCACTAGGGATTTGATTTCTCATGCGATCTCATTATTATACACATATATCACTTAAGAATAGTTCGAGAGAGTATCATACTTTAAGAAGTTTAAAGCTATCATTTTTTTAAAAATATGTTTTGAAATTTTTTTATAATCATATTTAAATTAACAATACAAGACTACTTTAAAAACCCATACACAAACACATTGTAACTATATGAAAATATGTATGTTCACATTAACTGTGTCGTTATGAACGTATTTTATCACTTGTATCTACATGTATGTAAAAGAAATTAAAAAAAAAAAGAAACTTTTGTGCAACATGTTTAGTTGTTCACACAGAAAACCCGTATGTTCACATGTGTATTTTTTTAATAAATAATTTTGTATTGTTAATTTAAAGGTTAATATTAAAAAAATCTCATCAACTTTCTTCATTTTTCCAATTAAGTTCTTAAACATTTTTCTTACAGTTTAAATCACTAAACTAACTTTGTCTTATTCAAAAGTATATATTTGACGTGTTTTACCGGTTATCAAACAAATAACCTTAGTTTTTCACTTGATTAATGTTAAATTAAACTCCATGTTTTCATATTTAACGACTAGTCCATAAACCTTTGTTTTATCAGTTATATTTTACCAAAAAATCTGATAGCCGGTCAATTATATATACTTGTGAATAAGAAAAACATAGTTTAGGAACTTCAACAACTAAAGAAAATGTTCAGGGACTTAATTTAAAAAACAAGAAACGTTGACTGGGTTATTTCAATATTAACCCTTAGTTTAAATATATTAATGAAAAAAAATCTAAAAATATTTTTAAAAATGATACATTCGATACTCTGTACCTATTTCACATAATTCTTAAAAAAAATTACAAGAGTTGAATAAAATTATCTGTAATACAATTTCAGTTTTATATAGGTGCAATAAATATAATGAGGAGGAGGGAATAATGGAATCTCATCATATTGGTATTTACCTGGTTGTCCTTTGCCTGCTTCCAGCTGTACTTAGTACTATAAAAAATATAAAATAAATAAATAAATCAATTTTCTCCTTAAAAAAACTAGGAAAAATCACACCTTAAAACTTATTAAATAAGTGGACATATGAATATGATTATGTCAATCTCCCTTCATAAAATACACATAAAACTATTATTAAAAATTGGTTGGTTTTAGAAAACATAGGTGACACAAATATATTAATAAATAATAATAAAATAATGAAAATATGAGTTAGATGTAAAAATTGGGTAGGTGGTTCGGTTATGATAGTGAAACATGTTGGAAAGCCTTCATTAAAGAATGCCGTCTACATCACTCTTCCTGCTTCCTACCATTCTCTTTTTTCTTTTTAATTTGCTTACAAGTTATAAAGTTGTATATTTTTAGCAAGGATTCATGATTTCTTTTTAAAACTATAATATGTCGTTTCAATAATTTATCGGTGTCACGTAACAATTAGCATTACTACAGGCTCATTTTTTAAGTTGTGTAAGAAGGTCAATCGCAATTCGCACAGGACCCCTATTTCATTAAGCCTCACAATCACAAAATGGTTGGAATTTGGGCCCTACAACTTTTCGATATTTAACGCGTATGCATTGTGTATGTGAGAATTATGATGGAATTCAAATCAAATTCCATTTGATTTGAATAAATAGCTTAATATTATCTCTCGTCTGTTTACATAGAAGTTGCAACGGTGCAACCTCTATGTAAACACGAGATTGAATATTACGCTATTTATTTAACTTTTTTAAAAAGTAATGCTAATTAATATATATTCACTAAATTTTTTTTTATTTATTTCTTTTGTGTGACAGAAAAATGTTATGTGATTTCCAATGAAGTCATATCAAATGAATTATTTTATTATTAACTTCTTATAAGCATATTATATATTATTTTAAAATTCCCATTAAATACAATGCAAAAGCATAACATTTATAATTCACGAAATATAATTTACTTATTAAAATTTGATTATATTTGACCGGTTACTATTAAAGTTTCCATATTTATTGGTATACTTTCTATTTTGATGTACAACAAATCTATAGAACGACCATGCATCACTATCTATATGCTAGGGCACTATAATACATTATTTCTATTATTTTAAGTATAATTTAATATTATTGAGTATGTCATAAAATATCATATTATCATAGATCTTGATACAAGTAAAAGAGAAATGATCTATTATTACTATATGTAAAAGAATATTTAAAAGATATATTTATTTGTTTTTCCATCATATGTTAACAAAGTTAAGCTAATTTTAGTAAAATTACAATCTAAAGCACTCCAAAATTAGCTGATCTTTTTGTATCCATCCAGAACGTTATTTAAATATGCAAGTTTTTATCTAAAAAAAAATTAGTAAAACGTTATTTTCTTTTGATGAATATATGATTCAAGCTTAGTTTGTTCATCATAAAAATAACAAAAAAAAAAAAAAAAAAAAAAAAAAAAAAAAAAAAAAAAAAAAAAAAAAAAAAAAAGATCCTTAACGATACATAATGGTTTCAGAGGGTGAAAGCGAGTTGAGAGATGTAAGATACTCCTCTAATTGTTATCAACAAATCCCTTCAAACTTTTGTAAGATAATCCTTGTTCACAAACACGAGTCCTTGAGACCTTAACTATTGATATGTTAGAAGTTTATAAACCAACCCATGTAATACATGAGTATTTAACCTAGTATAATAATGTACATATTAGTTACACAATTTATGAATGCTAATATAAAATTTTAAATCATATTTTAACCGATAAATGTAAACACTCAAATCTTCTTTAGCAAAAACTTTATTTAGCATACTGAAAGAAAAATACTATAATTTAGAGTTTAAAAAATGATCCTTAGTGTAGCCAATTAAATTAGTTATTTTAATGCAAAATTTATTATTAGTATGATCATATATAAACAAACTCAATTTACATAAATATCTATTGGTTTCATGGAGTCATCTATTATACATTAATCTTAACTTGTATTTCAATATAATCACTTAAATCGTATTTAGAAAATAAATTTAATCACCAAATTAAAAACAAAAAAAATCTTCAAATTGATTAGTTAATTGGTTAAATAATGTAAATAATGTAAGAGTTTATTATAACTATTATGTTTATGGAATAGTTAAGACATTATTTTTTTTAATTATATTCATTTATTACTAATGAATGATTACTATCATCTTTTAGTTTAGAAAAATTAAAATTGATTCACATAGTTAATACCCTTATTTATTTCATGGGACTCAACTTTTATATATATATATATATAGACTAGTCATGATGGCCCGTGCGATGCACCGAGCTAATTGATTTTTATTTAAAATATTATGTGATTATCAAAAATGTATGTTTGTTAAGGTCATTATATAAACTCTAGATTGACAAATATCATATCAAATTGTATCGTCAAACAAATTTGTGTGCATAATTAACTACATTAAGACCATACAAAAGGTGTCATGATAGTAATGAAAGAAAATTGTTAAATGACATTAGAAAACTTAGATTAATGAATGTGAAAGATGTCTTAAAACAATACTTTTAAAAAATTTTAAAAAAAAAGTTTTTTAGGCTAGGTCATTTAACTTACAACTTGCTATCTCGGTATTATGATTATATAAAACCAATATACTAAATTAATAATCTTACAGATAAGAAGTTAAAATATTAAATTATAAGTTTAATGAAAATTCTTCATAGATTATTGGTATAAGAGTACATTGACAAATAGACATACGTATTAAAAGTCATTTTTTGTATGTAATGCTTCACTATGTTAGTATATTTACATATTTAACAAAAGTTAATTAAATGATTACTACTATTGTTAGTTAATAAGTTATTATTAATTCAGGTAACTAATACTTTTATTATTTATCGCATATAACTCAACTTTTATGTCAATAAATTTAAAAATACAATGCATACATGTTTTTTTTCCCAATATTTATGTTACAATATGATTATGTACATCGCAGTATTTTTTGTATTTGAGATTTCATTTTGCTTTGATGTTTTAGACATTTGTTACGTGTAATTTATCATCTATTTTGAAGTCTTTGTATATAAAAAAATTTAGAGTTAAGAATTCATATATACATAAACAAATAATTATCGCGTTATGATTCATTCTTTTACAAAATATGCAATGAAAATTACGTGCAAATTATAAGAAATATTTAATTTTTTTATCTTTTTTTGTTATTTATTCCTTAGTGATACAAAATACAAAAGTTGATGTCATTAATTATGAACTACAAAGTTGATGTTATTAGTGATAAAAAAATAAATACTGTTGCCATAAATGATAAAAATGTAAAAAAATTGTTATTATTTTTAGCAACTGACGTTTAATATTTACTTAAATTAATAGCTAAAATGTTATTTAAAACCGTCATAAATTAGACTTTATCTTTATTTGATTATTTGATGATTGAAATATTAGTTAAATGAGGTTATACCATCTAAAACTTTAATTATTAATTCAATAAATATTAAAAATTAATCAGTTAAGTGTCTTAAATAAACATATATTAATTAAATATAAGATCAATGTAATTTATTGTTAAATATTTAAGTAATCTTAAATAAATTATTATTAGTAAATTATTTCATATTTATGTTTTTATTGGGTAATTATGCTACATGATAATTTTGTTAAAGATCTAGTATGATGATTTATTTTAATTGAATATGATAATTATATAAAGACTCAGTTTTAGTAAAATAAAAATAATTAAGTAATCGAACATCATAACTTATAATACTTAACTTTTTAAGTATAGGTTCCTACATCTTTGCGCTCTAATGAAATCTGGAATTTAAATTTTAAAATTGCATATACATCATGTATTTTATAGTTAGAAACCAATAATCTTTTATAACATAAGTTAATATATGAATTTATTAACTTAGTTATGATACATGTTAATTACTGTCTTAAGAAATATTATCTAATTAGTAGTCTACCTTAATCATTAGAATTATGTTCATATTAAATTTATTTATTGGCTAATTAATTGATATTATATTAGCTTTTTAGTTGTGACTAACAAAATCAAAATCATATGATATATATATATATATATATATATATATATATATATATATATATATATATATATATATATATATATATATATGTGGGTGGGTTCAATGGAGAACCTCCATGCATCGAAGAACCTTGAAGAACCTCCATGCACCACCACAAATGCATCACAATTCCCCCGTAATGCATCATTATTTCCACGTGATGCATCAAATTCTCGAGTGATGCATCGATTTTTACATTATTTCTACTTGATGTATCAAATTCTCGCGTGATGCATCGATTTCTACGTGATGCATTTCAGTTTTTCTAGCGATGTATTGTGGTTCTCCAATGTTCTTCGATGCATAAAGTTCTCCATTGAACCCACCCCTATATATATATATATATATATATATATATATATATATATATATATATATATATATATATATATATATATATATATATATATATATATATGTATATATGTATATATATATATAGGGTGGGTTCAATGGAAAACCACTATGCACCGGAAAACTGTGGAAACCTACGCATACCGTCCGATTTGATGCATTTCATGAGAAACGCGGTGGCATGATCGTAAATAAAGTGATGCATCACGCGAGATTTTGATACATCACGCGGGATTTTGATACATCACGCGGGAAATTTGATGCATCACCCAGGATGTTGATGCATCACGCGGGGAATTTGATGCATTTGTGGTGGTGCAGTGCGGTTTTCACAAGTTTTCAGGTGCATTGTGGTTTTCCATTGAACCCCTATATATATATATATATATATATATATATATATATATATATATATATATATATATATATATATATATATATATATATATATATATATATAGATTGAGGTTCTATGGGGCACCATATGCATCGGGAACCAAATGGGAACCAAAAATGCATTGCTTGTTTACAAAGGGTGCATTAAGGGCATTTTGGGAATGTTTAATAATATATTGTTAAATTATAAGATTTAATTTAATATTAATCATTTATTTAGGAAACTAAATAAAATATTGGTTGTTTCAAACATGATGCACAACAGCAATGCATCAGGACAATGATGAACACATTGAAGACGTTGATGAACACGTTTAAATTTCAGAGATGCATCACGAAATTAACACGTTTAAATGTCGAAATGCATCACGATTTTGGTGATGCATAATGATGGAACAAAGACGAGGATGAATATGGCCGAAATGCATCACGATTTTGGTGATGCATAATGATGGAACAAAGACGAGGATGAATATGGTCGAAATGCATCATGTTTGAAATTGAATTGGATGAAAATGCATCGTGTTTGAAGACGAATCCAATAAATTGGATGAAGATGCATCATCTTTTTTTAGATTCGGATAGAATATTTTCTGAATTCAATCATCTTCCGATTTTGCCCTTCCGTGCGCGAGAATTTATGCACCCGTGCACCCATTTTCAAGTTAATTACCCTTTTGCCACTGCAATCTGAACCATTAAAATTCAAGATCTAACGGTGCATACAGGTTCCCAAAGTACACAATGCATACAGGTGCCCCATAGAACCTGACCCTATATATATATATATATATATATATATATATATATATATATATATATATATATATATATATATATATATATATATATATAAATGAAAAGATATATAAATATTATATATTATAATGGTGGGTTACTTAGTCTTAGATAGATAGATCGGGTGTTGCATGTGTTGTTGTGTTAACTAATAATAATAATCATATATAATCATCAATGATTCAAACTTCAAACCTCCCTCTCTCCCCATGCGTCCGTGCGGCAAGCACGCCTGCCTAGCTACTTCCCTTTCCCTTTCCCTTTGTTTTTAATATTAATAAACAACATATAATATTATGCGCAACTTTAGTTTTTTCTTTTCTATTATTATTATTATTAGAGTAAATTACAGAAATGGTCCCTGTGGTTTGTTCAAAATTATAGAAACGGTCCCTCAACTTCCAAACTTGCAGTGACGGTCCCTCAAACCACTTTTTACTTGCAGAATTGGTCCTCCTGTTTCTAAATTTTTTAAAAATGACGATTTTACCCTTATTTTAATTACAAGTTTGGTAATTTCAATTTTGGTCCCTTTTCTTAATTTTTTTAAATATGAAATAATAATTTAATAATTTATGATTTTGATTCATTATTAATTATATTATTATTATTATTATTATCATTATTATCATCATTTATATCTATTTATTTTGTAAAATAAATCTATATTTATTTAGTAAAAATTATTTTTATTTATATACTTAATTAGTCAAGTTATGCATCTTTTTATGTATTCAATTTATTTATTAAAGTTTTATTTATTTATCTTTCATTAGTTAAACTATTTGTTTAATTTTATCATTTATACTTTTCCATCTAACTATTTCATTACGTTGATAAATTTTGATATGTAAATTTTGATTTAAATTTACTAATTCATTACGTTTTGATTTAAGTTTACAAATATTTTGTTACGCTAATATGTTTTTATTTAAATTTATTATTTTATTTGTTTGGTTTTAAAAAAAGCCTTAAATTACTAATATATTAAAAATAAATAATTTTACAAATCATTTCATAAATAAACAAATAATATTTTTTTAATTAGATTTATAGATAAAATACATATAAGATATAATTTGAATGTAGATTTAAATCTTATCTATTTATTAATATTTAAAGATGTAAAAATAATATATTGTATTTATATTTTATATTTATTAATCTTTATAGATATTAGAAATAATGAATAATATTTATCTTTTAGTTTATTTTATTTAAAATAATATATTTTGTTATGTTAATACGTTTTGATTTAAATTTATTATTTTATTTTTTAATTTTAATATTTTGTTATGCCTATACGCTTTGATTTCAATATAGTGTTTAATCTTTTTGATTTACAAGTTTTGTTTATACATTAATATGTTTTATTCATTTTCACTTAAATATTTTAATTTTCACTTAAGTATTAACGTAGCAAAATTTAAATCAAAACAAATAAAATAATAAATTGAAATTAAAACGTACTGACATTACAAAATATTTAAATCCAAACAAATAAAATAATAAATTTAAATAGAAACTTATTAGCGTAACAAAATATTTAAATCAAAAATAATAATTAGCAAACTTAAATCAAAACGTAATTAATTAGTAAATTTAAATCAAAATCTACACAAATTCAAATTTATTAAAAGTAATGAAATAGTTTGATGGAAAGTATAAATAATAAAATTATACAAATAGTTTAACGAATAAAATATAAATAAATAAAATTTTAATAAATAAATTGAATACATAAAAAGATGCATAACTTAACTAATTAAGTATATAAATAAAAATATTTTTTAGTAAAGAAATATAGATTTATTTTACAAAATAAATAGGTAGAATTAATAATAATAATAATAATAATAATAATAATAATAATAATAATAATAATAATAATAATAATATAATTAATAATGAATCAAATCATAATTTATTAAATTATTATTTCAAATTTAAAACCAAAAATGAAAAATTAAGAAAGGACCAAAATTGAAATTACCAAACTTGTAATTGAAAAAAGGGCAAAATCGTCATTTTTAAAAAATTTAGAAACAGAAGGACCAATTCTGCAAGTTAAAAGTGGTTTTAGGGACCGCCACTGCAACTTTGAAAGTTGAGAGACCGTTTCCATAATTTTGAACAAACCACAGGGACCATTTCTGTAATTTACTCTTATTATTATTATTAATATTTTCATTTCGTTGACTAAATAAATACCTTGGAGAGTTCGAATCAGGAACTTATTACAAGAAGGTCTTGGTTCGTGAAAGAAGGCTTGATCCTTGGAACTTTGAACTAATTAATTAGTTTTCATACCGACATACGATTTCTCTGTATATATACCGGTTCTTTTTTATTTGTTAAGTTGATAATTAGAATAAGGGAAAAACTTTGTAAAAACCTTTCAAAGTACATGTTTTTTTCATTTAGTTTCTATTTTTTTGTTTGATAAATCTCTTAACCCACTAGAATTCACAAATTTGGTAGTATATTACTTGTTCGAATAGAATACCGTACATATGTGTCATTCACAAGCCAAATGTGCTTACTGCTTAGATGGTACAAATGTGTCGCATATATGTGGAATTTCGATAATATATTTTTTCAATTAAGTCAATCAATTTTATTTTATTTTTGTAAATTCAGCCGAAATATATTCATTTTTCAATTAAGTCCAACATTTATGGTATTACCACACTCCATGAATTTCTTTCAAGTCTAGTTCCGTGTATAGTTCAAATAGCTATTCAGTTCAAATTACAGAGAAATCTAATTTGCTTTTTCAGTTTGGTTTACAAGGCTTCCAATTTGTTTTTGGTTTAACATAAAACATTTAAACTGGATAAACTAAAGAAACCATAAACCAAACTGATATCCATCCTTAAGGCTTGGAAATAAAACCTTCTTGGGATACATGTTTATGTTGTTAGGAGATGTGTGTTGGTCATTCATAAAGAACATATTTTGGGTGTAGCCACTAGAGGTGCTACTCTCGTCCAAAATATTTAGTGGAAACTCTCAGTTATTTGGAGGCGGATCCAGTGTTTTAGCCACGGCTTCACACAACATCAATAGTTTTGTTGATAATATGCAATCGGATAAATTTGGAAAAAGTTTGATAGTATACATTATCAACTATTTTTATATTTCGATAAAGTGACAACGATAAAAAAATATTTTCAGATCCATCCTTACAATTATTTTTGAAAATTCAACCCCACATATATTCTAAATTCAATAACTCACGGGGCAAGTTAACCAACCCCCCCCCCCCCCCCCCACAATTTTCCAATTGTTAATTACACACTCTCACCCCACTTCCAGTCAATTTTAAATTGTAACAAAAGTACAAAAAATGTAAAACTAATTTCGTTACCAAATCTTTTGTACAAAAAGAAGTTTCGTTACCAAATATTTTTGTAACGTAAGTAGTAACGTAATATCTGAAAAGTACAAAAAAGAATTTTGTTATCGAATCTTTTTGTAACGTAGACATTAATGTAAAATCTAAAAGTACAAAAAGTCAATTGATGTGACACAAAGAAGGTATTCGATTTTCTAATCGATAGGCTCGTGTCATTAAAAGGTGATTAAAAGTGAGGAAGTGTGTAATTAACGAAAAAACGAAAAGGGTGTGTATATTTAACCCAACCCTAACTTAATGGTTAACGTGTAGACGTTACACGTGTGTAATGGTATTTCTTATACATGATATGGTATCGTCTTTGCTAATTGCTAGTAATACATTTATAACCAAGAGTCCAAGACCATCTCACACAAGTGCATGCCATCATCCAGCTTTGAAAATACTTCTATGAATATAACCTTTTAAATAATTTTATATTTATTGCGTTAAGTGTAACATCCCAAAATTTAATTATTGTAATTTGTGGTTATTTAGTTTAAATTTCATAAATTTTATGCTTAATGTTGGATAGCATTTGGATTAATTATAAAAGTTGGTGGTTTTATTTAGAAACTGATGATTTCAATTTATTAAGTTAATATAATTATTATTAAGTGGTTGAAAGAGTAAAATGAAGATTGAATCTTTATTTAATGGAGTTTAAGTAGTTGGTTGCTATTTTAAGGAATAAAGAAATTTTTGAATTTCTAGTTTTAATTAAGTAAGTAAGATGATTATAAGGAAAGTTGAGGGGTTAAATTGCCAAAAGTTGAAAATGGGATATATGAAAGACTTGAGACTTTAATTTTAACACATTCATCTATCTCTCTGCATTCTCTCTAAAAAAGAAAAGAACCCACGGTTCCTATACTCAACACATCAAGATCATCAAAAATTGCGGAATTAGGAGCTGGAAATTTAGATTTAAAGTGCTAGAAAGGAACTACGACATCTACAAGCATCGATTTAAGGTAAATATCTCTCATAATTTCAAATTTAAGGGTTTATGGTTTGGTTTTGGGTGAAAACCGAATCTGAGATTTTGGGTTCAAAATGTTAATGCATGTCAAGTATTCTTGTGGGTTTGTGTAAATTAAGTGTTGTGAGAGTTATACACAAAATTTCAAGACTTGATTCAAGATACAAATGTAATTTTAAGAATTAAAAATCAAGTGTTCTGTGTGTTTTTATATATATACCGAAACTACATATGGGGTACCGAAACCTTGATGGTTTCGGTATTAATCTACTGAAACCTTCATAAGTACTGAAACCCACACACAATACTGAAACCTTTATATGTACCGAAACCCCTAGTATATACCGAAACCTTTAGCCGAAACTAGGTGTACCGAAACAAAAGAGTAGGTACCGAAACCATTAAGGTTTCGGTACATGTACCGAGACTTGGGTGATACCGAAATGGTTGTACCGAAACTCACCCTATACCGAAACCATATGTATGTACCGAAACCTATATGGTTTCGGTAATGAACCGAGACTTCCACACAAATACAGAAACTTCATATAGATACCGAAACCAAGGAAAAATACCGAAAACTCTTATGGTTTTGGGTAGGATACCGAAACTTATAATAAAGTTTCAGTAATTTCCCTTCATTTCCATAAACAATATATATATATATATATATATATATATATATATATATATATATATATATATATATATATATATATATATATATACACACACACACACACACACACACACACATCATATCGGTTGGATTTTATTGGTAAAAATAAAATGGAATCAGTTGGACATTTATATAAAAGGATTAATTCTGGACATGTCGGTAATCTCAGAAATAGGAGATTTAAAGTATAAATTTTGGATCACAATTTCGATGGATTTACGCATTAATTTGAGAAACTTGACGGAACTCATTATAAAACAAGAGATTGAGGATATCGATAAAGGGGTTAATTGAGAATAATAAAGCCATCAAGTAAGAGGATTTAAATATGAGTTTCGGATGAAGGTTCCGAATGTTGTAACACTTGTAATTGTACAATTTGATGTACATTTGTTGAGGAACATGTTTATGATATGTTTTACTTATGGAATGTAAACAGGTCCCTTGTGGTGTTGTTTAACCCACAGTGGGGTACGTTGTGAGTCCGGTTGAAATCCCGAGGTGAAATAGGTCAAATTGAAGTTTATTTGTGCACCCACTGTGAGTACCTTTGATTTTAGCATGTCTGCATTTGCTTTATGTTTGCTATTGCCTGCTGAGGCATGTTGTTTCATTTTCGTTTGGCACTCTACTAACTTGCGTATATATATTGATGCACATTCATACTTGTTGCATGTCCTTTCTTTTGTTGTGCATTCTGTGGATGGACCTGCGTGGTCGCATCTGTACTCTGATGTTACTGTGCTATATGAGCCAAGAGTTTGACACCTCTATGGTCAGGATAGACAGTATGACATCCCCGATGGTAAGTTTGCCTCAGTATGGTGGGATTCTTAATGCCGAGTGTCAACTCGAAGAGGCTGCGGGCTCAGGTTTGCGTACCTTGGGTACGTGTGGAGTATACGGTATGTGTTACCGCGGATACTCTGGGTGGCATCATAAAGATTTGTTGAATGTGTAGAATCATACGGTATTCACTAAGCAATTCGCTTACCCCTTTAGTTGTTGAATTTTTTTTTTACAGGAAAAGGGAAATCGGCGGCGGGACCTTCTAGATAGGGCGACTGCTGAAGTAATTGAAGATTTCTACTGTCTACTTTGATATTTGATTTATGGAATGTTGTTGTAACGAATTTGGGATGATATAATATTTTTAAGTATGTAGACTTAGACATGGAACCGTTGTAGCATCGTAGAGTGTTGGACACATATGTATTAATTTATTTTGTATTTTATTGCTTCCGTACTTTAATTAAGTACTCAGATCATTATGAAATTATGTGCTGGTGATTAATCCTGGGCGTATTGTAATGGTGGTTAATGTGACAAGGGTGTCACATTAAGGTAATAAATAATAATAAGAATAAATTACATAAATCATTCTTGTGGTATTAAACAACTTACGGATTTCGTTTCTACAGCATTTCAATTACATGAATGCTCCTTACTTTTCGAAGTTAGCTCGATTTTAGTCTACGAAACTAACGGTTGGTTGGCTCTTTGTTGAGTTCAAGAGTACTTTTGTCTTTTAAATTTTGAAGGATCATTTCTGGAATTCTTTGATGACTTTTCAAACTTATTAAACTTTTTATTCCTTTTAACATTAGTTTTTGTCTTTTTATTTATTCTAAATTAATATTAGTTTATGTGTTTTATGTTTTATATATTATTTGTATTCTAATGAGTTTTTAATTAATTATTATTTATATATGTTTTAATCGGTTTACATAATTTATAATTTTTTTATTTGTTTATGATATATGTAGTTTCAATAATTTTTCAAATGTTTTATCGTATGTATATTTTTCAAATAACTTACGAAATTTTATTTCTTGTAGGCTGTGTTCTCGAAACTTTTTTAACGGTGAAAAAGAATGAAAATAAAAGGAAACCAAGAGAACTAAAATTAGTTTGAGTTATTTTTTGTTTTTTAGGATGAAAAGGAAATGAAAATGTAAGAAATTATAGTGTTTTTGTCTTTAAAATTTTTCCTCCTAAAAATAGAGAGAAACTAAATGAAAAAAATTATCTATCTTCTTTCTCTTCATTTTCTGTCTTTTATTTTCTTTCCACCCTCGAGAACAGAGTGATAGTTTTGCTTATGTTAGTATATAATTTCAATAATATTTGATTTTTTATCATTTAATTACCCTCACTAAATTTTTGTATTTATTTGGATATATTTATTAAAAAATGACTAACAATTCTGATTTTTATTTCGACCAAACGTAAAAACGATCAACCAACCAAACGTCCAATGTTTTTTATTGGAAAAAGCATATGATTTGCCGATTTTTTAATTGGTTAATTTGAAAATATGAATGGTTCTTTTTTTAATCCATTCGGAAAAATTAAAAAACGAAATACTTTGTCTTTTCTCCAATCGAAAACATTAAAAAACTAGATTGATTTGTCTTTTTACCGTTCGGTTAAATTAAAAGCCAAAATAGGGGTTTGTTGTTTTTCCGATTAGAATACCTGAATAATTTTGGTTAAATTGTTTGTTAAATATACCGCTATTGACAGTTAAATATTATAAACCGAAAATTTTAACTAAAATAAAAATCATTTATAAAATCGAAAACAACCCATTTCATTTTTTATTTTCGAAACATAATAGAGTCGAATCAATTTAATTTTTCATGTTTTCCATTAAAAAAAAGATGAACTATTTTGATTTCTAATTTTTTTTAATCGGATTAAAAGACAAACTATTCATATTTTTATTAAAATCAACCAAATATTTTTTTCGATCATAATAATTAGATATTAGATTGGTAAGTCGTTTTTACGTTTGGTTAACCTAAAAGTTGGAACTTGTGACGTAGGTGTATTTTCACCCATGTAAATTCATGGCCGTCTCATGGATTCCGGAGGCCCTGTGCTTGATATTACAACCATAGCCCCTTAAATATTTTAAATAGTATATTGATCATTTAGATACCTAGATTTAATAGGTAAGGTGGAGATTGTGAATAACAAAAAAACTTATTAGTGAGAAACTAAATTAAATAATATGAATCAAATTGAACTTGACATTAATTCTATTTTAATCTATCGATGCACAACGTATACATGTCAAATGCAAAAAAAAAATTATTGGTCTAAATTTAGATCTTTATTATGACCGTAAGACCATACAAAATTGGGAAGCCCTGTGCGGTCGAGCCTTTCGCACACCCTAAAAGACGCCCTACATGTAATAAAGCTTACATTGTTAAATGGTCAATGTAATTAAGTTTAATTAGTAACAAAATATAAATTTGGAGTGTCGAGAAAGTGATACATAGCAAACTAATATGGTTCCCCTTTTATATATAAAGATTAAAACTTAAAGTTATTTACATAATTTATGGAAAATATTTTAAAAAAAAAACTATTTTAAATAAAATATATATAATTTGCAAAAAAAGAAAAACATAGTAGATACCTACGATGAAGAGTAAATTACATAAATACGTATTATATGGATGAAAACATTTGTTAATTACTCATTCAAAGATACATATATACATAAGCAGATGTATGAAGTATAAATTGTTTATTATTAAAAGAAAAGATGATTAAAGGTTAGAAAATAGTATTAGTATACAACTTTTAAGAGAAAATGAATGATTTATTTATATTTTATAGTTATAATTAAAGCTGGTTTTTGTTGTCCTTTTGTCTTCATAAAACTTGCTACGTACTGCTTCTTACATTACCTTTACCTCTCAAGTTTAAGTTTAAATTTTAGCTTTATTTAATTGATTAATTCTTAATGCTTTCTTGAATCCAAACGAAACCAATGTCCTTCATTTTGCAATTCGACGAAGGTAACAACATAATTACCATGAAGATTTGTTTGACTAAATATGTAATAATTATTAAAATTAAATTTAAGTGGATCGTCTTTTTACATGTTAAAATTTGACCTTGTAGCATATTTCAAGAACATATCTACTAAGGTGGAGTCATATGTTGAGTTGTAGGATGAAGTGATGAACATGGGCCAAAACCGGACCCAAACAAAAAAAATTCGGTTTTTACATAATGGAAACCGTTGGGTTGTGTTTAACAAACGAGAATTTCAGTCAGGAGTTTTAATAAAACTGAAAATGTGATTGTTTTAAGAAAACATATTTTGGAGATGAGAATGTCTTTGGATGTTTTGATAAAAGTAAGTGTCACTCATCTTTATTACATTTTAAAAATAAGATTGAGGTGGCTAGATCGAAATAAAAGGCGAAAACCGCGTAAATGAGTTTTCAAGTTTACTTGTAATTTTGAAAACTGAAAATTAATAATTGAAAACATCAAAACAATGGATCTCATAGCGTTTTCAATAACCCTTGTTTTTCGACAAAATTTTTCATCGAAAACACGTCAACTGAACGGGCTCGTAGGTATTTGATTTTTTGGGTTCGGAGTTTCGGTTTGAACTTATGGTTTATCCGCTTTCGGTTTTTATAGGTTTGGGTCGTTTTTGGGTTTTAATCGGGCTTATGTTTTACAAATAGTTTAGATTTGGGTTTATTATTATAATAAACTGTGCTCTGATTTATTAAACTTGGATATCATTTTAGTCTGATTTATAAAGTTTGAGACTTAGTTTGATAAGTTGATTTTTTTTTTAATTTTTTGTATTTAGGGTCTTAACAAATAAATAAGTGTAAGTGAATTTAGAAACCACTTATTTAATTTATATAAATTACACAAATAAGTTATTAAAATATTAAAAATTCAATTTAATTTAAATTCCGGTTCGGCTTGGTTTTTAAGGAAAAACCAAAACCAATATGTTTACAATTGTTTTTTCTTTTTACTTTTTCGTTTTCCCGGTTTATTGGTTTTTTTGGATTTTCGATTTGGTTTTTCTCACTCCTATTGATTTGTGTAGTAGATTGATTGGTTGCCAAAGGTTTATAGGCAGCCCCAAGAAAACAAATTGATGCCTAGGCCCCGGTCCATAACACCCAAATCAGAAATTAATAATAGAGACTCGCTAGTACTATCGTGGTCCGTGGACATCGATTATTGTTGAAACCGAACCACTTATACTTTGTGTTATTTTCTTGCTTTATGTTCGTCGTTGTTGTGCATGTATGCTTGTGTGTAGGTCTTTTCCTTACATCATAGAACTTTTTGATCATTGTTTTGGAATATTACCACTAACAAAATAATTGTGTTTTCGTATAACTTGTTAACACGTCGTTTATTTGGATGTTAAGAAAAAAATTTGAACTTGTGAAATTACTCATTAAATTAATCGGTAATCTGAGTGTGATAGTTAGATTTTGGTAATTATAGTGACTTATTCAACATGATAGAATATAAGAAATAGACATGTTTCTGTAATTAAAAAAAAAAAAAAAATCAATCAATATATGCACCTAAATTAATCTGTAGTAATAACATAAAAGGTGGTTTATTCATTGGGTACATGGTGTTTCTTTCCGCGTCAAGTTTATTACTATTGGTACCAAATGAAATAAAAGATCAATGAAAACCTTGATCCCACCTAAATAAATAATAGCCAGTATTAATTGGGCTATCTCACCAGGCCCACATTTGTCTATCCATCAATCCAACCTATCAAAACCATTTTCTTTCTAAAAAAATAAAAATAAAAATAAAATGGGTCCATGGGCCATGGCAACATAATGAAGCAATTAATATCCTTATCTTGCAACCATTTATTTCATCAGAGATTCTTCTGGTTTCGAATGATGATGATTCATGTGGTTGTGAATTTGATGTTGTTCACCCAAACTTCAAATAATATATTATTAATGAAATCTTTGACGAAGCAATGGGAATGGAGGTAAAGTAGGCACACCATTTGATTTCTATGTGTTTTCCAATGATATATTTGTGTTTTTATTTCCTTTTTCATCACTAGTTTACTGAATTGCACCATTTGGTTATTCAAAACGTTGAAAGGACATACAGTTTCTTTTCCTTTTACCTCTCAGTATTTTTTATGAAAACTTCATAATCAAATCTGTTATTTATTTTCCGCATAGGGTTTAATTTGAATTCCTCGTTCCTTCGCATAACCTTAAAAGCATCAGGGTTGGCCCTTAGCATGTGTAGGAGACTCAACCACACGGGACCTCATATTTAGTAAGGTTCGCAGTCACAAAACGTGTTAAACTTTGGCTTTGAAATTTCCATATTTGACGCGTATACATTAGAGTTTGGCTTAGAAATTTCCATACCAAATAAAATAAAAGACTCAACCCACATATAATGTATACGCATTATAATGGAATTAAAGTCGGTTCTATTTGATTTGTACCCCCACCATATCATACATATAAGAAATAACATTTAACTATGTAATTAGAACCTATTGAGAAGTGAAACTCATATATCCAAAGTTCATTCTACTGTTTTTTTATGTGACGCAAATTAATATCATGCGATATTCAATAAATTCATATCACATGACTTACTTTAAGTTTTAATTTCTCATTAATCGTTAATTTGGTTTAAGCATTTTATATTAATCATTTAAAGGTCTCATGAAATTTAATATAAAATAATAAGATTCCTTCCATATTACATTCAAATTACCTATTAAAATTCTATCATAAAATTACCAATTTATGTTTTTTTTTTTCTTTTGTGCCTATTTTGTAATCACACACAAAGCCCTTGAAATCCAATGGACATCCCAGAAAAGCACTTACTGACGATTTGTATGAACTACGAATGTAAATTTGGCATAAAGAATTAGCTAATGAGAATAAAACTCACCCTTAATTTGTCATGTTTTAGAAAATAAGAATGGGTACATATTCTTAATATAATAATCATTAATAATGGTTGTTAACTTGTAAATGTCTTAACTTTGTCATATAAAATAAAAACATGGTTAAGTATCTAGTTCGCTCATAATAGTAATTTTCATAAGGGTTTATTATTAAATAAACCAACATGTTATGTTTTTTTCATTTTTGTCCCTCCATGTTATTTTTTTTTTCATAAAAGTCCTGAAGTTAATTTTTTTTGGTTTAGTGAAAAATGAATATTAAAACTCGGTTTTTTAGTCTCGTTTAATAATTAAAACCAGTGTCTAATAGTCAAATTTCACAAAACTAAAAAAAACAACATTGAAGGACGAAAACACAAAAACCATAAAAACATGTTGGTTTTTTTCGTAATAAACCATTTTCATAAAGCCCTAATGTTAAATACTTTATAATATAAATATTTAATAATCTAATGAAATTATGAAATACTTAATAATTATATTAAACTATCATTGTAAGGTTTAGAATAAGAATATTTGTTCAATTTAACATAAAGTTAGCCTTCGATATAGCTTATAATTAAAATATTTAAAATATAATATTATTTTAGTTTGATCTTTCTATCTTACCAATGTGAAAATGATTGCAAATAAGATATGGATCTGGAAAACATTGATATTGATAATTTCAAACTCCATTTATAGAATGCAACCCCCTTCTAACACCTTATAATTATAGGAATCACAATGTTGTTTAATGTTTATCACCTGACAACAAAACCCTTCTTAACTCTTCAACTATCCTTACAACATCTATATATTTCCCATGTTAAATAGCCCATTAATCTTAAGAAGCCCCGGCCGTATGGCCCGTATCTATTAACTTACTTTGAAACACGATCCAGTTCTTTTCTAATAACTACCTATATGGCCCATTGGGCTTAACAAAATGCAACACTTATCGTTAGCGATCTCTAACTTCTTCTTTATATATGATACTCTTTTCTTTTTACCTTTTTGCGAAAAAACTAAAGAAATTTATTGATGAAAAGCTTTGGAATTGTTATTTATTACAGGATCAAATGAGAAATTATATAAATCTTGAGAAGTAAAAGCATTATGATTTAATTTTTTACACATTGATTTAACAATTTTTAATATATATATATTGGGGTGAGTTCAATGGAAAACCACTATGCACCTGAAAACTATGGAAGCCTACGCAAACCGTCCGATTTGGTGCATTTCATAAAAAACGCGGTGGCATGATCGTAAATAAGGTGATGCATCACGCGGAAAACTTGATGCATCGCGCGAAAAATTTGATGCATTTGTGGTGGTGCAGTGCGGTTTTCACAAGTTTTCAGGTGCATGGTGGTTTTCCATTGAACCTCCCTATATATATATATATATATATATATATATATATATATATATATATATATATATATATATATATATATATATATATATATATGTATATATGTATATATATAAAATGAATCATAAATTCTTGATTATGTGAATCACCAATACACTACTTTTTATATTGATTCATTAGTTTTTAAATATAAATAATGATCACAAATTTAATAATAAATGAATCAATGTACAAAATTCGTTATATATAAGCTAAGTTTCCTTTAAACACCATTAATTAATTGAGCACCGTCAACAACAATCGAAATAAGCTTTTATGCACAAGTTTTTATATATACAAGCTTTAAGCCAGTTGGAAAAAAATTCAATGACTTCATTGTATTCACAGACTTTGATAAACACAAAGTTCATTAGATTGATTACATTCTTATGTTATTATATATATAGGCTTCATTCTCTTAATTGTATTTAAAGACTATAATATACAGAAGATTCATTAGATTGATTACATTCAAACTATGAAAATAAGTAATATGTAACATGCAAAGGTTTTAAGTGATGCTTAGATGTCAAGTTATTATTGGTGCTTACTCATTACAATACACAGCACACATCTTTAAGCAAGTAGTAAAACAGCTAGTTAAAGAACAATGTGATTGTCCTTCATATCAAATCCTTTGTAGCAACGTGAGTATTAAATCACTCCAAAACGTATCAAATAATATGTATGATCATCTACACAATATGAGGGTTATTCTTCACTTTTTATTTTATATAAAATTTTACCTCAAGTGGGTATCATTAGAAAGAAAGGTTGGAGATCCGCAACAATAATAAGCTAGATTAATACCTTCAGATGTATCATACACATATCACGTCATTAATTCATAACATTTTTCTTTTATAATATTCTTTCAACAATCATAATATACTTGATAATTATAATGGGACTTACTGTTTTAATAAAAATTAAACTTTTATTGGATAAGGATAAAAGTTACAAATTTTACAATAGAAAATATAAACGGAACCATGAAATGGGATTGTGCAGGTAGTATTGTCTGACAAATTGATACCGCCTTTCACAATGGATTGATATCTACATGATGTGTCACCTCATCAAAAAATGTTTTAAATGATACCAAATTTGCAGCTATTCTTATTCTTATATATACCATTGTATGAAAGAATAAATGGGTAGTAATAATTATATGAATGTATTGTAATATATTTTATTGTTACAAGGAAAAAGTGTAAATAAACGATGTTTTAAAATACTGACATGTCTATAATACATTATAATTGTATCATGGTTTGTAACGAACCCGACTATAATCAGAACTTGTCTTGATTTTCCGGTTATTGAATGTTAGATATGAGTATGTGACTGATTTAGAAACTGTTATCCCATAAAAGCATCAATAATAATGGTGGTATCACATCATAATTGATTATGAAGTATAATATGGGTAGCATTGGTAAATCTTTCTATTTTTTAATATAAAAAAAAAACTTAATTTGACCTCCTATATTGACATAAAAAGTTTATTTCTTATCCTTAGGGGTGGGTACCAATAACAAAAGTGATGTATTCCAAAAGTTTTAAGTCAATTAGTATAAGTAGG